>JAEAOA010000492.1:0-36360 GCA_016746295.1 Potamilus streckersoni
AGATTTGGCAGACATGGTGTTCCGATATGGATTTCAATGGATTCAAAAATTACTTTAGTCATGCTCAGTCAGTCCCACATGGATTTATAACAATAAATTTACACGACCCTCGGTCACGAGGACTTGATCAAATATTCAGTTAAATCATTTGTATTAACCCTGAAATCCTTTTAGCAGCAGGGAGGGCTATGACAACAATGATAGCAATTATTGGCAGCAATTTGAGGGTGGTTATGACAACATATCTACGACAAAATCGCTAAGGCTCCATTTGTAAAATGGGGTCTTTATTTTTTTTTTGGTTGAAATATGAGATTTGGTAGGAAGGCTCTATTGGGCATTCTGAGGCTTTAATCGATTTTATCGTAAAAATTTGTAGGGTTCACCCCTCCCTGCTGCTCGATTGGCAAGGGTCCAAGTCAAGACGATTAGACAAAGGTTGGAAGGGCAGGAAGGAACGGAAAATTTGATGTCCGGACGAAGATAGGTGATGTCATTCATCAGTGAACTCAAATTCACGACTCGTAGGCAATGCTGAAACTGTATTAATTCTGTTACTGACAATTAAGAGTAAAGTGAAATTTGTATTTGCTTTTATTGAGTACATGTTCGTACATTTTCTTTCCTTTTTAGTAAAATAAATTGATTTTCCATTTGAAATTCTATTGTTAAATTGATTAAATTTTATTTGTTCATTGAAAGGAAGGCTCATTATTTAATTTCAATATACTTGCTCAGAGATCTGTGTATGTGGTCTTTTTTTAATGTGAAATATTTCGACACGGAAAGTTCGTTGAAACACACGGTACCTTCACTCGGGTATCTTAAGGTTATAAACGTTCCATCAATTCAAGTGAGGGAAAAAGTGACCTACACGTTTCTCGACTGAAAGGAAATGCCATTTTGTTATGGGTGCCTATAATCTCCTAACACTACTAGAAACTAACTTGAACGATATGCATGCAGCACGTGCAGACTTGAGGATAGTTTGGTTGACAATTCATTTATACAGTGCATGCGAACTGCATGCTGTCTTCGTTGTCGGTTATCGAAATACATGATCAGAATGTTCTGTACACGTGGGGCTAAATATCCATGAAAAGCATTCTTTTTCAGCAAAAAAAAATCAATCTATTGATTTGCCTCCGATTACAGAAGACAATAACTTTTATTTCCACGGATACACGTACTGCCTTCTCAATTTATTGTAGACTGTGCCCGAAGCAACCGCGCGATCACTAACATTTATAGTCTGAATAAACAGAAAATTTCAAATATAATAGTTTTAAAATAATTAAATCAACAACAATACCGTGGGAGGGAATATATTTATATTGGTTTGGTTTTGTTCTAAAAAATCAATCTGGAAATATATAGGAATAATAAAGTGATGAAATTATTAGTAAGTACCTAGGAAATTTCAATATATAAAAGATGTTATTTTTAAATACAGGGATGTAAATATTTTATGGGAGGGGATAAGGAAAAAACTTACAAAGTACTAAGGGAACTATTGTTTAAAAATAAGAGATGCAAGATAGAAACAGAAGTATGGGGTGTTAACTGGGGATACATATGGAAATCATGGGGGAGAATATAGTCATTAAAAATTAAAAGTATAATTTTTAAATTTCTACATAACGCCTGGCTAACGGGAGACGTAGCAAAAAAGTAGGCGTATGATTAAAATCATACCGAAATGCCCTTTGTGCAAGAAATACGATTTTACCAAAAGACATGTTATTGTATATTGTCAAGTGATTAAAAATGAGAGGGAAGAAATAATTAATATTATAAAAATATGGGGGTTTTAAAATGTGAAAATTACTGTACTTAGACTGAGAATATAACAAATTGGACTATATGAAAATAATAATTATTTTAATTACTATGAAAAGATGTGGACAAATAATTAGCATAAGGAAATGAACTTAGCTTAAATGAAATCTTTTAAAAATATAGGGTATGATAATATAATATTTATATATTAATAAGGATTTTATGTCTTTACAGGTAACTCCACACATGGAAGAAGTACAAGACAAGTGAGCAGGCCTGCGGAAGAGCCTCAGAAAACACCATTTTTGGACTTGCACAGGAAATATATCTTTCGGATTTTTTATTAGGAATTTGGGAAAATGTGGGGAAGTGGGGTCCAAATTTAAAAACTTGAGACCCTATTTCCCTAGCAACACAATTTGAAATAGTAACGGTAGACGGAACATCATGGACATACATATAAAAAACACTAGGTTTTAATTTTTTTTATATAATCCAATTAATACACAGTCTGACCTCCAAATTAAATTTAAAATCTAAATGATATAAATTATTTAAATAAAATAAAAATAGAATAAATTATATGCATCTATGGAATGATTAAATGAATGGGTGTAAGAAGGGGATAATGAGAAAGAAAGAATGAGATGCATATAATGGAATAGACAATTG
Organism: Potamilus streckersoni; assembly: GCA_016746295.1. Taxonomy (NCBI): domain Eukaryota; kingdom Metazoa; phylum Mollusca; class Bivalvia; order Unionida; family Unionidae; genus Potamilus; species Potamilus streckersoni. The sequence continues at coordinate 2,452 of JAEAOA010000492.1, forward strand.
GGAGGATATGAAATAGAAGGCTGTCATAACAAGAACGCAAAATATAGCAACATAACAATAGCACCAAACGTATAGCACACACAGGACATAGGAGCCCTCTAGCCAAGGTCACCTAATAAAATAAGGTGAATGATCCCGATAAGGAAAATGAAGCTTTATCGAAGGAATAAACCTTTAGAAAACATTAGGAAAAAAAATACCCCGACAAAAAAATTAAAAATTAAATTTTTTGATCAAATTGATGAAATAAAACATAGCTACACATCGGGGGGATTACAAAAATTCATAAACTTTTTAGATATTTTTTTTCGGTTAACTAGTGGGGTGGGGGCATCTGTCTGGTGCCAAAAAAATAAAGTATACAAAATCTCAAACGTATAATTTTAATGCATTGCTTTTAACAAGAGTGTAATTACCCCAAATCCCGTAACTTTACATGACGTCATGAAAGATTTGTCCTTCTCAAGGTAATTTCCTGTGTCACAAGTCAATACAATACTTACAAGCCAGTTTAGTCCCATAAACAAAATTATATCCACATCAATTCAATGAAGGGGCATTTGGAATGATGATATAATCAGTGGATTTCATAAATACATGTATATAATGGGTTTACTGAATTTATTCATGATTTTATGTAAAAGCTACAAACATCAAATATCACCATGAATTTATGCGAAAACCATCTGCTTTAAATTTACACCTATGTCCACTCATATCTCATAAATGAGACTAGCTCCCATTTCACGTTTGAAAATGACATAAAACCGGGATATTAGTTAGCAACAGAACTGAATAAAGACAGTCATCAAATGCTTTATTATAAAGGTTGGTTACTTTGACAACAAAATAAAAAGAATGGGTTATCTTTATTTACTTATTTAATATGCGATTTACTGTACTGCAGTGAAATGTATACTCTTTATTTTTTTTTCAAAGATTGCTTTATATAGCAGTCAATATCATATTTACTGCTTTCATTTTAGTTTTTGTTTGTTATAATAATCAACAGCAAATAACTGCGGCCTGATTATTTAATCATATTTAGTCACAGATTAGGCAATACGTGTAAACGAAAGAGAGATAATACGGATTTTCTTAACTTATATGGAAGAGTAATAGGCCTTTTTAGACCATCTATATCTGAGTGCTCATAATAAAACATTATCCTGACAATAGGCCGACCAGTCCTAATACACTAATCTTTTAATGCTGCGCGCCAAGCGAGGCAGCTGTTGGTACCATTAATAAGTGTTTGTCATGACTTGGCCGGGGATCGAATCCACGACCTGCCGTATCAGAGGCGGACGATCTAACCATTAGGCCACAGGAGCTGTGTAATGACACTGACATAATTGCTTAGCAAATTTATTCCAATCGGCAACATTGACAGTTTAGAGAATCTATTGGAAGAGGATTATATGACGTCAATTAATATCATTTATGTCACCAGATTTCGGTAATTCACATTATATATTATTCACATTTTATATTATCTATTTCAAGAATCTAAAGCGTGTCTGATAAATTTCAAACTATAAATAGAAAATAAGAAGGAAAGAATCTTGGGACAAATGCCTAATAAATAAATCTGCAGCTTCTTTTGCTAATTTATATTCGACTTTAACCAAAGTGATATTTGGTCATGTTTGAAAGATATTTTATTATTTTACGCACATTCAGGATATTACCTTAGAAGGAAATCTTGTACTGCGATATGTTAGTATTCGTATCACATGGGGACAATCTTTCTGTTTTTAGCACTGAATTATTCCAGTTGTCAATTAGACGTAGTCAAAAGGTGCTTGCGGTTAATGAGAAATGACTTATTTAACTTACAACGTTACGATTATAATTATATTTTATCACTTAAATGATAACATTTTATGTCCTCGACTATTCAGTTTAGTAAGCTGAGGTGGTTTTCTTTTTAATAAAGTGACTATAGAGTTTACTAAAATATAATTTTTTATGTTGTGCATAATAATGTCTGTGTTAATACTTCGCAAATATGAACGAGTGAATGAATTTGTAGACTATTTGAAGCCATCTAAAAATGTTTTTGACTTCCATCTCAAGTAATTGCACAGCGATTTCAACACGACTCTTGTTTCTAATCGGCATTCAACAGATTAGGGGTCCAGCTTGAAAACCCCTTTCGGAGTCTTCATTATGTTAAATAACATTGAACAAATAAGAGAAATATATCTCACTGTGTGTCTAAAACCCACTGTGTATCTATATCCCATGGTGTATCTACATCTCATAGTGTATCCATATCCCACTGTGTATCTCTATCGCATGGTGTATCTATATCCCACTGTGTAGTTATGTTCATCGATTGCTCCCTTTACTGCAGACACCTTTGCTCACTAATAGCAGATGGTCTTCCAGACCGAGGGCCAGCTTCGATAGATTCCCGATATTTAAAAAAATTACAGAGCTTTATGATATGCCAGTTACTTCCGTAAATCTAAGTAAGCCTTGATATCCGTAGATTACTGTACGAGCCCGAATTTTACAGGATGCGTTCTACACACTAGCAGAATTGATCTCATACTCCGACGTTTTTACGTCACTGTAATCTATTTGTGTTAAGTGGCATTTATTTGCCGCTTAGACATTCTGCACATGCTGCTACCGATAGGTAGGTATGAATGTGTGTGTGTGAATATATTGGTTTATATGTATGCATATATATGTATATATGTGAATATATGTATGGAGAGGGGGAGGGAGAGAGAGAGGGAGAGATACATCAGACCCACATATTGTCTATCAATATCAAGAGATTTTGGAATTTGATGTATGGAACTACAAATACAAACACAAATGTGTGGTTTTGAATATAAACGGGTAGAAAAAAGTATACTATCGTATATTAAAGTGTTATTTGGTGACGGTAGTTGGAGCGTTCAATAAACCTACAGCTAGATTAACAACTACATGTATTTAAAGATGTTATAACATAATCAATCTTGTGTATTCATTTCCGGTTTTCCACATAACCAGATCGAACTATATTTAAATCACACCAATGAATGTGACAAATAAATGTATTCTGAATCCCAACTAACCAAAACGTGAAAAAATGATCTGTCAACCTAGACACGAACTAAGTTGATCGAAATATTGGGTACAATGAACACATCACTGATGACATGATTTGTAACTCAACGTTGTTCAAGAGATGCCTTGCAGAATATATTGGCTGCACTTGCAATCGTATTCTAGAGAATTTAGAGGAAATCGATAAAGGACGAATAATCATCACAAGACTTGGTACATGCCAGTCAAATATGATTATTAAAAAGGCAGCATTAATAATGTCTTAAAGAAATATAGTTAGCTATTGTTATCCAACGTCGGAACCATTTCTCATAATACAGATGGCAGTCTACTGATTCGATAGTAAACAATAATGGCCATATCAGATGCTGAAAACATCCATTCTACTAACAGTCTAGTATTTGCGACACTCAGTTTAACAAACAAAAATTATCACTTAAATTGTTGCCTGGAGAAGTTAAATTGTTTTAATTCATTGTATCGCCAGTCTAGAAGACAATTAATAATTGAGTTCAGTACAATATTTACATCCCTAATTCAAAATGACTATGTCCCACCTTTTTAATGTACGTTAGTTCTAAAATACTGTGCAGAAAAAATAATGGGAAAAAAAATAATGGGCCCCGAGTGACCGAGTGGTCAAAAGCGCTGTCCATTACGGATCACTGCCATCTCACCTCTGTCTGCGTGTGTTCGAGTCTAGGATTCGGCGAATGTGGATATGTGAGAAAGCTTGCCAGTAGCTTCTCCCGTCGGATTTTGCCCTAAAGCTGCGACAGTCGAAGCGTTTACTTTGGCGTATGTCGAATTTTTGCCCTAAAGCTGAGGCAGTCGATGCGTTTACTTTGGCGCATGTCGGATTTTCACTAAAGTCGAATGCGCCAAGTTGACACATGCATGCGCCACTTTGGCGTATTTATATAATTCACTTAAAAAGGTACGTCGATTGTTATTTTTTAATGAAAAGGTGAAAGAATACGTATTATGAATGGATTGGTTTCATTTTCAATCAACTGGAAGGAGATATTTAGTCTAAACCAAATTGGAATAAATTTTGTATTGAATTGTGATAAGGTACGTGGATGGTTACTTTTCAATGAAAAGGTGAAATAATAGGTATTATGAATGGAATGGTTTCATTCTCAATCGAGTGGAAGTTAATTTTAAGTCTAAACTTAATTGGAATACATTTTGTATTGAATTGTCATAAGTAGTATTGTATATATTGTACACACACACACACACACACACACACACACACACACACATATATATATATATATATATATATATATATATATATATATATATATATATATATATATATATATATATATATATATATATATATACATACATACATACATTTGTAAGATTATTACTACATAACAGATAAATAAATATTTAAAATATTTTAGTTGGACTCGTGCTACTGAAGATGCGGGGGCCGACACTCGCTTGAGGACGTATGTGAAGAAAAAAAAATATATTTTAATAAATGCCGTTTTAAAACCCCACGCAGGTCCCATTTTAAATAACATGTAGAAGTCCTATATTACCAGCGATTTCAATAGACTTTCAATGAAAAATGAAAAAGTCGATACTTTTAACTGAATATCGCATTATTAATATATGAGAGATATATGCCGCTATGCGTTTCTCTCCTTGCCTCCTTGCTACCGTTCTAGATATGTTGATGAAACTAGTAGCTGCAATTAGTTTTTTTTTATACCTTAAGCTGAAATTAAATACTCTTCTTCTAATACCCTAACGAGCAGCGCAAAGCACAAAATATACTATCTCACCAACGAACGTGCATGCAAACACACACACACACACACACACACACACACACACACACACACGTTATTGTTGAAGTGAGTGTTTATAGTTACACTACACTACACTACACTACATTCGCACAAATTGGCAAATTGAGTAGTCTCTCTTTTCTAGAGATTTGCTTAGCCCTGAAAAGGGTTGTTTTTTCTCTTGAACTCCATAGGCCCCGACTCCAGTCATTCTCCCAATTCACATTTGTGGCTTCACTCACCCAGTCTTGCGTCTCTGGGACAGTGAAGGCTTCCCTCCTTTTCATATGTCACAACTGTGGATGAAGTTGTGGTACTGGCCGTGCTTGTGGCATTGGTGCTGCTTCTACTGGTGGTGTTGCTACTACTGGAGGTGTCCTCACCTTAGGTATCATCTTACACATAGGTCTTACCATGAAGTAAAGCAGAATCCGTCTTTTCTGTTCTTTCTCATCTTCTTTCTTTACTACCCTTCCTCGAGTATGTCTGCTTCTTTCCTGGTTTCCATGGTCAGCTCGTCCAATAGATATCTGGCACACTCCATGTACCTTTGGAATTCAAGGAGCTTTGAAATTCTTTTGCTCATCTTGAATGCTAACTGATTCACAAAGGTAGCTAGTATCGGTTTTAAGTCGCTTACTGCCCTAAGGCTTATACGACTGCTTTCAGTCCCAGGCATGGACTGCAGTCCCTTTAAGCGGGCGTTTGGCCTCAGTGCTAGGCCTTTTCCTGAACCCTAATGGGATCAGGGACCTTAAAATGACCTTAAACATGCTCGTATTGCAATCAAACGCATAGGCAGACTCGCAACTAGCTCTCTGTCCCAGGCCACAGTCCCCACCCCACCAAAGACCCAAAGTTTAAGCCTACCTAACTTTATCTCAGTTAGGTAGGCTGACAGATCCAATTGAAACCAGTTATTTCCTACAGGTGTCCCTATGCCAATGTTGTGTGAGCCACCTATTCAATTGATCTAATATCTCAGAGTCGTGAATTTTGAATATAAAGCATTATATTGAAATTTTGCGTATTTAGCGTACTTATATGGTTCTAACGATTACCAATCCATAGGTGATAGCCACCTAATTTTGATTTTTATCGCCGCTTAGGTTAGATTGATTTTTAATTTTGAACGCCTTGCCAAAAGGTCAAGTTTGTCCTAGGGTCTTCAGGGACCAAAGTGAAGACATAGGTTGTAGGCAATATTCTAGACAGTTGGCCACGCGGCCCGGACTGTCCTCGCTAATTGATTGTCCGTGTCCAGGGAAGGGGATTTTGGGACATCAGGGGGGAAGGAGGTTTGTCCTGGACTGTCCCTTATCTTTAACGTGATGCCAACACCTATAAGGTGTTATGTGTGTGAGTGTAGGGGTTGGGGTTTTGTGGGATGTAAGGTAGAGCTGCCAGAGTTATCCCGTTTTTGAAGTTTAGCAATTTTTGAATAGTAAATTCTTTTCGCATTGGCAATGAAAGTTATAGAATCTTTTCACTATGGCATATGTACTTTTGTTATTACCTAGGTTATAGGTTGTTGTTTAACCTAGGATGAAGTTTTCTTGGTGCCTTGGTATAAGCTTGCATCTTGTAGTGAAGACAATTTGATGATGGGCTTGCAAGATGAGAAGAATTTCTATGGTAGCCATATGGTGCTGATGATGTTGGTCTTGTAGTTTGGCTTTTTGTAGGCATCATTTTATGTTGTTCTTCTTAGAATCTTGTAACCTTTTTCTATTCTTATTGTATTATTGACTTATCTTGGATGATTCAAGTATGTAAGTTTGATGTCATAGTGTCCTTGTCTGGTTAGCTTATTATCTTAAGTGAATTAAATCCACTGTAGTTATGGATAATTTGGAGCATGTTTATTTTAATTGAATTTATTTGTATTAATATTTGTTATTTGTTATTATAGGATAGGAGGTTCTGTATTTTGCCAAGAGTATACCTACTGATTATCTTTATGTTAATGTAGGGAATACCATTGTTATGATGTTTATGATGTAGCTTATTATCTTAACCTAGAGAGTTATGTTTTATTAAAAGCTTATTTAAGGTGGTGGTTTTGTTGTTCATACAGTAAATGAATGGAAATAATATTCTGTCTGTAGTTTAATTATATGTATTAGAATTATATTTATTGTTAGTATTTTAGTATTATGTTTTTAATATTTGTATCTTTCTGAAACCTGTAAATTTGCTATTAAAAAGTATTATTTTTATAGTTAAGAATTATATTACAAACTTAATAGATTTTATAGTTTAAGAGAGTTCTATAGTTTTGATGATTGTTATAATTGTTACTAAGAATTACTTATTGATATTGGAATATTATGAATTCATGAGTATGGAACTTGCTAGTTATCTTAGAATTAATAATTCTGTATATTTTATATTAATAATAAACAAAGATAATATTACAAATTTAAAATTAGACTACATAATTAATACGTTAGACTGTAAATAATTTATGATTATTGTTATGATTGTTATGTTCATTCCCATAAATAAACTATAACTGTATTTATAGAGTATTTATTGTGATATTGTTATGAGGAAAATTTGTATCTTATAAAATAAGTTCATATTATAATATAATTTTAATATTTTTCAAAAGATCCTCATCAGTATTTATTTTCGAATGAATGGATAAAAGTTGGATGTGTTGCTGACGTCATTATAATATCATTTTTGATTGGATGACACAACCGAACTACAATGGTAGCTACTAAGTGCTAAAGTGGTTTTAAGTCGCTTACTGCTCTTGGCTGATACGACTGCTTACAGTCCCGGGCATAGACTGCAGTCCCTTTAAGAGGGCACTTGGTCTTGGTGCTAGGCCTTTTCCTGACCCCTGGAGGTTAGAGACCTCAAAAAAGACCTTATGAAGCGTATTGTAACAGAGCGTACCGGATTTCCGCCTCAACTCCCGCCTATCAAAGTCCCCAATGTCTAAGTCAACCTAACTTTATCTCAGTTAGGTGGACTATTGTGTCAAATTTAACCAGTTTTTCCTACGGGTGTCCCTATACAAATGATATGTTAGCCACCTATTCATTTATCCAAATGTTCCTGAGTTGTGAATTTTGAATATATTTTGATGAGGTTGAATTTTGGGACTTAGCGTACTTATATGGTTCTAAAAAGAAATCAATCTCTAGGTGTATGTCACCTAATTTTGACATTTATCACCGCTTTGACAATGTTTGGTTTTTAATTTTGACCGCCTTTCCAAAGGATCTCGTTTTAATCTTGGGTCTTCCAGGCCAGAGTGAGGACGTAGGTTGTAGGCTTATTTTCGAACAGTTGGCCGCGCGGCCCGGACTGTCCATCGCTAATTGTTTGTCCGTTCCGTTCACTTTTGTGATGGTAGCTAGACTTGGTACTTGGTCAATTTAAGTCGCTTGCTGCCGTGAGGCTTATACGACTGCAGTCCCTCTGGGGAGTATGCCACAGTCCCGGGCATGGACTGTGGTCCCCCCTGGAGGGCGCTTGGCCTTTGGTGCTAGGCCTTTTCCTGACCCCTAGAGGTCAGGGACCTCAAAAAAAGACCTTTATGTTATCATTTTTATTCTCACTTGACTCCTAATCGAACAGAATGGCAGAAACCAAAAACTACTCAACTACTCTCACACCCGGGCCGCGACTCCCGCCCCATCAATGCCCCCAAGTTAATATCCACCTAACTTTATTTCAGTTAGGTGGATTTTTTTTATCAAATATAGACCAGTTTTTCCTATTGGTATCCCTATATCAATGTTGTGTAAGCCACCTGTGCAATTGACCTAATGAGCCTGAGTTGTGGATTTGGAATAAATAATTGTAGTTTGAATTTTGCGTACTTGGCGTACTTATAATGTTTGCAAAAAAATACCAATCTTTAGGCGTTTGCCGCCTATTTAATAAATTTATCACCGCTTTGGTTTGGATGGTTGTGTAATTTTGACCGCCTTGCCAAAGAATCTTGTTTGGGCCGTGGGTCTTCAGAGCCAAAGTGAAGACATAGGTTGTAGGCGATGGTAGCTAGATTGTATTGTGCATTTAAGTCGCTTGCTGCCGTGAGGTATAATATAATTCCTCTGCCTGTTACTAGAGAGAATTTTCCAACAATATGCATAAATCATGCCCTGTCAATTGGTCTATAAGCTGAAGAAAATGTAAGGTTTTTGCGCGAGGTCGGGGCCAATGGTATAGTATAGCTTCCATGTATACATACATATATGCATAAATACATACATGCATGCATGCATGGATGGATACATACTCATGTAATTTAACATGCTACCTACATACATACACATATTACACTATTTATATTTACCAACCTACCTACACACACATATTACACTATACATGTTTAATACGTTAATTTGTAGCTATAAACGTGTCTATTTATTCAAGAACGCTGCAGGTAATTACACACAAAGGTATTGATGATAAATATGGAGAAAATCAGGGTATTATACAGGCAAATAATAACGGTTTTACAATGGTATTTAACATAAATATATAATACATTCCTATTATGTAATGTAACAATTAATAAGGCATTCTCGTCATAATAATCCTGGTAATTATCATCATCATAACTTCTACTATTTATATAAATATCATCGATGGCACATGGTGAGTTATGATCCGTGATAGCTTGAGTAGGCTGGATTTTTCCTTAAGCGAGGACACTCAATACGCCATTTTGATGCATGTCTGATTTACACTAAAGTCGAATGCGGCAAGTTGGCGTATGTATGGCATATTCATATAACGCACTTAAAAAAGGTTATTATTATTATTATTATTATTATTATTATTATTATTATTATTATTATTATTATTATTATTATTATTAATGTTAATGTGCGATCTCATCGCATTTGTAGCAAACATTAACTACTGTACCATAATTTAGTATATATTTACAATATATATTAGTTCATCCTTTTCCTACACTCGCATGATCTAATGTACTGTTATAAAGTATTATCTATAGTCATATTTTTATTTTTTTCAATACTAGTGCACATAGGTCAACACTATATTGCCATTTATATACATTTTTATGTTTATGCAGCTATTACTCTGTTTTCACATAAGCATATAATGGTGTGCAAAAAATCCACCTAATCAAGTTGAAATCCAACATTCTTTTTTATTTTCTATCTTTACTATCTGATGTGTATTATTTCATATTTTAATCATCTTATTTTTCTTCTTTTTCTTCTTCTTCTTATAGTTCAACACTAAAGTATATGCATATATTGCTTTTTATATACATTTTTATGTTATGCACTTATTACTCCATGTTTGGATATTCATATATTGGTGCAAAAATATTGACCAATGTATAGGCATGGAAAATACACTCTTTTTGAAGAAAAAGATGGAGAAACGCACTGAAAAAGAGTTCCCCAAAATGAAAGGGCCACGTTCCAGGGCAGATATTGTGCTCCCATGCAAGCCTGGTAGATCTGAAATTACATTTAAGAATTCAAATGATCAGTGGAAAGCTATAAATGAGGTAACTGCTATTCATTCATTATACACATAACTTTTATAATGTATTCATTTATTTCACTATATTAATAAAATAAATTCGGCAGAACCAATATAATATCCAGTGCATTTGTATCATTTTTATAAATTGTTGATAATGACTAACGCCCAACATCAAGTTAGTATTTTATTTATTGTGACCTGAAGAAGTGATTTTATATATATATATATATATATATATATATATATATATATATATATATATATATATATATATATATATATATATACAAACACTCATATATATATATGCAATAAACTGACTACAACAGTGATAAACTAGTATCTATCCTGAGCGTTTTGGACCCTTAATGAGTCTATTTCAAAGGCATATACAAAAAAAAGACAAAACAAACAAATAAAACTAAATCGTGTTTGCAAAACTCTACATGGCTGTTTCTAAATGAAATAAAATCTTTAGATGTATTATGTCCTAAACAGCCTGGCCCATTGTGGAATCATCAGATGTACTAAAGCTAATCTTTCCAATGAAACCTGTAGTAGCCTACTGGAGACCAAAAATCCTCAAGGACATCCTAGTCAGGGCAAAGCTAATACCAATCACTGGCCAAGATCACCCTAGTCAATCTGGACCCTCTGGGATAAAAGATGCAAAACCTGTCAACATATGGTTGAGACCAGGACATTCACTAGCACAGTGTAAGATCTGTAACCTTCAGTATGCCAGAGAAACTGGAAAGCTACACAAAAAGATAAACCTTCACAGATCTGATTGGATGACAAACAAGCCCCGTCAAAGAACACTTGACCACCCCAAGCCACACTTTTAGTGATATAACACTATTTTGCAATTGCTAACAACCCCAACCGGAGTTCCGAAATCAGGAAGGAAAAGGAATCTTACTAAATACGCCGCCTTGGAACATTGAACTCAAGCGGTTTAAACCAAGACGACTAGAAAAAGGCCATTCACTAGAAGCATTATCCTTTGCAGCCGACACATTTTCTATTCAAACTTTTCAAAATGTTCTTAGTATCCTTTAATTACTACTATAGGAATAAAATATCCAGAATAGAATCAAATAACCAGGACATAATTTACATTATATAAAGGTATGCAAAGTAATAGATGTCGCTATGGCTCATAGATTTTTTGCCGAATACAAATATTTCTCAGTATCCAAAACATAAAACATATAAAGGTTTAATTCATGTAAAAAACAGCCACGTAGCCGACACATTTTCTTTTCAAGCGTTTCAAAATCTTCTTAGTATCCTTTAATTACTACTATAGGAATAAAATATCCAGAATAGAATCAAATAACCAGGACATAATTTACATTATATAAAGGTATGCAAAGAAATAGATGTCGCTATGGCTCATAGATTTCTTGCCGAATACAAATATTTCTCAGTATCCACAACATAATACATGTAGAAACAGCCACGTAGAGTTTATAAATAAATGTTACTACGTATCAAATTCAGTTTGCTGTTATTTGTGTCGTTATACCTTAAAATACACATTTTTGTTGTAGGTATTGCCACTGAAGTCAGAAGAGACACCAAGAACATATGCAGAAGTTTGTATTAATGCTAGTCTGTCCTTGTTTTTTTTTCTTTTTACAAATATTCCATGTTCCATGGGAGTCATTTTAGCTGTCCACACAGAGCATTGAAGTACAATAGTCTTTTACAAGATTCTCGGAGACACTTGACTAATGGAAAAACAACAGAAACTTCATTAGTAGCTAAAACCATGAACTAACCATCACAGACCTACATGTCTTCTTGATAAGTGAATAATAATTGAGCTGTTTCTTGCCCACTTACACTAGCATCATGCAGCGCTGATTAAACATGACACCAATGAAGACCATAAAAAGTGTACAGATAAACTGTAAAAAGCATGATGTGCTTTAGTTGCTGACATCATGAGCTGGAGTAGAACAATTCTAAATAAGCAGACAAGAAAGTCACCAGTCCTGGGGGTCTATGTCCTGTGTCCAAATAAAATATATCTTTGAGCAAGGAACCACAATGGTGTTTATCATCTTCTGTTCATGTAAAAACTGTGATAGTTACTGTCTGGCAAAAAAAGAAATGAATAAAAGTGTTTTCAAATCATACAGTTCTTAGTGTAAAAGTTGTGCTTTCATTATTGTTGATAAAGTCTGCTAGTGTATCTAGTCAAAAGAAAAGAAAGCACAAGTCCAAAATCAATGTTCTTTTCTCTTACCCCAAAAGAATTTTTTGAGCAAACTGATACTATGGGACTTTAAGAAAAATGATAAAGCTCAGTGCATTGTTTTTTTCTATCCTCCAATGAATAAATACTATCTGAATATAGTTGATAATTGAAAAATTGACAGGTTTTTACCTGTCTTCTGGCATCACACATAATTTGATAATAAAATATATAGTTTACTTACCATCTGTTTTCCTCTTGACAAGGCCATTGTTGGCACTTGATCTGAAATAAATAAAATGTCAAGTTTAAAACTTTAATTGACCTTTTTCAAAGGAATAGATATGGTCAAATCATGAACTGAGTTCCCAAAATCTATGTGGATTAGTACCAGAATAAAGACACAAAAATCGATAACTTATTTATACACAACATTCACTTTACCTAGTCTGCATCACATGTTTAGCTTTCGCTGAAAGGTCATAAAGTCAAGTCTGCAATTTCTAAATGCTGTATTACATCACTGTATACATAGAATTCCTTCTTACAAAAATAGTAAAGCGCTATTAATTTGTCCTTTTCTGATGTAACATGTTCTTCAGTTTAACAGAATCACTCTTCTCTAAAATATTTGGTCATATAACATCTACTAGTCACATTGATAATGCCCATTTCACTTTAAATTTGGTGCCATGTTTTTTATATACACTGGTCTGCTACACAAGTTTGTATTAAACTATAATGAATCTGTGACACATGGTTTTAACTTCAAGAAACCTGTGTTTTCTTGGAAACATGTCATATACAGTTACTATAAAAAGAGAAAAAATGGAGCAATAGACTTCATGAATGTCATTAAATAATTAACTGAAGGTAATCAGCACTTGATTAGTTTAGTGCCACATCATAGACATTTTTGCATTGTGCAAACTCAACCTTTACAAGAACAAAATTTTGAAAAATATATCCGTACTAGAAATCTGAAAAGTGTTCAGCTGGTTTGCTAAGGAATCTGCAGTTGTGGAAAATATTTCTGGTAATAAAATCATGTCTTTGGTTATTTGGGTGATAAAGCTGAATTTGTAGTTATCATGCAATCTGTACATATGGTATTGTAAAAGTATATTCCTGATGACTTCTAATAGTAGTAGTAGTTGTTGTTGTGCTTAATGCCATTTTTCAGCACACGATAGGCTATTCATGGCGGCCAGTATTAATGGTGGAGGAAGAAACCGGGAAATCACCGGAAAGAACCACCGACCCACGAGAAGGGCAAGCTTTCTCACATATCCACATTCGCCGAATCCTGGACTTGAACACACGCAGACAGAGGTGAGATGGCAGTGATCCGTAACGGACAGCGCTTTAGACCACTCGGTCACTCGGGGCCCCACTTCTAATAGTTAATGTTGCTTTGATTAAATTGTGTGGAAAGTTGTTTTATTTGTTCTCAATCTTTGCAGACAATATTGCTCTATTTTCCAGTTTAAGTTATATTTAAAATCATTTCCAAAATAATTTCATCGATATTGAGGTCATATGTCCTGGGATATAATTGCTAGCTTTTGGATTCTTCTCAATCTCATCTCTTATAACCAACGAATGGTGGTCCCAAACCATAAGCAATCTCTGCTGTGCAAGTGTCTCTAACACCATATTCCCCACCAAGTTATGCAGGCATTTATAATGTAAAAAGCAACAGATTTGTAAACTAAATACATTATAAAGTTATTAGAGAAAGGCTGTCATACACAAACACTGTACTGTAAATAAATAATTCCTCATGGAACCAAAACTCTCAAGACTGAAGAAATTACTCTCAAAGAAATTAATTAATTAAGAAATTAATCTCAGGGTCGCTCTCTTCCCCGTCTCTCTCTCAGGGTCGCTCTCTTTCCCGTCTCTCTCTCAGGGTCGCTCTCTTTCCCGTCTCTCTCTCAGGGTCGCTCTCTTCCCCGTCTCTCTCTCAGGGTCGCTCTCTTCCCCGTCTCTCTCTCAGGGTCGCTCTCTTCCCCGTCTCTCTCTCAGGGTCGCTCTCTTCCCCGTCTCTCTCTCAGGGTCGCTCTCTTCCCCGTGTTTCTCACAGGGCCTCTCTCTTCCGCGTCTTTCTCTCTCAGGGTCGCTCTCTTCCCCGTCTCTCTCATGGTCGCTTTCTTTCCCCATTCTCTCAGGGTAGCTCTCTTTCCCTATTCTCTCTCAGGGTCGCTCTCTTTCCCCATTCTCTCTCAGGGTCGATCTCTTCCACGTCTTTCTATCAGGGTCGCTCTCTTCCCCGTCTCTCTCTCTCTCTCTCTCTCTCTCTCTCTCTCTCTCTCTCTCTCTCTCTCTCTCTCTCTCTCTCTCTCAGGGTCGCTCTCTTCCCCGTCTCTCTTTCTCAGGGTCTCTCTCTTCCCCGTCTCTCTCTCTCAGGGTCGCTCTCTTCCCCGTCTCTCTCTCAGGGTCGCTCTCTTCCCCCTCTCACTCTAACCCCCCTCTCTCACAGGGAGGTGCGGACTCTAACCCCGTCTCTCTTACAGGGAGGTGCGCGCTCTAACCCCCTTCTCTCACAGGGAGGTGCGGACTCTAACCCCCCTCTCTCACAGGGAGGTGCGGACTCTAACCCCCCTCTCTCACAGGGAGGTGCGGACTCTAACCCCTCTCTCACAGGGAGGTGCGGACTCTAACCCCCTCTCTCACAGGGAGGTGCGGACTCTAACCCCCCTCTCTCACAGGGAGGTGCGGACTCTTCCCTCCTCTCTTACAGGGAAGCGTAATGTTAAAACACGTAGCACTTACCTTTAAAATTGTTATGCTTCTACCCCAAACACACTGATCCTACATGGTCCGAACTGGTCAGTAGGTTGAGTCCGAATGTGAGTCTTGCTTTACTCCTGTTTCTTTACAGTTTGGTTCCCAAATTAAAAAAAAATGCAAGTGGTATTATTGTACTAGAAATGTTCACATTTGAGACATTATGAAAAGAAATGCTAGGAGCCTGCCTTATGTTGCCGAGAATGTTGTTCCATATATTGAAAACTGTTATAAAGAATTCCTTCTTTGGCCTTGGTATAATGTAATTTTACTACTTATGGACTTCAAATCCACCACATACATAGTAATGTAAATCCAGCAGAGAATTTTAGTCAAAATCTATTTAAAATACACCTCTGAAATCACAGGATTACTGGACTCTCAGATGGGAATAATTTTGCATAGCTTAAATTTTTTACTATTCTAAATTTAATCAAAAATTGTTTAATGCACAATACAACTACTTGTATCATAATTGGTAGTAAATTAACATCAATTTATTCCCTGATTGTTGCAAGGTTGCTTTTATTGTTATCAATGCACAACAAAATGACAACATATGTAGCAAGACTTGTACGCAAGTACTATTACAAGGCAACATCATCAAACTCATTTGAGAGGTGGTATTTGAAGAAGAAATGCAAAAATGCAAATATCAAGATATCAATTCTAAAAGAAAGAAACGAAAATATTAATTTGTGTACAACATATTGAAATCTCTAGTTATTGGAAGACAAAAACATCCAAATTTAAGATAGTGCTTTGATATTGATTTGGAGTGTAGGAGAAGCGTGGTCCAATCAATAATTCATATCCTAAATATAATAAGGACATTGAAATGAATTTAGATTAAGCATTTATTATTGTTCAGCTTTCACTTGGTAATGGAAAAAGCCTAATTAATAAGCCAGTTCAATAGTTTACCTTTGGATAGAAGCCGAATAATATTTTATCTCACCATTCAATCAATAAATCCTTATTAAATTGGGTTGTGATGTTGGGAACAAAGTAATTGATAATCACCCTAGGGAATTAATTAAATTAATTAAGTTCACGATGTGAATGTCCACTTGCTAATGGAAGGTTATGTTCAATGTATGATCCAAAAGGTCGTTACTTCGGAAAAATACCGTCCACACACTCACACTCTATCTCCCCCCTAAAACTTGATATAAAGTTAAAGCTGTCCTTGGCTAGCACGCAAGATGCACGCGTGATTTTTAGACAAACATCTTTTGAGACTGAATGAAGCACTCGTGATCAGGCAGCTTCCAGAATATAAAAATGGCTTTGGGCTGCTTTATTCTCAGTGTGATTCCAAGCTCTAAAAGAGTATCATGTCTATTTCTTACAGGTAAAAAATTATGCTTTATACTCGCTTTTGGAAGTTAAAGATTTTATAGTGAGTTTTGGTATTCTTCTGGATTATTTTTAGTTCATCAATATAATGTAATAGTGAGTTCTCTTTTCTACTATGAAATATTTTACTGATTTAATATTTTACTGAATTGATGGAGACTCGCACCTGAACCATTACGACCAGCAGACTTCGCCTAATTATTACAACTGCTCGCTCCTGTTGCACTTGTCCGACAGCTATCTACAGACTAAACGCCGTAAGTCCTAACACCATTAGACTTCACTCCAGACTCGCACCTGAACCATTACGACCAGCAGATTTCGCCTAATTATTACAACTGCTCGCTCCTGTTGCACTTGTCCGACAGCTATCTACAGACTAAACGTCGTAAGTCCTAACACCATTAGACTTCACTCCGCCCGGCTATGCTACATCAAATCCAGAAGCGACAGCGCCGCCATATTCCAAAGAGAAAACCCAGATTCGAACAACCTCACTCATTTTAGAAACTACAACAACCAGAAATATCACAGCGGAACGAATATGATTACAACTATGAGAGTCTAAAAACAATAACGCCAGAATTTCATATCATAATATAGTGGCGGAGAATCCAATCCAATCTCTTTTATACCATAATAAATTGGTGGATGAATAACATGAATACAGGTGTCAAAACACATAATTATGATCCAAGAGGGAGACTCGCACCTGAACTATTACGACCAGCAGACTTCGCCTAATTATTACAACTGCTCGCTCCTGTTGCACTTGTTCGACAGCTATCTACAGACTAAACGCCGTAAGTCCTAACACCATTAGACTTCACTCCACCCGGCTATGCTACATCAACTCCAGAAGCGACAGCGCCGCCATATTCCAAAGAGAAAACCCAGATTCGAACAACCTCAATCATTTTAGAAACTACAACAACCAGAAATATCACAGCGGAACGAATATGATTGCAGCTATGAGAGGATTGCAACATAAAATGCATACATCGCCTATGAGAATTCTTTTTGCAGTAATACCTGAGACTACGACATTCCGAATGCATACAGTGCTAAGTCCAGCTCCAAATTTGACCTAACTACAACCCAAAATGAATTGCAGCGACATCTACGCTCTCACAGATCAGCGACTACAGCATTAACAGTCTCCTTCCCAGTGAAAGTGACTTTAACATTTTGAACTCTTTCGGTATTAGAGACAATAGATGTATTGTTTGCTATTAGTTCATATCAAGAATATTTCTTCATTGTGGTATATCACACAAAGGTATGATTTTTCTATCTCTTATTTTGACTTTTTTAAAAAAATGACAAATTGAAAGTTAGTGCGTATATTTCAAACGATTAATAACACTAATCTAAATGAGGCTATATTTCATTTTTCATTGAGTAAATAACCTTGTTATACTTACTGTCATTAACATACATCAGAGTTGCTATGATTTCTACTACAGAGAGTGTGAATGAACCTTTAAGTTTAATTCCGTGCCCTAAGCATTTATATCAAACATCAAACCTACTCGTCTTGACACTTCAAATTACATTATACATGTTTCGCTACTATCACACATAATCAATCGTACCGTATTTGCCTATCTTAAGGAGCATTGTACTTTCCACTATGCCGTTTCAAACATTGATGCAGAAGTTGTTTTTTTTTGTTAGCTTAATGGTGTTCGATAATGTTATTGAGAATTTCTCTTACGTGTTTCATATGAAATCATATGAATGTATACCATAATGTATACTATATGGTATTGTCTTGGCAAAACGCCAAAGGTACGGTTCTAATACCTTCAAACCAGTCAGAAGAGAGTTTCCTTCTATGGTTTTGCAGCATCAAATGATGTTGTAGTGTTATTATGTACGTTTGTCTATAGTTCAAGTGTCTGAGCGATTGCCCAACACAGAGTTTTGTAAACAGCTAATGGCCTGCATATTGAATTTTTGAAGCAGAGTGAATGCTCTGCATATTGAATTTTTGAATGCATACTGCATTTTGAGCAGCGATTGCCTGCATATGATCAACTTCTGAGTAAAGTTTGTTTGAAAGATAACGGTAATACATTCCCTTTCGTACGTCATAGGTAATGTCAGTAATACACGCTCAGTTTTACAATTTTAATAATGTACTAAATCATGTCGATTCAGTTTTACGATTTTAATGATATTTTCACTTACTGCTCATAGGTTCGATTAAATGCAATTTCATACACACACAGGTCAAGGTTTGATTGCAAATGAACATACGTTATGGTTATTAGAGTAGAGTTAACATAACACTAACATTTTCACCTTCATTACTCTTGATTAATATCAAATTCTTGCAAGGTTCTCTAAGCAAACATTCTTACCTCAATGTCGCTTGTATTTAATGATATTATGTATGCACTAAGAAGATAAATTCAATATTGGTTTACAAGTACTATCCATAATAATGAGAGTTCTTTTTACAACACGTCGCTGAAGCAAAATAATAACCGTAGTCACTGATAAATATGTTATGCTGATGTTATGCAAAATAAAAAAATAAAAAAAATAATAAAAAAAGAGTAAAATAATATAAAACAAAATAAAGAAACCAAGAACTACAAGCTGATATTAACTTTTTATACTCGTCTTACAGGACTAGTATTAGCATAGATTATATACACCTACAAATCGCACACAAACGAATACACGTCGTACAGGACTAGGTCGAATAGTTCGTAATTGAATTAAATACGAAATTCAGAAGAAAATTTGTTTGTAAATGGGAGAAATGATTATAGTCCTATCATCCATTCCATTCTTTCTTCATACCTTCTATCTTGTTTTCTTCTTTCTGGATCCAAACCTCTCAACCTCTTTCTTTTTCTTTAAGGTATGGATGGAATATGGATTTGGTTCGTAGGATTGTATTCTTTTTTTAAAAACTCTGAATTCAGTGTCCGCAGTAACATAACAAAAACAATTTACGCTAAAGGCTATATCTAGCCACTCCCACTATTTTATGATTCAGGCGATAAGTGGATTCGCACTTTCAAATCAAGCTTTTAAGGAATTATTCAGTCGAATGTATCGAATATTGACACAGAGATGTCAACAGTAGCTACATAAATGATATTCTTTCACACTTAAAGTCAATACAAATTACAATAAATATGCAGTTTAATATAACAATCTCAATAATGAATTAGTTAATTCAGAAAGGTGTTTTGCATTCTTCAAATTTATCATGAGAGAAGTTTTGCCTTCATTGATAAAATAGGTAAATATCTATTTGGAATGCTGACAATGAAAACATCACGACATTTAGCAAGTTATACAAATATGCTAAAGCAACAGAATAATGAAATTTAAATTTTCGGTATTATTGCTCGATAGGGAGATGATTTCTTCTCCTATACCTGACAAATTGATAATAAAATTAGAACATGTTAACGGCTATTGGTCCACACTCAAAAACGTTTATACTATTAGAGCAAGCGATGCTTGCTATTTTCGAAATATTCGTGAAAAATATTAGAAAAATGTAGAAAGAATTGCAGCTCAAACGGTTGAGACTCAGCAAATTAGTCATACAGCGAAATTTTCAGCAGGCGTGTTCACTTGCTATTCTGATTTCACAGCATGTTTTAATGGAATTCATCAATCAAATTGAACGATCGTATCTATCGATTACATATGTTGTTCCAGAACGCCAAGGAATCCGCATCATTGTTTATGTATTTTATAGCAACACGTAAACATCGTAACATATATATTGCGCTATATACCCCAGTTGTCCAGATGACATTCAAGACGTATCAATTAATTCTAGTTTAATGAAAGCATCACGAAT
Organism: Potamilus streckersoni; assembly: GCA_016746295.1. Lineage (NCBI taxonomy): Eukaryota > Metazoa > Mollusca > Bivalvia > Unionida > Unionidae > Potamilus > Potamilus streckersoni. Next base: position 23,015 of record JAEAOA010000492.1, read on the forward strand.
AAACATTATACAGTTACTTGGTTTACAAGAGATCATACCGCATTATGCCACACATTTTAGATATCTCCTAAATTAAAATATTAGTTGTCTCATATACGAAATAATATATTGGGAAGTCATAATTCACATCCTATTAATGAGGAGTATCATTTCAATATTATGAAAACACCGTTCTATTGAGCGCATGATCCTAGGTCAATGACATATGACGGAAATATAATTGTTCAGATAAATTAATAGAAGTTACTGACTTCACCGATTAACCTAGCGTTTACACAGCAATTTTAATTATGTTCTGCTGAAGTTATTTACAATGAAATAGAAATAATAATAAAATAATAACAAAAAGAGTAAACTAACGTATTAAAACAAAAAAAATTTAAAAAGACAAGAACTGCATGCTGATATTAAATCGTCTAACGTAACTAGTTGTAAAGTAAGTCATGTATAATTTAAAAAAAAACAACATAAAAAATAATGATATAAAAGAAACATATTTTGTTTTCACTGCAGATTCTCACTATTGTACTTGAATTTCATTGAATGTGTCAATTGTATTTTCGTAAGATTGCCTTGAATAAAATCCTTTCTTTACCATACTGACGTCACATTACGTATTATCCTGTCATATTGCATATTTTAATGTTTTCTTAATATATTGTTTTTCTTCATTCCTCATCGAGGTATTATACGGTAAATTGTTTTTCCTATTTCTTAACTTTTGTCAGTGCATTGTATTTTGGTCTTTTTTAATATTTTACTTCCTTGTGTAATTGTAATCTCTTTTTCATTTTATATTGGCTCCTTATTACACTTTTTATGTTACATTTTTCTATGTATCTTTTATCATATCTATTTTGGTGCATTGTCAACGTACCTTACAGTTTTTTTTATTATTATACATTTTATTGTATTCTTATTGAATTTCACAATATGTACTGCAATGTACATTGTTCTCATTGCCTTTTTGCAATTTATCAACTTACCAATGCATTGTAATTTTTTCATCTACATAAGCATTGTAATTTTTGATTTTTAATATTTTTCTTTCTTCTTCCTCGTATACTTATCAATTTTTTTTACTAGCCTCGAGGTCTCGGTTTTTAACCAAGAGGTAATTATCAAGATATCAATTCTAAAAGAAAGAAACGAAAATATTAATTTGTGTACAACATATTGAAATCTCTAGTTATTGGAAGACAAAAACATCCAAATTTAAGATAGTGCTTTGATATTGATTTGGAGTGTAGGAGAAGCGTGGTCCAATCAATAATTCATATCCTGAATATAATAAGGACATTGAAATGAATTTAGATTAAACATTTATTATTGTTCAGCTTGCACTTGGTAATGGAAAAAGCCTAATTAATAAGCCAGTTCAATAGCTTACCATCGGATAGAAGCCGAATAATGTTTTATCTCACCATTTAATCAATAAAACCTTATTAAATTGCATTGTGATGTTGGGAACAAAGTAATTGATAATCACCCTAGGAAATTAAGTAAATTAATTAAGTTCACGATGTGAATGTCCACTTGCTAATGGAAGGTTATGTTCAATGTATGATCCAAAAGGTCGTTACTTCGGAAAAATACCGTCTACACACTCACACTCTATCTCCCCCCTAATACTTGATATAAAGTTAAAGCTGTCCTTGGCTAGCACGCAAGATGCACGCGTGATTTTTAGACAAACATCTTTTGAAACTGGATGAAGCACTCGTGATCAGGCAGCTTCCAGAATATAAAAATAGCTTTGGGCTGCAATATTCTCAGTGTGATTCCAAGCTCTAAAAGAGTATCATGTCTATTTCTTACAGATTCTTGGTACCTTCTCGTAGCCAAAGCATTCCCCACAAAAAGATGTAACCGTATCTACACCATCATAAGTGACACCTTATTCTTATGAATGCTGAACTTTCTACCCTCTCGTAACTAGACACGAGAAAAAGGTTATGATAAAAAACGTCTAAAACAACAACCACAGACTTTTTTCTATCATAATACAAATGACCATTGAGATTTCAATATGAAGGGGCCAGGTAGGCAGACAGTGATTTACAATTAAATATCAATTGGAAAATCAGTAATATTCTTATTGACTATATATTTTGCTATTGCTGTTTCGGATTAATGCCATTTTCAGAGCATGATAGGCTATACATGGTAACCAGTACAACTGGTGGAGGAAACATCCTGGGAAAGCTATGGTAAGAACAACCAACCAGTGAGAAGATAATTGCATGATATCTCACATACCCGTATTGGTGGAGCCCGAGATTCAAGCCCACACGGACAGGTGAAATAGCTTTAGTCCATTAAACCAAGTCCACATATTGATTACATATTTGGACAATAAAACAATCATATTAATTGAGTGTTACATATGTACTAATGTTAAAACACATAGCACTGTTATAAAACATGTATATTTTTACCTTCAAAGTTGTTATTACTTTTGCCCCAAGTACAAGGATTACAGGTGATCTGAACTGGACAGCAGGTTAAGTCAAAATGATAGTGTCGCTTATTCTTGATTCTACCAGGTTTAGTTCCCTCCTGCTTTTGAAATTGGATGTGAGCTACTGGTACATGCCATCTCAGTGCTTTCTGCTTCATGATGACATCATGCACACTCACACGCACAAAAATACATCTTATGTTTTTAAAATAAAATTCAGTGCAACTTTTTGTTCATTTAATACATAATAACGCAAATCGAGGACTGGATTTTAATTAAAAAAATCGATCTTAAATACTGATGTGAAATAACACGATATTGGACTCTCAAATGACAATATCTGTGCATAGCTTAAAAATTTTTACTACACTCATTTTAGTCAAAAATTATTTAAAAAATAAATACTTTTATGATAGTTGAAAGTATATTAATAAGAGTTTATTTCTAGATTGTTTTTTAAGGTTGCTGTTATTGCTAAAACAAATATCAACAATACACGCAACGAAATTGCAAATGCCGCTCTTTTACACCAAACTGTATATTTACTAGCAGAAACCTATTGTTTGCTAATTGATACACATCAAATCATGACAATATATGTACCAAAGACTTCTACATTAGAACTATTTCAAGGTGATGTCATCATGCTCACATACAGAAGTATCCCTAATTGTATTTGAAGGAATGCAAAAATGCAAATGACCATTGTAAATCGGCACCCACACCACGTGCAACTCCAACATGGAGGGGCCAGGTAGAGAGACAGTGATTTACAATCATATCAATTAGATATCACGCGGTGTTAAAACAGGAGGAAGGTGTGCCTCTAAAAGGGTTATGTAGCTTATGAAAATGGAATTAAAGGAGAAAAAGCAGCAAGTATAAAAATTAAAAATGAAAACTAAAAGTTTCATGACCTTACCTTGGATAAATATATGGAGGCATTGCACTCTAGGTCCAAGAACAGTCTGAAGGAACCTTTGCTTTAACATCTCTTGCAGGAACTAAACTTTCAGGTTTAGTGGTGTTAATTCCCATCTAATACAAAAGGGTAAATAATTTAGATAATATAATTTATATTTCTTCTACATAAGAAATTAACAAAAATGGGCTTCCGTTAGGACGCAAAATAGCTAAAACAAGCAAAACATTTTATCATGTTGAAAATTTGTAAACTTCACTGTGAGAAATGATGCTATTACAGCTGTATAGTCCAACACTATATTATCGCGGCAAATGGAATGTTCCGATTAATTTTGGACACGCGTCATCTAGCGGTTGTTTCTGTATGTTGAGCTGTTGCCAGTAAGGACGCAAATATATTATAGGAGAATTTCATCTAAAATGTCAACAATGTATACAATGAAAAATAATGATCATCACCTTTTTGTAAAGTGCATGCAATTATGTTGATCACCGTAAACAAAATGCCTGTCAAACTTGCTATACCTGCATTCAATTGATTACGAAATTTATTCAGTTTATTGTCTGATGTTTGATGATTATAGGTCATATCCAGATAGTGACATACATGTCATAACATTGTCACGGTAACAATTTGATTTCATGGTAGCCATTATGGACCCAAATTGACACAAAGCTGCTAATGAGCCTATTTATCCGACATAAATAGGAAAGCAATAATAGTTAAACTACTTTTGAAATTAGTAACATTTCAATAATATTAATAATTGATTTATAAATATAGATATAGATTTCTCTGCCCACATTGCAATTAATTCAGATAAAGTAATACATATTTTTATACTACTGTAGTCATCATGGATTGCAATTTAACTGACATTAGTGTATTCAATTTAGTCATTAAATCTTTTAATTTCGTAAAAATATTCAGCCAGTGCAAGCATGGATGTTACGTCTTATCACAAAGTTCAAATTTGTGTTTATTATAATATGTTCGTGCTACCATACATAATTTAGATAAATACCGCAATAATATAGACTTGATCCCCCATGGCACAGTAATCTGGGTCATACGGAATATGCGGTTTTGTTTACATTAACGCGGATGGATTGAAATACATTTACAGTGATTCGATTTGTCCAAAAGGTCCATATCAACTTCGTTTAATAGAGAATTGACATGTCCAAAAGGGTCCCTATCAATGAAGTTTGTGTCCAAAGAGGGCCGTATCACATGGTAATTTGTCAGTTACCTTGTTTCCAAATAGGTACCTATCAATGTCATTCATTGACATTTCATTTATTACTGATTAATTGTGATTTAATTTGTTTAAATAAAGAGTCACTATCGATGTCGATTGCTGAGATTTTATTTGTGTTTAAAGTGGTCTCTATCAAATTCATTTATGGTTATTCGATATATTCAAAAGGGACTCTATCATCTTCGTTTTATAGATAATTGCTTGACCAAAAGGGGCCCTATCAAGACGTTTGTGTAAAAAAAACCATATTACTGAGCAATTGTTTATTAATTTGTTTCAAAAGTGCCATCATCAACGTCATTTTGTCAGACCTCATTTGTGTCCAAAAGGCTTCCTTTCAAATTCATTGATGGTGATTTCATCTGTCCAAGAGAGTCCCTATCAAGTTCATTTTATAGAGAATTGACTTTTCCAAAAAGGATCCTTTACAATGAGGATTGCATCCAAAAGAAAGCTTATTTGTGAGAATTTGTGGTTTGAAAGGGTCCATATCAAATTCATTTATGGTAATTTGATTTGTCCAAAAGGGTCCCTATCTACATCCTTTATAGAGAATTTGTGTGTCCAAAAGGTCGCGTTCAATGAGGTTGGTGTACAAAATAGACACTATTACTGAGTAATTGTGATGCAGCTTGTTTCCAAAAGTGCCAATATCAATATCATTTTCTTATATTTTTTTGTGTCCAAAAGTGTCCCCATCAAATTCATTTATTGTGAGTCGATTTCTCAAGAAGGGTCCCTATCAAATTCATTTTGTAGACTTGACTTGTCCAAAAGGGTCCCTATCAATGAGGTTTCTGTCCAAAAATGACCCTATCACTGAGTAATTGGAACTTAAGATATTTCCAAAAGGTTCCCAGTCAAATGTATTTCCGAATGTGTCAATATCAATATCATTTGCTGAGATTTCATGTGTGTCCAAAAGGGACCTTGTCAAATTCTTTAATAGTGATTTGATTTGTCCACAAAGGTCCCTATCAATGAGGTTTGTGTCAAAAGGAAGTCCTATCACTAGGTGATTTATGATTTTCTTTATTTTCAATCTGGTCCCTATCAATGTCATTCGATGACATTTCATTTATTACTGAGTAATTTTGATTTAATTTGTTTCCAAATGGGTCATCTATCAATGTCATTTGTTAAGATTTCATATGTTTCCAAATGGGTTCCTGTAAAATTCATTTATGTTGACTTGACGTGTCCAAAAGGGTCCCTATCTGAGTTTTGTGTCCAAAAGAGACCCTATTACTGAGGAAATTTGATTTAATTTGTTTCGAAAAGGGTCCCAATCAATGTCATTCACTTACATTTCATTTTTGTCCAAAAGAGTCAGAATCATAAAGGATTTGTTTTGTGTCCAAATGGGCCAAATCATTGCAAGTTGTATACAAATTGTCCTTATCAAGTTCTTTCTATAGAAATTTGATTTGGCCAAAAGGATCTCTATCAATGAGGCTTGTGTCTAATAGAAACTATTACTGAGTAATTGTGATTTAAATTGTTCCCAAAAGGGTACCTATCAGTCTCATTTGCAGAGATTTCATTTGTATCCAAAAGAAGTCCCTATCAAATACATTTATGGTGATTCGATTTGTCCAAAAGGGTTCCTATCAACTTCGTTAAATAGAGAATTGACATGTCCAAAAGGGTCCCTATCAATGACGATTTTCTCCAAAAGGAGGCCGTATCAAAGGGTGATTTGCTATTTACTTTGTTTACAAATGGGTCCCTAACAATGTCATTTGCTGAGATATCATATTTTTCCAAAAGAGTCCCTCTCAAATTCATTTATTATAATTTGACTTGTAAAAAGAGTCACTATCAATGAGTTTTGTGTCCAAAAGAGACCCTATTACTGAAAATCTGTGATTTAATTTATTTCCTAAGGAGTCCTGTCCATTTGCTGAGATTTCATTTGTGTATAAAAGGGTCCCTATCAAATTCATTTATGGTGATTCGATTTGTTCAAAACGGTCCCTATCAACTTCGTTTAATAGAGAATTGACATGTCCATAAGTGTCCCTATCAATCAAGTTTGTTTCCAATGGTTGCCGTATCACTGGGTGATTTTTTATTGACATTGTTTCCAAAAAGGTCCATATCAATGTCATTCATTGACATTTCATTTATGAATAAGTAATTGTGGTTTAATTTGTTTAGGAAAAGGATCACTATCGATGTCAATTGCTGAGATTTCATTTGTGTCCAAAAGGGTCTGTCAAATTCATTTATGGTTATTCGATGTGTCCAATCGAATCAACTTCGTTTTATAGTGAATTACTTGTCCAAAAAGTTCCCTATAATAAGTTTGTGAGGAATTGTTTAATAATTTGTTTCCAAAAGAGCCATTATCAACGTCATTTTAAGAGACTCCATTTGTGTCCAAAGTCTTCCTGTCAAATTCATTGATAGTGATTTGATCTGTCCAAAAGAGTCCATATCTAGTTCATTTTTTTAGAGAATTGACTTTTCCAAAAGGATCCTTAGCAATGAGGTTTACATCCATAAAAGAGACTATTACTGACATTATGTGATTTAATTTATTTCCAAAAGAGTCCTGAGAATTTACTGAGATATCATTTGTATACAAAAGGGTCCCTATCAAATTCACTATCAACTTCCTTTTATAGAGCAATGTTGTGTTCAAAAGGGTTCCGTTCAATAAGATTGTAGTGCAAAATAGACACTATTACTGAGACGCTATTATTCAGCAACTTTGATTTAATTTGTTTCCAAATGCGTCCCAATCAAAGTCATTCACTGACATTTCGTTTGTGTCCAAAAGAGTCAGCTAGATTCATTAAAGATTTGTCTTGGTTCCGAATGGGCCCAATCATTGCAATTTGTGTACAAAGTGTCCCTATCAAGTTCTTTCTATAGAGATTTGATTTGGCCAAAAGGTTCTATATCAATGAGGTTTGTGTCTAAAAGAAACTGTATTACTGAGTAATTATGATTTAAATTGTTCCCAAACGGGTACATATCAGTGTCATTTGCAGAGATTTCATTTGCATCCAAAAGAGTCCCTATCAAATACATTTATGATGATTCGATTTGTCCAAAAGGTTCCATATCAACTTCGTTTATTAGAGAATTGACATGTCCAAAAGAGTCAATATCAACGAGTTTTGTGTCCAAAAGAAACCATTACTGAGCAACTTTGATTTAATTTGTTTCCAAATGGTTCCCTATCAATGTCATTTTCTGAGATTTCATATGTTTCCAAAAGGGTCCCTGTCAAATTCATTTATGGTGATTTGACTTGTCCAAAAGGGTCCCTATCAATGAGTTTTGTTTCCAAAAGAAACGCTCTTACTCAGCAGCTTTTATTTAATTTGTTTCCAAAAAAGTCCCAATCAAAGTCATTTACTGACATTTCATTTGTGTCCATGTCATATACAGTTACTATAAAAAGAGAAAAAAATGATGCAATAGACTTCATGAATGTCATTAAATAATTAACTGAAGGTAATCAGCACTTGATTAGTTTAGTGCCACATCATAGACATTTTTGCATTGTGCAAACTCAACCTTTACAAGAACAAAATTTTGAAAAATATATCCGTACTAGAAATCTGAAAAGTGTTCAGCTGGTTTGCTGAGGAATCTGCAGTTGTGGAAAATATTTCTGGTAATAAAATCATGTCTTTAGTTATTTGGGTGAAAAAGCTGAATTTGTAGTTATCGTGCAATCTGTACATATGGTATCGTAAAAAAATATTCCTGATGACTTCTAATACTAGTAGTTATTGTTATTGTTGTTGGGCTTAACGCCATTTTTCAGCACACGATAGGCTATTCATGGCGGCCAGTATTAATGGTGGAGGAAGAAACCGGGAAATCACCGGAAAGAACCACTGACTCACGAGAAGGGCAAGCTTTCTCACATATCCACATTCGCCGAATCCTGGACTTGAACACACGCAGACAGAGGTGAGATGGCAGTGATCCGTAACGGACAGCGCTTTAGACCACTCGGTCACTCGGGGTCCCACTTCTAATAGGTAATATTGCTTTGATTAAATTGTGTGGAAAGTTGTTTTATTTGTTCTCAATCTTTGCAGACAATATTGCTCTATTTTCCAGTTTAAGTTATATTTAAAATCATTTCCAAAATAATTTCATCGATATTGAGGTCATATGTCCTGGGATATAATTGCTAGCTTTTGGATTCTTCTCAATCTCATCTCTTATAACCAACGAATGGTGGTCCCAAACCATAAGCAATCTCTGCTGTGCAAGTGTCTCTAACACCATATTCCCCACCAAGTTATGCAGGCATTTATAATGTAAAAAGCAACAGATTTGTAAACTAAATACATTATAAAGTTATTAGAGAAAGGCTGTCAAACACAAACACTATAAATAAATAATTCCTCATGGAACAAAAACTCTTAAGACTGAAGAAATTACTATTACTACCATTATCACGCTCATTAGAAATAAAATGTGTTATTTACCAGATGAATTAATAAATAAAAAGATGATTCACTCACTGAATCAGTAATAATGCTACTAACAGCTAATATCATTTAATGCAACATATACTAATAGTTAAAATTTTGAACTGTGATCAGAGCTATTATGCACAAGGAAATGACTAGCCACAATTTTCTTAGTTTGTTCTTTTATCTGAAATATCATGTTCCATAGTCCATATAATTTCAGCTTTCCAAACATCACTTTTTACATATGTACATTGATGTTAGCTGACATTGCTTAACAGTCGTTTTGATGTTACTGCAACAGATGAATGATATTTATCAATAAAATAATGAAATCAGCAACAATACAAAATGACCTTTTCTGTCCTACAAATATGTTAGCAAAGTATAGCTGACTTTATGTTGTCACAGATTTTATATTTTATTGATAAAATGTCAGACACCTGTGATTTCTTTCCTAAGAGTCTGAATAGCATAGTTTTACTAAAGAAGCTTGAAATTGGCACTGCTGGCTGTGACTGTTTGGCCATAATCCCACCTATACTCGTTTTTTGTTTTCAGCACCCAATACCAAGTATACTCCTGGCTTGTTTGCTTACATTCATGCCTACAATCATAGTCAGCAGGTGGTAATGAAAATGTCTTTGTTTCTATTAAAAGGGTATTCAGTGATATAATTTAGTTATTTGTGAGAGAGAAAGTAAGATTGTTCTAAACGTAGAATGACAGAGAGAAGAAAAAGGATAACTGTTTTCATTAAAGTGAAATTATTACATACTGAAATCAAGAAGCAACGATAAAATTCCAATGAAAATAATAAGGTTTATTTAAAGTAAATAATTAGTTAAAGGAGCAGTTACAATTGCAGGGAATGTTTTAGGTGAGTGGAGACTAAACTGAGGAAGAAAATTAGGAAAGTATAAAATAATCTGATAAATGATGTGATGATGTGAGTCAAGCTAATTTCTTACCATGCTGTATGCCAAAGAGAACCAGATAACTATATCATCTCGACAGAGTAACTCTTCAGACACACAAGTCTGATCTGATACCAAATGATGGAGACTACTAAGCTTCAACAACCGCAAACAGTGATTGCACACAACCCAACACTGTACCAGTTGAAAAGCATATATCAAATTAAATGTATATACACACGCTGCGACTGGACAATCCGACATGTGTAGAGAGTGGACACGTACACTGACCAGTAAAAATGGTCTGATATAAAGATTAAGTATATCTTTGAATTTCAGTGTAAACAAGTCCTAAATTAGTTATATTGTGTATTGAAGAACTAATTAAGGAACTACGTCAACTAAATCAACATTAAGGTTCCATCCACCATCACACTTGTTTACTTAAACTAACATTTAGCAAATGTGCAGTTTGTCCACTGCTGCTAGAGTATGAAAAGAAGGTACGTAATGGGAAGAAAAAAAGGCCTGCCACAGGGAGAACAGCGCATCTGTTGAGAATTTCACGCGTCTTGGACACATACGATCGGTCAATATTGAGTCAAAACAACTTAAAAATGACTTGAAAAACCAGATTTTAAGACGCAACCCCCCTCCTCTCATTTTGTAATTTAGTCTCCATTGACGGAGATGCCAATTTATAATTTTTACAATTATTGGAATATACTGTACTGGAGTGAAAAGATGTTTCCTATTTCAATTCGTCATGAATTGCTTTGCTGTTTAGGTAATGAAGAAACAAAAACCTTCGCCAATGCATTCACTTGTAACATTAAATTTTCAAAAACAATTCATTTCCCAATCTAACCCTTGATACTGGCTGATTATTAACTTACTGCCATTATTTTGAGCACATACTGAAACAACTGCTTCCAGTAGAGCTTCAGTTAAATCATGAAGATTGTGACCTTGGTCAACAACTGAGCACGTTTCTACCATTTTGTTTGTATTGTTTTGTGTTTTTTTTTAAAGACCATGTTTGGGCTATAGACAGACAGGCAAATCAATAACCAATCAATAACCAATATCGATATATACTACAATACAAAAGTAAGATAATTCCAAGCAACATTGAATCCGCTTACCTCATCAGATAGTCCTAATGCATCTTCATGTCACTGTAACGCCATTGCATACTTCAAGACGCCATATCTTTTAGCTCATCTGCGCATGCACAAGGTGACCCCACATGACGGTAGTTAGCACTAACAACAGCGGTTGATGTTCAATTTGGGATGTTTGTGGCATGCATTTAAAAAAATTAAATACACCAGCTTTTGTCGTTTGCTTTTCATATATTATCAAGAAATGACAACTAATAAGTATTTCCTAAATCGTCTTGTAGTTATATAGCAAAGGTTTGCTCTAATAAGCGTTTCCCTATGAGGGATCGTAAGGCTGCTTTATCGGTACTCTCCGATATATATTGGCAAAATTTACCATGAATAAAAGATAGGTAAATTTTGAATAATATTTAGACAACCTCTTTAATATTAAAATTACATTACTATATATGAAGTTGAAGCATAAGAGAAAGAAATTAATCCATATATATTTGCATAAGAACATTTCAAAACTTAAGGAGACCAGGTTTTGGTCGCCCTAAAACCATGGTCTACTTAAGGCTGAAATTTATGTTCTGCTGGTCTCCCTTAGTTGTATTTAAGGGTTATATATATATATATATATATATATATATATATATATATATATATATATATATATATATATATATATATATATATATATATATATATATATATATATATATATATACACATACATATACAACTGCTGAATAAAAATTTAACAGATAAAGGTCTTCTCAGACACCCATTCATTTACAACTGACATTAATCATTTCTGAAGTTTGCAAAATCATATTAAAAATAAGATTAGGTATAAAATAAATATTTAAAGTAAAAACATTAGTTCAAGTTAAAAATCATTTCACATGCTTGGCTTTTAATAAGCATGCACCATAAAACAATTGCAGAACCTAAATCTGTCAGTCAAAGGAGTATCTGGATGAGATTCAAGCTATTGTTTCTTTCAGTATAACAAGAAAATTAATCCTAATCTTTTACCATGCCATCTGAGACCTGCAAAAAAGGAAACAGGTAATATTAATGATACAAAGCTTTAACATTGAGTGAAAACACAAGAATTTCAAAGGAAAAACTATGCATTGTCAAATGCATGAAAATGTCACTTAATTTTAAACTTTTTCCCCTTCCCTAAATGAACCTATACATTTTAAGATATATACATAACACGGACACATTTCCAATTATCATCCATGTGTCAGATTTGAATCTCTTATGTCAATTTCTCAGTGTCTTCATGAAGGTAGAAACTTCTCTGTAGTATCTGGATGAGATTCAAACTGTTGTTTGTTTTAGCCTGCCTAAGCAAATAATCCTAATCTTTTACCATGCAAGCTGACACCTGCAAAAAGAAAAAAAACAGCTGAGATTGATGTAGTTTTAATGGTCAGTGGAAACAAGAATTTCAGGAGAAACATCATCTATTATCAAATGCATGAAACTGCCACTTAATTTTAAGTTTCCCCCTTGTTATCAGAACCTAGAAATTTCAAGATATATACATAACACTGAAAAATTTTCTATTATCATCCATGCATGAGATGTGAAACTTATGTCAACTTCAGTGAGGTCACGATGGTAGAAACTGTTGGTGTGCTAGAACTTTTGTTCTTTTCACAAAAGTATAGCAAGCAAAATACCATATGCATCACTATTTCAAAGACAGTTATACTTGTGCAATTCAATGTTCGCAACAGTAAGTTTATGTATGATTCCTCTGAAGTCTATCTGCTTCTCTGGAATTATCAATGGGACTTGATCTCTTCTTCCCTATTGCAAAGGGGGGGACGCTTTTTCCCCACTCTCTCACATGGAGGGACGCTATCTCTGAGACGCTCTCTCACAGGGAGGGAGGCTCCCTTCCCCCATCTCTCACAGGGAGGGAGGCTCTCTTCCTCCTATCTCACAGGGGGAGGCTCTCTTCCCCCTCTCTCTCACAGGGAGGGTCGCTGTCTTCCGTCTCTCTCTCAGGGTCGCTCTCTTTTCCGTCTCTCGCTGAGGGTCGCTCTCTTCCCCGTCTCTCTCTCAGGGTCGCTCTCTTCCCCCTCTCTCTATTACGGTCGCTCTCTTCCCAGTCTCTCTCCAAAAGAGAAGCTATTACTCAGCAACTTTGATTTAATTTGTCCCTATCAAGTTCTTTAGATTTCATTTGTCCAACAGGGGATCTATCA
>JAEAOA010000493.1:0-360000 GCA_016746295.1 Potamilus streckersoni
AAGTAAGGGTCAATACAACAGCGAAACATTTTAGTTGGATCATTTGTAAGTTTATCAAATAAGAAAAAGTTGTATTTATATTTTGTAGCATGACGGTAAAGTTCAATAAACTTATCTTTTGTCACGTCACCGCATTGTTCGCTTGCAATATTTCTAACGTCAACATTGTCCAGTCCTGGAAATAATATAAAACAACCCGTATTGCGCCGAATAAATCTGTCAACATTATAAAATCCTTGAGCGAGATAAGAGAATTACATTGTTTGTTACGTGACAGTGAGAAATACGATCTTACTTTGTTCATCTCCATGTTATTTAGCGGAATATCGTCAAAAACTACTATCTTATGTTCATCTGCATCAAGTTGATTAACTGGAATAAGATCTTCTGGCTGCCTAATTATAAAAAAATCTTCACCAGCCTTACGTTCATCACGAAGTTTGTCATTATAATCGCTTAATAACTCATACTTATCTTGCTGTGGATTGATTGTGTAAATATAGACTCTATCGTAGTTAAAATTATCACCAAGAAGCAAGTTCATAAGCAAATTTGTTTTTCCTGATCCAGTTCGCCCAACAATAAGATAATGACAATCAGGAAGTTCTTTCTTATGTTTGTGTTTCACCAGCTTCTCTGTATCAAAGTTTAATATCGACGATTCTGCCATTTTGTATAATATTAAACTAGTGTTTATAATTTTATCTAAGACAGTAAATAATGAGTTACTATACAAAATTTGGAACACTATCAGGAGATTTATCCACAAAAGGTTACCAAGGTGACTTATCCAAATATGCAACTCTTGATCAGCTTAAAAATGAAATCAATAATTTACTAAATAATGCCAGCTTAGATCCAGATGAAGTCGTCATTTTCCAGGACAAAGAAGGACGATTAAAGACGAGTAACGTAAAACTGTCAGATGTAGTTGTACGAAATCCAAGTGGGAATATTGTTATGAAACAAAACAAGATTACAGATCTTGGAAACCCAACTGAGGATGGGGATGCTGTCACTAAAAAATACGTCAATGATCAGGACGTTTCAATCAATAATGAAATCACAGCGCTCAAAACTGATTTTACCAGTCACGTGAATGCATTTTTAAGTTTTCGCAGAAACATAAACAAAATTAGAGATGAATTTTTTGGAAATCCATCAAATGTTGACATTACACTCGCTAATATTAACACAAAACGCAATGATATTAACACAAAACTTAATGATATTATTAGTGGAATTCCTAATATTGTTGAGAAAACGAGTATGATTAAAATTCCTCACAAACAGATTAAAATATTATGTATACTGTTGCAACTGGGTCTGGTACATGGACGAAGGAAAATGATTCTTTAAAATACACTGCAGAAGGTACTGGTGTGTATAGATTGTCAGTGTTTAGCACTGCAAAGTTTAAAATAATATTTACCACACTTCCATGGCGTTATTTAGATAATGACTTATTTGGAATATTATATGTAATATTAAACAAAGATTCTGAGGAGTAATTTATACTTGAACCAACTAATAAAAATTTTATAGGTCCTTATCGGTGGTGTTTGGAATTTGTAGCTGATTTATCATAACTATGTAAACAAATATTATAATGAAAAGAAGTATAGTTGATTTAATCATATTTCAAAAGATATTTCAGAACAAGATGTAGACGCATTAATACAATACTATAAATATTATCATAAAAAACTTTGGTGCGTGAAAAAATGTTACAAATACTACAACAAGATCCTTCGAGTAATATCTTATCTACCCTTGTTAGTGACCAGTTCTGGTATAATTTCAAGTGGGGTATCATTAAATCCTTTTTTGTTAATCATATCCGCTATTGGTGTTTCACTTACAGCGGCGTGTAAAAAAAGTAGAACCAAGACTTTTGATAAAGAAGCACGGTTGTTTAACATCAATTAAAACTTACAAGAAACTACTTGATCAGATCCGGTCTTACCTACGAGGAGTTAAATATAATATGGATGATTTATTACGTGAATTTCGTATTATTGACAATATGTTAACAGATATTCTACCAATGAGGGTTAGCATGTATGAAAAAGAATATCACAAAAAATATGAGTAACATAAAATTTTATCTAAAGTTAAGATATAATATAACTAAAATAATATCATTTTCATTCTAATGCTAGTTTAATTTCCGCCTTGTTAACTGAAACGTTCTAATGCACAGTTTAATTTTCTTCCTGTTATCTGATAAAAAATTTGTGGTAAAACCTATTTGCCGTCTTTAGAATAATCATATTCCACGCATGCGCTGTTCTAACAAATTCGTCACTTCTGTTGACAGAGCTTATCGCATTCCAACACCTGTTGCTTTGTCTGGTTACAAAATATCTGTCTACATAGTAGTAGTATAGGGAAACAAGAGGTTTGGCGGGGGTGGGGAAGGAGGTGTGTGAGGGGGTGGTGGGCCAAAACTCTCATTTTCCTATACTACTGAGGGAAGAGAGCGTTCCTCCCTGTGAGAGACGGGGGAAAATAGCGTCCCTCCCTGTGAGAAAGGAGGGAAGAGAGCGTCCCTCCCAGTGAGAGAGGGGGATGAGAGCGTCCCTACCTGTTAGAGAGGGGGTAAGAGAGCGTCCATCCCTGAGAGATGGGGGAAAGCGCGTCCCTCCCTGATAGAGAGGGGGAAGAGAGCGTTCCACCCTGTGAGAGAGGGGGGAAGAGAGCGTCCCACCCTGTGAGAGAGGGGGAAGAGAGCGTCCCTCATTGTGAGAGAGGGGAAAGAGAGCGTCCCTACCTTTGAGAGAGGGGAAAGAGAGCCTTTGACCCTCTGAGAGAGGGGGAAGAGAGCCTCCCATTCTGTGAAAGAGGGGGAAAGAAAGCGTCCCTCCTTGTGAGAGAGGGGGGAAAGACAGCATAACTTCCTGTGAGGGAGGGGAGAAAAGAGCGTCCATCCCTGTGAGAGAGGGGGAGAGAGCGTCTCTCCCTGTGGGAGACAGGGGAAAAGAGCGTCCCTCCCTGTGAGAGAGGAGGGAAGAGACCGTCTCCCACAGTGAGAGAGGGGGATGAGAGCGTCCCTATCTGTTAGAGAGGGGGTAAGAGAGCGTCCTTCCCTGAGAGATGGGGGAAAGAGCGTCCCTCCCTATGAGAGAGGGGGAAGAGAGCGTCCCTCCCTGTGAGAGAGGGGGGAAAAGCGTCCCTCCCTGGGAGAGAGCGGGAAAAGGGCGTCCCTGCTGTGAGAGAGGGGGAAGAGAGCGTCCCTCCCTGTGAGCGAGTGGGGAAGAGAGCGTCCATCCCTGTGAGAGAGGGGGGAAGAGAGCGCCCCACCATGTGAGAGAGGGGGAAGAGAGCGTCCCTTCCTTTGAGAGAGGGGGAAAGAGAGCGTCCCTCCCTGTCAGAGAGGGGGAAATATAGCGTCCCTCCCTGTGAGAGAGGGGAAAGAGAGCGTCCCTCCCTTTGAGAGAGGGGGTCGGGAAAGAGCGCGTCCCTCTGTGTGAGGGAGGAGGGAAAAGAGAGCGGCGCTCCTTGTGAGAGAGGGGGGAAAGAGAGCGTCTCTCGCTGTGAGAGAGGGCGGGAAATGAGCGTCACTCCATGTGAGAGAGGGAGGAAAGAGAACGTCCCTCCCTGTGAAAGAGAGATAGTGGGAAGAGAGCGACCCTGACAGAGAGATAGTGGGAAGAGAGCGACCCTGAGAGAGAGATAGTGGGAAGAGAGCGACCCTGAGAGAGAGAGAGAGAGATAGTGGGAAGAGAGCGACCCTGTGAGAGAGATGGGGAAGAGAGTGACCCTGACAGAGAGAAGTGGAAAAGAGCGTCCCATAGAGAGAGATCGGGAAGAGAGCGACCCTGTGAGAGAGAGATAATAGAGCGTCTCTGAGAGAAAGGGTGAAGAGAGCGACCCTCCCTGTGAGAGCTGGGGAAAGACAGAGTCCCTGCCAGTGCGTGGGGAGATGAGAGCGTCCCTCCCTGTGAGAGATGGGGAAAGAAAGCGTCCCTCACTGTGAGAGAAGGGGGAGAGAGCGTCACTGCCTGCGAGAGAGGTGGATGAGATAGTCCCTCCCTGTGAGAGAGGGGGGAAGACAGCGTCCGTCCCTGTTAGACAGGGTCCAAGTGTGTGTCCCTCCCTGTGAGAGAGGGGGAAGAGAGCGTCCCTCACTGTGAGAGAGGGAGGAAGAGAGCGTCCCTGCCTGTGAAAGAGGTGGATGAGAGCATCCCTCCCTGTGAGAGAGGGGAGAAGACAGCGTCCGTACCTGTTAGAGAGGGGGGAAGATAGTGTCCCTCCCTGTGAGAGAGGGGGAAGAGAGCGTCCCTCCCTGTGAGAGAGGGGAAAGAGTGTGTTTCTTCCTGTAAGAGAGGGGGGAAGTGAGCGTCCCTTTTTGTGAGAGAGGGTGAAGAGAGCGTCCCTCATTGTGAGAGAGGGGAGAAGAGAGCGTCCCACCCTGTGAGATAAGGGGAAAAGAGAGCGTCCCTCCCTGTGAGAGAGGGGGGAAGCGAGCGTCCCTCCCTATGAGAGAGGGGGAAGAGAGCGTCCCTCACTATGAGAGAGGGGGAAGAGAGTTTCCCTCCCAGTGAGGTGAGAGACGTGGAAGAGAGCGTTCCTACCTGTGAGAGAGGGGCAAGAGAGCCTTTCACCCTGTGAGAGAGGGGGAAGAGAGCGTCCCACCCTGTAAAAGAAGGGGGAAAGAAAGCGTCCCTCCCTGTGAGAGAGGGGGGAGAGACAGCGTAATTTCCTGTGAGAGAGGGGGAAAAGAGAGAGTCCCTCCCTGTAAGAGAGGGGGAGAGAGCGCCCGTCCCTGTGAGAAAGGGGGAAAGGGAGCGTCACCCCCTGTGAGAGAAGTGTGAAAGAGGGTGTCCCTTCCTGTTTCAGAGGGGGGAAGAGAGCGTTCCTCCCTCTGACGGAGGGGGGAAGAGAACATTCCTCTCTGTGAGAGAGAGGGGAAAAGAGCCTCTCTCCGTGTGAGAGAGGTGGGAAGACAGCGTCCCTCCCTGTGATAGGGGGAAAGCTAGCGTCCCTCCCTGTGAGAAGTGGGGGTGAAAGCGTCCTCCGTGTGAGAGAGGGGGAAGAGAGCATCCCACCCTATGAGAGAGGGGGGGAAAGAGAGCTTCCCTCCATGTGAGAGACGGGGGAAAGAGCGCGTACCTCCCTGTGAGGGAGGGGTGATAGACAGCGTCCCTCCCTGTGAGAAAAGGGGGAAAGAGAGCGTCCCTCCCTGTGAGAGAGGGGGAGAGAGAGTTTCCCTTCCTGTAACAGAGGGGGGAAACAGAGCGTCCCTCCCTGTGAGAGAAGGGGGAAGAGAGCGTCCATGAGAGAGGTTGTGGGAAGAGAGCGACCCTGAGAGAGAGATGGGGAAGAGTACGAACCTGAGAGAGAGATTGGGAAGAGAGTGACCCTGTGGGAGAGAGGGATAAGATAACATCTCTCAGAGATAGGGGAAAAGAGAACGACCCTCCCTGGGAGAGAGGGGGGTTTAGAGCGTCCCTCCCTGTGAGAGAGGGGGAAGAGAGCGTCCCTCCCTGTGAGAGAGGGGGAAGAGAGCGTCCCTCCCTGTGAGAGAGGGGGAAGAGAGCGTCCCTCACTGTGAGAATGGGGGGAAGAGAGCATCCCTCCCTGTGAGAGAAGGGGGAAGAGAGCATCCAACCCTGTGAGAGAGGGGGAAGAGAGCGTTTTTTCCTGTGAGAAATCGGGGGAATAGAGCGTCCTTCCCTGTTAGAGAGGGGGGTAGAGAGCGTCCCTCTCAGCTAGAGAGGGGGAAGACATCGTCCCTCCCTGTGAGAGAGGGGGGAAGAAAGCGTCCCTACTTGTGAGAGAGGGGGGAAGAAAGCGTCCCTACTTGTGAGAAAGGGAGGAAGAGTTCGTTCCTTCCAGTGAGAGAAGGGGGAAGATAGCGTCCTTCCTTGTGAGAGAGGGAGGAAGAGAGCGTCTCTCACTGTGAGAGAGGGGAAAGAGTGCATGTCTCCCTGTGAGAGAGGGGGGAATAGAGCGTATTTCCTTCTTAGAGTAGGGAAGAGAGCGTCCCTCCCTGTGAGAGAGGGGGGAAGAGAGCGTCCCTCCCTTTGAGACAGTGGGGGAAAGATCGTGCCCCTCACTTTGAGATAGGTTGGAAGAGATGGTCCCTCTCTGTGAGAGAGGGGAAGAGAGACCCTCCCTGTGAGAAAAGGGGGGAAGAGAGTGTACCTCCTGTGAGAGCGTGAGGTAAGTGAGCGTGACACCATGTGCGAGATGGGGCAAGAGGGCGTCCCTCTCTGTGAGAGAGGGGTAAGAGAGAGTCCCTCCCTGTGAGAGAGGGGGAGAGAGAGTCCCTTCCTGTGAGAGAAGGGGGGAAGAGAGAGTCCCTCCCTTTGAGAGAGTGAATTAATAAGCGTGCCACCCTGTGAGAGAATTTGGAAGAATGTGTCCTACCCTGTGAGAGAGGGAAGATAAGTGCGTCCCATCCTGTGAAAGAGGGAGGAAGAGTGACTCCCACCCTGTGAGAGAGATAGTGGGAAGAGAGCGACCCTAAGAGAGAGATAGTGGGAAGAGAGCGACCCTGAGAGAGATAATGGGAAGAGAGCGACCCTGAGAGAGATATAGTGGGAAGAGATCGACCGCGAGAGAGAGACAGTGGGAAGAGAGCGACCATGACAGAGAGATAGTGGGAAGAGAGCGACCCTGAGAGAGAGATAGTGGGAAGAGAGAGAGACCCTGAGAGAGAGATAGTGGGAAGAGAGCGACCCTGTGAGAGAGATGGGAAAGACAGTGACCCTGACAGAGAGATGTGGAAAAGAGCGTCCCTTAGAGAGAGATCGGGAAGAGAGCGACTCTGTGAGAGAGAGAGAGAGATAAGGGAACTTCTCTGAGAGAAAGGGTGAAGAAAGCGACCCTCCCTGTGAGAGCTGGGGGAAGACAGAGTCCCTTACTGTGAGCGGGGAGATGAGAGCGTCCCTCCCTGTGAGAGAGGGAGAAAGAAATCGTCCCTCACTGTGAGAGAGGGGGAAGACAGCGTCCGTCCCTGTTAGAGAGGGTCGAAGAGAGTGTCCCTCCCTGTGAGAGAGGCGGGAAGAGAGCGTCCCTCACTGTGAGAGAATGGGGAAGAGAGCGTCCCTGCCTGTGAGAGGGGGGGAAGAGGGAAGAGAGTGTCCCTCTCTGTGAGTGAGATGGGAAGAGAGTGTCACTCACTGTGAGAGAGGGGGAAGAGAGAGCCCCTCTCTGTGAGAGATGGGTGAAGAGAGAGCCCCTCTCTGTCAGAGAGGGCGAGGAGAGCGTCCCACCCTGTGAGAGAGGGGGGAAGTGTGCTTCCCACCCTGTGAGAGAGGGGGGAAGACTTCGTCCCACCCTGTGATAGAGGAGGGAAGAGTGTTTTTCACCCTGTGAGAAAGATAGTGGGAATAGAGCGACCCTGAGAGAGATAGTGGGAAGAGAGCTATCCTGAGAGAAATAGTGGGAAGAGAGCGATCCTGAGAGAGATAGTGGGAAGAGGGCGACCCTGAGAGAGAGATAGCGGGAAGTGAGCGACCCTGAGTGAGAGAGTGGAAATAGAGCGACCCTGAGAGAGAGATTGTGGCAAGAGAGCGACCCTGAGAGAGAGATAGTGGGAAGAGAGCGACCCTGAGAGAGAGATAGTGGCAAGAGAGCGACCCTGAGTGAGAGAGTGGAAATAGAGCGACCCTGAGAGAGAGATAGTGGCAAGAGAGCGACCCTGAGAGAGAGATAGTGGCAAGAGAACGACGCTGAGAGAGAGAGATAGTGGCAAGAGAGCGACCCTGAGTGAGAGAGTGGAAATAGAGCGACCCTGAGAGAGAGAGATAGTGGCAAGAGAGCGACCCTGAGAGAGAGATAGTGACAAGAGAACGACGCTGAGAGAGAGATAGTGGCAAGAGAGCGATAATGTACACACCTCAACATGTTCATATACTCAAGCCATGTGTGAGTAAGCAGAAAAACAACATCAAATTACAAAAAATTCACCAAATCTATGCATTTAACAGCCACTAAAATTAGTTACAAGACTTTAATATACAATAACGTCTCGTGACTATATTCAATTAAAGAGATAATGAACACTAACGAACAAAGACTTTAAATGCTATGTTATTCATGTAGTTTAACTTTTGAGATACAAAGAATTGATGTAAGTTCTCTTGCCGTGTCGATCTTTAAGGAAATATTTTACCTATGCAGTTAATTGTCATAGGCGATATGTGGAGCTTAAAAGGTAGAGATCATGACTATAACATGTATTTTGATTCGAAGTGTTGGCTGAGTGTATCCATTTTCAGTGTCATTTCTTAAATACATTGTTCTGTGAGTTACACCTTTATGGGCTCCTTAATAAAAATTAAAACCGGTTTGCACAAGTTATTGTCATTAAAGACTAGGAAGTGGAAATCCATATCTTTGTATAAACCACTGTTTCACTTATTCAAGCATACTGCGTGGATGCCGTATTACAATTAACACTGTTTTATAAAACTGCAGTGAAGGTTGTAACTAGGAGTATAGGTAATTCTCTCTCTCTCTCTCTCTCTCTCTCTCTCTCTCTCTCTCTCTCTCTCTCTCTCTCTCTCTCTCTCTCTCTCTCTCTCTCTCTCTCTCTCTCTTTTTGCACGTCTATCTTATTATGTCTGTCTGTATATCCTTTCAAATTGCTTTTGTGTATCTGCCTTTTCATTTACACTGGTATCCTGCTTGCTATTGTTGAATACATTTCATCAAAATACACAATATCCATTATATTCGAATTGTTCACGTACAATTTACGTAAGGGTGAATAAACTACTTTAAGTATAGACATATTTTTTCCGAATTTTGTAATGCTGTTTATATGCAGGGAGTCACACAACCACGCATTTACTGTCCGGTCAGAATTACAGTGGGAATATATTTCTTAATTGGCACATGTATCATGCATCACTGAAATGCGAACCTGATGTAATACATGGATGAATATTCACTCGTAAAGCTTTGATACAAAATTCAGATGTTACAGTAGTTCAAAAACTGTGTTATATTTATCGAATATTAGAGTGCATAATGGTTCTTTAAGTACCCTCAACTTGCATGCAGATATCATACCTCTGCTGTATTGTATTTAATTTATGTATATTTCCGTTTGCTAGGTTGCCATCTACCCATTCGGCTTCTAGCTGCAAAAGCTATCTATCTGCACTGTCATTGTGCTACAATATGTTTTTATTAGCAATGCTGGTCTAAAGCAATCAACCTTAATTTTCATCCTTCGCTGGCTCTTCTGGTGATTCTGTGCTATCATATCTTTATCTTTGGACTAAAGCCACCGTGTAGCTCTCGTCCTTGGGTGATTAACTATCTGGACACTTGGGGAACACTGTAATTGATTTTCCAACAAAGTGACATTCACTGCATTAATTCACTTCGCTATAACACAATGTGAAAATGCAGAATTAACTTACCTTATTGTGAATTAAATCCCAAATGATCCTGAATCTTACATGGCAAGTAAAAATGTATGAAGCTCCAGTTGAATTCTACACAGTTAACACCTTTACGTAACTATTGTTAAAAAGAGTAACACATTTGAGCCATGGCTAATTAAATAAATTCATTTTATTTGCGTTAGCATGTCAAACAATTATTTCAAAATATTAACTATAGCATCTCTATTATTACTAAATAAAAACAGATTACTGTATTTTACTATATTTAGTACACTAACTTTGTCTTCAAATGCCGCACGGCAAAAGCATCAATCATTTCACACAATTACAATTTGATGTTGGACTGAGAGACTGCTCTAAAACTCATTACTATCACACACAGTTAATTTACCATGTAGGGTTTATACCTTCTCCAGGTCTAACTTCAGCACATCGTTTAAAAGGCAAAATTTGTATGTACCAACAGACATGATTGACAATATGCTGATTCAGTTCCTTTGCTTTGCCAAAATGAGTAGTGAAATGTGAGCATCAACAATTTACAGTAATTGGTGCATTTTCTTATTATGTCATTAGCATGTGTGCGTCAAGCGATACGACTAATATTGCTCAATCATTGTATTATTTAGGATTAATTAGGCATGGACCAAATAAGATATGCTTTCACGAGGATTAGAATTTTATGAGAATAGTTGCACTTGAACTGAATATGTATTAAATATAATTATCATAACAAGTATTATTTCTTATTATTGTTTTCATTCTTAGTAATACTAGAGATTCAATACCTTATGATATTGGTCCTTTATCTCTATCGTTATGTAACCATTAAGGCAGCGAGTTGAAAGTACAGCTACCACCTTACTGTATGTATGCGCA
This sequence comes from Potamilus streckersoni, assembly GCA_016746295.1. Taxonomy (NCBI): domain Eukaryota; kingdom Metazoa; phylum Mollusca; class Bivalvia; order Unionida; family Unionidae; genus Potamilus; species Potamilus streckersoni. The sequence goes on from JAEAOA010000493.1 coordinate 10,248, forward strand.
TCTATAGAAACGATATAAAATTCATTGCTTTATTGTAAGTGTTAATATAAAATGAACTAGTGTAAAAGCTAATTATTAGCATTATGGATCATAAATGACGTTGATTTATTAAATATCTGTGTTGAACTTGAAGAATAAAGCACACTAAAAACAATTGGGTGGGTGTGTAGGTGTTTGTTTCTTTAAAATATGAGGAAAAGTATGTTTCATTGGGTCTTTAAATTCATGATTTTGGGAAAGAATGAAATCCATGCAGACTAGTATCCAAAGAAACTTTGTTATTCTCAAATTTGTTTAAACTTGTTCAGAAATCAATGGAAATATAGAATAATAATAAACGCACTAAAGAAAACCTTTTTCTGAAGTATCATCTGTGACCATAATAGTATATCTTCAATGAGCTGAATTTCCATGACCTCGTAAGCAAACTTTCTGCGCTAATTCGGCTACTTTAGTGATGTGAAGTCCTAATAGCCACTCAGCATCCCGACTGGCAGTTGCCAGATTAAATGACAAAGCCGTTTTCCCTTGACTACAGGTGAAACAACACATTAAGCAAAGGCTGTCGACAACATTATTTTCTTTTCCAAAAGATAAAGACATAAAAGGTATGGATACATTATTGCAAGCGAGTCGATTTCAAAGCAACACCATATAGCTCTCCGTGCTTATCACCTTTCGCAAAGAAATATTACGAGAGAAATCCTGAAAAAATATCAGCTCTAGGATACGCAAATGCTAGGACTAGACTCGTTAGTGCTGTTCCATACATATTCTAAGTCCTGGAAAGTGTTTTAAAAATGTGAATTACAAACATAGGCAGAAGGCAAAGTAAATTCTACAGAATGAAACAATCAATTCACATCTCTTATCAACATCAGCAGCGCTAAAAGCCACAATTTTCAGTAATCTTAAAATCCATTCAAATATGTTTTTTAAAAAGGTAACCGTGAAAAAACCCTTTCAGTGTATGCCTGTTACATGTATGTATAAACGGTATTTTGTAATGATTGGAACTGATATAAAACTATACCTTACGCAGTTTAAATAGCAGCGTTTAAAACAAGAGGTCAGGTATAAAATGAAAGTTTCACATTAACTGGCTAACAACATAATTGGGGAGGTGACTCTTGATCCCACTCCCTTGCCCCAGTGTGCGCGCACCCATGGGACGCACCATTTCTCCTTGTGATGGGCCTTATTATCTCCCATGACAAGCCCATTTTGTTATATTCTGATCAGCTATGGCTAAACTACAAAATATCTGCAGTTATGGATTTAAGTACACTAGCAATAAAGTCAGTGTGACTAATTAACAGTTAATCTTTATCCTTGCATTTATCTTCTGAAAAGGACTGCCCTTCAGACATGTTTCACAGAAACAATGATCCAGAGCATGTTGTTACGTATCGGCTCGTTCAAAATAACATAAGAAAAGAGTGAAGACAACAAGCTTTGTAAATTTTAACAAAAATAATTGATTTTCCTAGAAAACATGAACAAAATGAAAATATATTAAACAAGACTTTTACGGTTTACAGAAACATCAAATATCCGGGATATAATCTGCGTTATATATGTACAAAAATTAAAAATAGATGTCGCTTTGGCATGTAAACTTTAGGGAATTATACAACGTTTTCAGTTACCGCAACTAGTCTATACAAGCTGGTTGTATTTATAGTTTTAGCACATGTGAAGACAGCCATGTAGAGGTTTACAAACACAACGTTTTTGTGTTTATTTGTTTGTCGTATATATGTTTTGTATTTGCCTTTGAAAAAGACTCACTAAGAGTCGAAAGCGCTTAGGCTAGTTAGTTACTAGTTTCGTACTGTTCGTCGTCAGTTTATTGCATCTATTTTAATTAATCCCTGACACACTTGATCCCTTGGTAGATCCAGTACGCTTGAAAGGGTTGTTATTCGCCATATGATTTGTATTCTTTATATAGATATATATATATATATATATATATATATATATATATATCTATATATATAGATATATATATATATATATATATATGGTTTGAAGGTTTTCTCTTAGAAATGAAAGTTGACATACATGATCAGGAGTTCTCTACGAAAAATCGGGAGAAATTTACGAGATTGGAAGGTACGTGTGGAAATACTCCAAAATCGGGATATTTTCCTCCCGGCTGGAGAGTTGGCATGTATAAATTGTCCGGGCTTGTGGCATTTCAGTCATGGCTTCTGAGTTTATTTAAGTCACCAGCCTAAAGCAAATTTCTTTGAGCACTAACCAGTACAGTACATAAACTATTATACCAGACATGTATATGTTATCAGATTTGTTAGTACGCTAAACGTAACCTGCATGCAAAATACGGTGTAAGTGAATCGTAAGAAGAAAGCTTCTTAACGTTTGAATTAATTACTATCAATATCTACTTTACAGATTTTTGTGGGGGGTTTTGTGAAAAACTATTTCTTAAATTACGACTGATGAAAACCGTTCTCAATGCTTTTTACACCTCCCCGTTGCAGTCTCTTAATTTGAAAAGAATCCAGTATTATCTCTGAGTTTCAGTGTTTTATTTATATTTCAAGATATTAATCCTTCGGTGGCGTATGTTTTGCGTGTTGGGAGTAAGTAATGAATGTCATTTATATATAATATCATTTTTCTTGAATGAATTTATTGCACTGTGATAAATGTTTATTTGTACATTGAGCACTTAATGATTATCACATTTTCTCATAGTACACAATGTATAAGTATCTCTTTTAAAATTATATTTTTTAAATTTCCAAAATATGAAATATGAGCACCTTCTTACGGTTGTACTTTTTTATTTTCAGGTCTTAAACACATTATTAACACACAATTCAACAGATATAGTTATGATCATATTTTGGAAGCAGATTTAACTTTTGAATATGCTACCCAGATGTGTTCTCTTCTTTACTTTCTCGCACGCCATATTTATGTTTGTATTCGAGGACTGGCTAGTGTTGCGTCATGGGAAAACGTGATCTGTCGTCTCATCAAAACTCGGATAAACTCAGCAATTTACGGAATCATGGTATCTTCCGCGCAATATAATCACTCCCCGCCTATGAAAATTAATTTATAAACATTACAGTCGAATTAGAATTTGTAGAGAATTACGTACACAAAAAGGAAACTTTTTATTTCTGGTCTTCTTTAAATAAAATACAGCTTTAGAAACAGTGCATGATTAGAGTCCAGAAGATTGAAAACGCGGCTATTCCATCACCATTAAATAGTCAGTGAGAATAGGAGGAGCAAAATAGCATTAAATATAAGGCTGTTCAAACATTGCAGTTGCTCCAATATATCATATTGTATCACCTACTATCGCTATTAAGTTTGATTCTTTTTTATCCGACACCAATCTCTATTTGTTTGCTTATTTGACTATTAGTTTTACCAGCATAGTTCAAGCTAGAGATAGAGAGAAAGAGAGAGAGAGAGAGAGAGAGAGAGAGAGAGAGAGAGAGAGAGAAACTGACAGACAGACAGTGAGAGAGAGAGACAGAGACAGAGACATGGATCTTATAAAGAAAATCTGAGAGGCTTCATATTAAACCATATTAAAACAATAAAACAAGAAAGCTATGGTGTATTGTAAATCAGAGTATCAAACTCAAACTACCCCAGGGCCGCATGAGAGCTTTTTTCGATGGCACATGGGCATCAGCACCTTTGTTATCTCTCATAACACCCTATGACGCAAATCAATTTGCGGGCCACAGGCTACGGTTTGGCATGCCGCATGCGGACCGAGAGCTGCATATTTGAGACCTGGATGTAAACGGATTACAGCAGGTGCGTACAACCTAGTGAAGGAATTTGCCGTATGGTCCTTTTGCACATTTGTAGCATTGGCATCATGTTATGCTGTACAACAATCCCGTGCAAAGATTGCACATAACATTTTAAGGTCGCAAGCTCTTGAATACCACTTGATGCAACTTTACATTTAATGTATTCATTCAGTTTGAACTTTTATTTCTCTCTCTCTCTCTCTCTCTCTCTCTCTCTCTCTCTCTCTCTCTCTCTTTATATATATATATATATATATATATATATATATGTGTGTGTGTGTGTGTGTGTGTGTGTGTGTGTGTGTGTGTGTGTGTGTGTGTATCTTTGTATGTATGATACCAATATGTGGATTCGTCTGTTTATCAATTTACCTCATCTCCATATCTCTACGTGACTATCAATCACCTTAATCATCTCTGGAATTCAATGCATCGTTTATAATTCTAAGATTAAGACTGAAACAGAATTCGAGACAATGGCGTCCAATAGTGAATCGTTGTCAGATCATTATGACAACGCAGCGACAGGAAAAGGAGAACATGTAAGTCGCTATTGTCTTATATATTTTTTAATTTTGCTTATTTAAATCTGCATGCCCTATCAATAAGTTCAGAAATTTGACAGAATTGCATGAGAAGATATTGTAGCTCTTCAAATTAGAGAGAAAGGATTAACTTAGGAAATGATACACCAAAGTCAGTAAGAAGAGGAAATCCCAGGAAAGGTACTTTCCGTCTGATAAATGAAATGGCACACATTTTACATACGTAGTACTAGTTGACAGTCTTGGGAAAGGGAAGAACTTTCTGAAACATTAAAATCTTTGGCATTAATTCTAAATGTGTCAGATAACTTTCAAAAATGAAAGTAATTGAAGTGTTTAATAGTAAGAGAATTCGTTTTTCAAAACATGGTCACGTGAATAGTCAAGCATTATTAAATTAGAACTCGCTTTTGGATGAACAGCCTTATAACCTGAGAGAATGATACAAATATGTATATAGTAATATATTGTGTTGATATTGAGAAGAATATTCCGAAGGAGTAGCGACTAAGTTCATATATTGCTACCTTTTAATGCCAGATATTTTATTTACATTTGAATTTATATTTCAAGTTCGCTTGTCCGAATTTACTGAGAAAGGAACTATAATAATATACTTTATTTGTTTTCCTTTATCATCTCTAAATAATATGTAATATATATATATATATATATATATATATATATATATATATATATATATATATATATATATAGCATATATGCTTTAAGTGATCATATATGATGAATAAAATTGATCACAACTATTTATCTATTATCAAAAGTCATACACATTCCTGAGGAATTAAGATCATGATTGTATTCCTTAAAGATTTTATATTCATTTATTATACAACACAAATATTCCAAAACATTCGATGTTTTATTGATTTGAGAAAGAATTTTTTAACTCTAAGCTTAGTTGAGAATTTTATTTTCATTTGATTCGTATTTCCTTAAGGTAAAACAAATTATTTGTTGTAGGATTTTATATGTCAATAATATAAAATGAAAATACTATCATGTAAAACAATTTTATTACTTAACCATTTAGACCACTAAAACATACGAGAATTCTGGAGCAGAACGCGGGGTACCTGAGGTAAGGACAGATGATCTGTGACGTAGACAGTCATAAAAAGAATACATCTCATGACATATGTTCACACTTATACTATAATTTTCAAGATACAAAAGGCATCATATAATTCTACGAACAAAGTTATCATCATGACATCTATGATCAAATCTTCAGACTCTTAGCATATATTGACTAAATTGCTCTTTATTATAGAAAAGTTATTGGTGGTATCTAATAAATGTTTGTTTCTTTTGTCTTATGACTTTATAATTATCCCCACCCACATCAATCACAAGATAATTGAATAAATTAGTAAATATATAAATAAACATATATAATGTTTTGCTCAAAGCCGCAACAAATATAATCCTGTCATGTTCCTTGCTAGGAAAATCTATTCATTGCACCATCATTGCCTATCTCTCCTGCTGAAGTATAGGCCGCTCACAAATGATCGCCAGCGACTTCTGTCCTGTGCCATTTTTTGAGCTGATTCCAGGTGCGAACCAGCTTTGTGATGTCCGCCTCAAGGTAACGTCGCCAGATTTTTCTTGGTCGACCCCTTTTCCGCTTGTTTTGTGGTTCCACCTCAATGCCTGTCTGGTAATGTTGGTTGGTGGCTTACTTAGGGTGTGTCCTATCAACCCCACTTTCTCTTCATGATTTCATCTTCTACTGGAAGCTGAGACGTTCTCTGCCACAGGTTGCCCTTGCTGATGGTGTCCTGCCAACGGATCTTGAGAATTTTTCTTTCTGTTGATGAAGGTTTGGACTCTCTTTATGGTTGACTTGGTGGTTCTCCAGGTCTCTGATTCATACAGTAGCACTGACTTCACGTTGGAGTTCAACAGTATGGTTTTGGTAGCCAGTGAAATTTTTTGGAGCTCCAAATGTACTTGAAAACTGCTCTCGCCTTTCATAACCTTGCCTTGAAGTCTGCATCTGTGCCACCCTGCTGGTTGATAATTCTGCCCAGGTACGTGAAGGACTCCATCTCTTCCTAGGGACTTCCATGATGTGTGACTGGATTGGTGCTGTTATAATTGATCTTTAGGATCTTGGTCTTGTATGTGTGGATGTTGAGGCCAACCTGTGCTGATATGGGTGCTAGAATATTGGTATTGTCCTGCATTTGCTGCTGACTGTGGGACAAAAGTGCTATGTCATCTATAAAGTCCAGACTCTCAAGTTGACTCCACAATGTCCACTTGATCCCATTTCTCCTTCCCTTGGTGGACGTCTTCATAATCCAGTCGATGGTGAGAAGGAAAGAGAAACGGCGACAGCAAGCAGCCTTGCCTCACGCCAGTCCTCACTTGGAAGCCATCAGTGGCCTGTCCTGCATAGATGACTCTGCAGGTCATTCAATTGTAAGTGTTCTTGATCATGGTCACTGTTTGTCCTTTACGGGTCTCTCTGTTTTGCTGTACTTGCCAGACAGCTTCTAGGTGATGTCGTACAGCTTCATGTTGCCACTTCCGATCGCTTCTTCTGCCTCTGCTGTCAGTCCTTTCACGTAGTTTCTTTTGTCTATCTTGATGTGTTTTTTTCTCACTTCTTTGTGGGCGTCAGTGTACACTTTTTGTACCTTTACTTTTGAAGCTAGCTCATATCTTACTGCTGTTTACTACTGCTTTATTCTGTTTCCGCGCCTGGATTTTGTGCAATGTTTCGGCTGAAATTCATTCTTTCTGCTGATGCTTCATTGGGTCTAGTACTTCTTGGCATGATGATTTTACTGCCTCCTTATCTTTCTGCCATCTGCTGTTCACATTATCTTTCTCATCTTCAAAAAACTCTTGTATCACTTGGTATTTGTTGTTAAGCGCCAGTCTGTATTCGTCTTTAGTTTTTGCGTCTTTCCACATGCTGATGTTATACTTTGTTCTATACTCTTTTGTGTCCATCCAGTTCCTCTTCAGTTTAAGTTTCAGCCTTGCGACCACTAAGTGGTAGTCAGATGACACATCTGCTCCCCTCTTCACCCTCATATCTTGCTGGTATCTTCTGAACCTCTTGGCTATGTAGATATGTCAATCTGATTTTCTTTCACATGTCATGGTGATATTCATGTGTTCGTGTGGATTATCTTGTGGGGATAGATGGTACCCCCGATGACAAGGTCGTTCAGTGCACAAAAGACTTCGAATCTTTCTCCATTTTCGTTTATCTCCCACAGCCATGGATCGCCATGGCTTGTTCATGTACTGTGTTGTCTGACCCAGTTTAAGCACTGAAATCACCCATGAGGATGTTGATGCCTTTGTCTGGGAAGTTCTCTATTATGTTGTGTGGACTGTTGTAAACTGGTCCTTCTCTTTTTCTTGGCCGACAGTTGTTGGAGTGTAGCATTGTATGAAGTTCATCTTTATTTTCTCCTTCTTGGTCCTAAATGTTGCTGTGAAGATTCCGGATCTATCTGGTTCCCATCCTATCTGTGTATTATGTGCTTGCTTCGACATCATAAGCACTACCCCTTGTGTATGTGGCGCGTTATCTTCCACATGTCCTGAATACAGTAGCATCTCTCCTGTCATAGGTCTTCTTTGTCCAGATTGAGTCCATCTTGTCTCACGAATGCCCAATAGGGATAAGTTGTAATTCCTCATCTTTGCTGCTACCTGTGCTGTTTTTCCTGGATCATACATTGTCCCCACGTTCCATGTTGCAAAGTTAATTCTCCTGTTTGATAGAAGGGTGGTCTGCATTGAGGCTTCCGCGGACTTGCGGCTTTCATCACACAGCGTCATAATTCTTCCAGAAAAAGACCCTTCTTCTCTCAGGCCTTCAGTTTATGGTTTTTCTTCTGTTGGCGTTTCTGTAGCAAATTGGGTTTTACAGGGTCGAGTTACCAGCCCCACGCCCAACTCTCCTGCTTTTACATCCGGGTTTGTGACTGGCAATGACGGAGTTATTTCATTGCACAGACTACGATATATTCATCAGTAAAACCTGGCATATTAAGCTCGGGAAAAGTGCGGTTACTATATTAACCTCGCAGTCCATACGTGGTTTTATGTTATACTTACTGCCCACATGCATACGCATGGGTGTATCAATGCAAACGTCCGTAAAGCAGTTTAGTATAATTCTGACACAGTTTTAAATAGAGACTTAAACCTTACTATATGATTTGGGTGTCATCACTAACGTGCATACCAGTTTTAGAAGTTTTAAACGGCCTTAGGGAGGTAAACTAGAGTGTCGTGGTTGATTTATATAAATTCAAGCAAACGTAAAAATTATTATACTAACCTATTAGAGACTGTACCTTTTAGAATTATCGACACAAAGAACAACATGTCATACAAATGATTAAATGGAACTTCTGTCATTCCCCATGGGCATAAAGTTGTTGATTCTAAGTAATTGTTTTATAGCTAATGAAGTCCCCACCCTGTATCGACACATTTTGATGTGCATCTATTATTGGCCCTATGTTATTTATGTCAACATTGACACAGACACTCAAACGTTTACATAGAACCAAAATACACACAAAGACATAAGTATACTAGTTGACATCAAAAGGCACATGTATCGATGAAACTGACCTTGACATTGGATTCCATCACAGCTACCAGGGACAAAACCCGATAGTCATAGCCTAGAAATGTAGAGATACTCATACTGGAACACTTAAATCAAGCGGTTTTATCCCTCCCCTCTGACGAAAAAGAGAAAACCCCACCATCAACAAAATAAAACTAAACAAATAATTTTAAACGGGAAGCCAAAAGCAAATAAAATTTGCTCAGAGTTCATAATTTTTTTTCAATTAAACTTAGTTCGTGTAGATCACATCATATTTAGGATTAATTTGTTCTTAAATAACACCAATGCATATTACAAACTTTCATGTAAATAAAGTCACCAACACCTTGCAAAAAACATGCCTTTCTTGGATTTCTAGATATCGATGAAGTCACGGTGGATTATACTTTCATATGAATGTATGGCGGATATAAACTGCTTAAAATAGTTTAATTAAAACGCGTATCCATAATACCATGAATAGCCAAAAGAGTATATTTAGAAAACAATGTCATGACAAAAAAACATAATACATTTTGAACCTGTAAACATGGAGAGCGGGCTCCAATATACACGTAGAAAATTAAAAAAAGAATGACCCCTTCGCCATGAACGGTTATTTTATGATCAAGTATACATTATTAAACATTAGTTTGACTCTAATACCAATTGCCGAACAGTATTCTACAATAAAGGTATTACATGACTATCTGTATTCTTATCGGGTCTGTGAAAACAGTTGAACTTGTATGTTTAATGAACTTAAAAGTGTGCACACTGTAAAATGCAACCTTAAGCAGCTAAAAGTAGAACACACTGATATCTAATGAAATACGATACGTTACACAAAAATGGCCCTTTCAACTTTTATTTATAATTAGCTTTTGAAGTTTAAAATATTATCGATACTTGTTTACTATGTCATTACTATGATATATTACGCCTTAATTTCACTGTTCATTATTTAACTATTTATGACCCACGTTTCTGATAATTCTTCTTTATAAAATAGATCCATTAGGAAGGACATCATTTGACTAACAATAGCATAATGTAAGCAGAACACAGTTTTAATATAGAAGACAATTAATGGAATATCAGCTATCTTTCTTTGGGCAATATGATACGCACCCACATTTATGTAACAGTAGTGACATCAGCGAGAAATTAAAATGCATCCTGAATCGAAAAGATATTGTCATTGTTTTAAGTCTTCAACTTTTCCTAAGAATATGATTTCGCTACTTAATATAATAAATATTGTTCGACCTGCAAACATTTTTCTCCTTTTTTTCATGCAGATCAATTCGGGATATACAAGCATTACCGACATAGATCTTAAATTCATAAACAAGGACGAGGTAAGCTTTTATCCACGGTGATTACATTAAAATACCGGCATGATTGCAAATAATAATACTACTACTTATAGTAATAACCAACAATACGTCTTACTTCTACTTATAATAATAATAATAATAATAATAATAATAATAATAATAATAATAATAATAATAATAATAATAATAATAATAATAATAATAATAATAATAATTTTTATTATTATTATTATTGTTATTATTAATCACTAAAATTATCTGACCATGATTACAACAATAATAAGTTCTTTATAGAACAAGACGGATATAGACCTTTTCAATATCTTTAAATAGCACATTTCATTATATGAACGTTATTGTAGTTTTCAATTAACCGGAACTTTTAAAATTTACATTTATAGCTTTGAATGAAATATCTCACACAGTCGTAAGTGTACCTTAATCGAAGAATACAATCAACAATTAATTCTTGTTAATAATATAAACAAAAAAGTGATTTGATTCGGTGCCAAATATACTTAGAAAGACTTTTTTCCTCAGGTGGAACATGCTTACGACAACAAAGAAATGGAGCAGGTATGTAGTGAGTTAAGATTTTTGGTCACATACATATACACATATATATATATATATATATATATATATATATATATATATATATATATATATATATATATATATATATATATATATACATACATGCATGCATGCATACATACATACATACATACATACATACATACATACATACATACATACATACATACATACATACATACATACATACATACATACATACACGCGCACGCAAGCATACACACACAGGTATATATATATATATATATATATATATATATATATATATATATATATATATATATATATATATATATATATATATATATATATAGATAGATAGATAGATAGATAGATAGATAGATAGATAGATAGATAGATAGATAGATAGATAGATAGATATAAATTTGTGTGTGTGACGTTTCTTTGTTTAAAAACGCATCTAATGTTATTAATTTCATTGCATGGTCGACTCCATACGTATAACAATTAAACATAACAATTAAGCGATTATCGGTATCAACATTTTATGATGTGACTGTTTATCATGTGACATGTGACGTGTTAAAATATCCTCTGAAGTGAAGCATACTAGATCATAACATGTGTTGGATTTGTCGGTATGCAAACAATTTTTAACGGTCTTAACCAGATCATCTCTTTATATATTCTGTAAATCGGGCCCCACCCCTATATATGTTGCCAAACTTAACAAAGCACATTTTTATAATACTGATGTCGCTTCCCTAACTTCTCAAACAGTTTTATAGGATTTACAAAGTTTAGCGGTTACGGACTATAAACTAGCATCTAATATTGCGATATATTTATGAGGGAAAAGTCCAATTTCTAGTGGGTAACCTGCCTACTTTAATTTGGTTATTCCATACGCAAACTATGCTATACATGCAAGTCGAGTCTGTTTCATCAGAAAGAACAAGTTTATTTAGGTCTTTAAACCATCCACGTTAACACTCTTCTTAGAGATACACTTGCTTTTCTGCTCGTATTTTGAACGTTTCCATCTTACGATCTTGATATCGCTTGCATCCTTAATAATGTACATTCTTTGCTTGTAGACTTTCAGTAAAAGAGTGGAATTGATAAATGGAGAGTGAATTTATTTTAGAATTTCCCGTCTGTTTTGTTTAATAATCCATGAAAATGCTCAGTTGTCCATCTCACCCATCTTTGTCTGTTTCCCATTATTTATATATTGCCATGTTCCTTAAAGGTTTGAAACAGCAATATATTGTCTGACAGAATAACATCCAGCTGTCATGTAATGCCAACTTATTCGCATTCCTCTAAAGGTCAAATCTCGCTGGCTATTACTTTCCTATTACATGGAAGTTTGTTCAACCATTTGTTTAAAACTCCCAGTCAGCAGATGATTCGTAACACACTGGATGCAAAATAATATGCAAATAAAGCCGTTGGAGACATTCCCAATTATTGAGTCTAAACTGCTTTAATTTTGTTTTGAAAGATTGGTAAACAAGACGAGCATCCCGAATTGTGTTGCTTCAACAAATGACATACTACAGCATGAACTTCCTTCGAATGTTCGATGGAATTTCATAGAGAATGACAACCTTAAACGCGTGCTTCTTCCAATGATTATGTCTGATATAATTTTCATTGCCATTTGGCTAATATAGGTAAAACAAATATAAATTTTCATCATATTTAAAACCTAAATATAGATTGATGTCTATAACTGATTGGTTGGATTGATTGTTATAATAGGTTGTGTACTTTGTGAAATTGAAGAATCTCACTCCCATTTAATATTTTGAACTATCTGCCATTTGCTACATGAATCAAAGCTATATAATAAAGAAGTAATTGGAAATTCGGTCAAACATGCATTGCAATTGGTTTAGTCCTATCACAATAGATTGTAAATATGTAAGGAATAAGATAGTAATAATTACTGTTCCATGTGCTAATTTAAGAATCCTTTCTCATGTGCATAAAATAAATTATAAACTGAAATTCATAAAATAGTTTTGACAGTGAGGTCTGTTGCATAATTATTGCTTTTAATATGTAATGAAGAATGTCACTGGTAACAGACATCACAATAGCAATACTTATGATATATCGTTGTATTAATATCACAAACAATAATAAACATTATTTGACCAGGTCCATAATCGCAATACCCGTTCGTCTCCTCCAAAGTATCTACCTAGTTATTTTATGTACAGGCATGAAAATTATGTAAGCCTCTGCATGTAAATTTATATGTACGTACCCATTTTGCAAATATTATTACAAATATTACTCAAGAACAACAACCAATAATAAAAATAATAATAATAATAATAATAATAATAATAATAATAATAATAATAATAATAATAATAATAATAATAATAATAATAATATTGTTATTATTATTATTATTATTATTATTATTATTATTATTATTATTATTATTATTAAAATCATCATAGTCGTTTCACATAATGATAAAATAACTGAAATATCTCATGATATCTCCGTCCGACTTATTACGAAAAAAGAAACTAAATAATATGAACATAATCAATGTCTCAGTGGAAATATTTTCAATCTAAGATTTCAGGCTTTTCGAATTTATAACAATTTTATAATGTGGAGCGACTATCCATTAGAAAAGGAGAGAAGCACTGAAACGTTTTTATAAAAGCTTTCTGCTTATAATATCTGGGCACATACGAATCATTCAATTCATTACAAGTAACCAAGAGATTGACTTACCAATTTAAGTGATTGCGAGGTTTGAATTCCTAGAATGTTGAAAGATAAGTAGGTAATGTTGTCGATAATTATGAACTAAGCTTTATACATTTACATATTTGTTCAAAGACAGGAGAAGATCAATATGTCATTATTAAAGAAGAGAAGAAAAAGACTACTTGTTGCAGGAAAATTTGTGTGATAGTGATCGTTTCCATAGTGGTAATAGCTGGAAGTGGTATCGGCGTCTGGCGTATTTTTGGTATGAAAATCATTGTTTATTAGTTTCATTATTTTAATTCAAAACAAATAAATGATAATCTATACATAATTGGATGCTTATGTTCTGATACAGTTCAGCAGTTACCTAAAAAAATTCTTTATCATATCAGGCTTTGTTTTGTGCCATACAAATTCTTGCAATTGAGACGTTACTTGTAACGTGGAAAACATTTGCAATTCAAGCGAAACGGGTATTTCCAGTTCTTTTTAAAGTGAAACTTTTTGTTAAATAAAATGTTTATTAACTGTTGAAAGGTATTTTTGCAATTTTAACTTTCAGAATGTTTCTTGTTGAAAACTTTCTGTCTAAATATACATCCAATATTTGATATATGGAAAAACTTCGCCAGTTAATAAATAATTTTGTACTTGAATCAAAACTGTTCCAAATCATATAATTATCGATCTTATTATGTTTTACACTTTCCCAGAGCGTCAGTTTCCTTTAAAGAAAATTAGGATAGCTTTGAAAATGCGGTTTAGTATAACTAGTAATGTTCGGTTCTGCTGCCAACATCTTTAATCATGCAATTAAACTTTCATTCGGCTCATACGTGGCAAATATAAATCAATTTAATCCATTTTATTTATTTACAGTTCGAAAAGATAACGATCGTCCGAACATAGTACCGCAAAAGCAAGGTATATACTCGTAGCTAGTACGTATAGTTTCACTTATTTCTGACTGGCTAACTGACTGACCGGCTGACATACTGTATAAATGTAAGTGTATATGTATGTATGTATGTATGTATGTATGTATGTATGTATGTATGTATGTATGTATGTATGTATGTATGTATGTATGTATGTATGTATGTATGTATGTATGTATGTATGTATGTATGTATGTATGTATGTATGTATGTATGTATGTATGTATGTGTGAGTGTGTGTGTATGTGTAGGTAGGTAGGTAGGTAGGTAGGTAGGTAGGTAGGTAGGTAGGTAGGTAGGTAGGTAGGTAAGTAGGTATGCATGCATGCATGTCTTAACAAATTTCTCGCAAATATTCTAATGTGTTATCAACTCCAGTAGTATCCAGAAGTTAACAATAATGTAAGACCGAAGATAATGAAAAATGTATGATAAAATAATGTTCTCTTTAGCAGTAAAAGATGTGATGTCTCAATATCACGTTTTACAACAAATATGATCAATGTTGGAACTATAGATGAAAAGTTATTTTTAGCAGATCAGTATCAGCAACAATATATTGCAAGAAAGGTGGGAAAAGCAGAAAAGATTTTATTTTTTTGTCTTTTGTACAGTCACCGATTATTGTTAATGCATGTTTTTATAAACTTATTCCCTATATAATATCATACGTCCAGAGCCAGATGTAGATTATGAAAGACTATTAACCAGCAAAATATTTTTATAGTAAGTAACATTATAACAAAGCTAGATTTTTTGTAAAACCCATTATCCATCAAGATTATTGGTATTCTTCTACATTTTAAAGCATATTTTTAGATGGCACATTGTATATGCAAATATTTATTGACGGTATGAAATAAAAAAGACTATTCATAGAATAAAAAAAAATCAATCAATTATAATACACACCGAAATAACCCTCTTGATATAACAGCACATAATTGGAAATGTTATAGCCAAACAAACATCTTTTTCTTTGTTCCAGATTATTGTGTACGAAGAGGAGAAGATGTATCGATGTATTACACGATAAATCTAGTGAACCCTAGGGAAATTCGTCTTTTAAAAGAGACGGCATATGGGAATGATACATTATTTAGCGCAGACAATCTGACTAATGACACAATGCAAACTGTGCGCAACGACCAGGTGAACGTCACTATCTATGTAAAAGACGCAGAGATTGCAGTCAAGGTTTCAATTTCTTCAACCCAATGTCTCCACGATGGAACATATTATATTCTGATTATATCCGACACAAATGGATTTAAGTACAACCGCTCCAACCTACGTGTTTTGTGTACATATCCCATTCATTATGATCTATATGTGTATATATATATATGTATATATATATATATATATATATATATATATATATATATATATATATATATATATATATATGTGTATATATATATATATATATATATCTTCTAATCTATCTAATTAATCTTCGTATATATTTAATCTTTGTATATATCTAATCTTCTAATATTTTATCTATCTAATCTTCTACTGTATATAATCTTTTATATGTTTGTTGACTTAAAGAGACTAACTGTAGTTAAAAAATGTTTGTAACTTCTAATGAAATTATCTTCACGATTGACACAATAATTAAAATGTTAGCATATAAAACTTTATTATTGCAATATTCGTCACACTTCCGGTTAAATGTTTCTTTAGTCGTTTCTATATTTGTCATTGCTAGAATCTTTTATATTATTTAAATGTGTAATTTTGTCTGCTTTAGGATTGAAAATATGTCTGAAATAAATATATATTGCTTTTGTCGTACATGTTGTGTATTTAAATAGATTATGCAATACTATATATTTTCAGCGGAATGTCCATGCCGTCTGGAATTCAATATTTCATCATTCCAAGATATAATGTGTTCCTTTCCTGATGCAGATAATGCATCCATAGTGATTATAAAAGCCTCCGGTGATAATCGCACGATTCTTACTAACTATAGTGATATTACCCGACCATCAGATATACCTAACACCAAAGGTTTCTCAGCATCGTGGTTACCTAATGGCACACTTGTTGTCAAGATCAGGCTAGGACATATAGATTGTACTCATGAAGGATACTACAATGTCAACCTAACTACGAATGACATAACACGAACGTATGGTATCTTCGTTCATGTGATAGGTACAATCGCAAAATAATGTGTTATTAACTTTTCTCGCTTGTTCGATTGCCATGGTTACACGAATGAGTTTTTATTTTCTATTTATCTATATATTTATCCTGTTTTGTTTTGAATATCGTTTTCGTCATACACCCAATGATAGAAGACTGATGCAGATTAATAATGATGCAGATGATAATTTTCTTTTCAAATTCCTTGAATACAAGCTTTCGTTTCTCATGCCTCCCTTGACTTTCTAGAATTCCAATTGTAGCATAACAAAGATATCTAAATAGAGTTGTGTTTCATTTTTAAGATATAATACGACAGACTAATAAGTAGTAAATATGCATAATTACTCAGCAACACACGAGTTCATATATTACGCATTCTCGTAATGATATAATATCCTTCAGTCCTTTTTGCTGCAGAGTTCATTCAACCTGTCTGTGAAAACAGTTTTATCTCGGAAACTCGATCAAGTATCTTAGGTTATTCCTCTTCTGTGTTCCTTTATTCATGTCCATTTCTTTCAATTATAGATTATCCAGAAGAACCGCATCTAAGTGTTCTTGAAGGCGGCATAACAAAAGATAAAAATGGGGGTCGGATGTTATGCAGCGCCATTACAGGCTGTACTAAAACACCATTTATACTTGAATATCACCCCAACGAAGACCAGTGGATTCGATGGCCTCGTAACTACACTACTGAGTTTAAACTAAATTACGTGCCTCTACCAAATGACAAGAGGTGGTATTCAGAATCCTTCATAAACATAACCGAATTTGAAATTAATATTATCGACAAAAAGAAATTTCGATGCAGCTACAAGGCCAACGGGAAAACTTTTACATCAGATACCCTCTGCGTTCGAGTGATTCCAGGTTATTTCAATTGGAGTTTCTTTTGTAGATCACACATATATTATAAAACGTATATATTATATTCAAATAATGACATTTATTTATTATTTATTTTTATATCTATATAATATGTACAATTTATCAATTTAACTCTTAGTCAATCTAAGTAATGATAAACAATGCACGTATCTATCTATCTATCTATCTATCTATCTATCTATCTATCTATCTATCTATCTATCTATCTATCTATCTATTAACACTGTCTGTCTATCTATCTATCTATCTATCTATCTATCTATCTATCTATCTATCTATCTATCTATCTATCTATCTATCTATCTATCTATCTATCTATCTATCTAATCTAATATATCTCTCTATCAATATTTGTTAAGTAATGAAAGTTAATTATATGCACAATTACTTTGTTTAAAATACACAAATGTCTTATTTAATTTGAGACAATACAACGTGTGGGCGATAATATTTGAACGCGGTTCACATTTTGCTATACAAAGGAAGTAGCTAACTAACCGATGCAAAAAGAGCTAAATATGTTATAAACTATATTTTCTTTTTGTGAGCCTTTTGCAAAACTTTCATATATCAGTAAAAATTTTATTGAATACAATCAACTACTTGAGGATAATGTGCTTGAGAAATTATACATTTTAGACATTTACTAGTTTTCTTGTATTTCAGAAGGGTTCTGCATGAAAAATTCTGGCTGCAACCATGAACATCCATATTTTTGCAACAAGTTCATAACCTGTACTACCGTAGCGGAAGAACGATCGTGCCCTACGGGGCTTCATTTTCTATATAAAGGCGACTGTGGAGGAAACTGTACATATCTTACAGATCAGTACCAACGTTATTGTAATGGATATTGTGATTGGCCGCTAAATGTTAATTGTACAAAGCCAACTAATTATTGTGACTGACAGATTATTTTATAATATATTTTGTGATGAATAGAAAATGGTCTACAAGAACCATTAAGGCTTATGCTACTCAATGGGCTTGCAGAGAGAAGTTTGCTTTTGAAGATGAGATAATATTTTTAAAGTGGAAGTTGTATAGGTGTTATATTTATGGATCATAGTTACTATATGTGTTGCATACTGTTACTAAACTATTTACCAGAGCACATTAATCGTTTTTTCATTCTTTTCCTTCGTGTGATCATATAGAAAAATAAATTGACAAGGCATATAGAATCGACTGCTGAAGCATTCTATCAGTGCAAGCATTTAATATAGCTTTATAAAATGTTTCAATAAAGAGTGATGATTATAATGCAATTCTTCTTTTAATGATGATTATGTCTGACATTAATTCTTCTAAATATGTATTGTCAGAACAATGTGTATAAACGATTGATTTAGTTATAGCTTAAAAATCTATCCAATTGTATACTGGTGAAAGACTAAAAACAATGTACAAAGTGTATCAATGTTGTCGCATGAGAAATATGTATAAAGTAATTTTAAAAAAAAAGCTTTATCAAATCTCATATCTGAATGATATATTAAAGACGTATTTGACCAAACGTTTCACTTCCACACGAATTCTCAAGTATGATTGCTTACTATGGGCTGACTTCCACATTGAGGTTTGCATTTGTTTTCAGCAAGAGCTTATTAACCGCAATTCACATGTTCTAAAATAGTGAATTCCAGCTGAGCTTTTTAATTACCTTTAGTAATCTTAGCATAACTTATTTTTGCTTCATTCAAGAACTCTTAATTGTTTCTTTTCATTTTCAATCAAATATAAAGTACATCAACATGCATTTTAGAGAGGGTATCAGCCTTTAATATAACTTGATATCAATAAGAAGTAATCAGTGTAAACGACAGCGTCTTACCATTAGAATATCCAAACCATTGCAAATGAAGTAACATTTTCTTAAATTATGCCAATGCATAGTACAATTAAAATAGAACCAGCAGACTGTCACAAATAGGATGTGTAAATGAAAGTCTTGAATGTTAGAAAGTTAAACTTATAATATTGTATGTCTATGTAACATCAAAGAAAGATAAACATACGGAGAAAATCGGGATATAGATCTCTTTTGAACATTCTAAAGTCATTTTTGAGGAGGTGTAACCATAACGATTAATAGCAATTTTGAATTTAAGTTATATAGGGACATAAAAGAGATGTGTGATGCAGTAGTGCAAATTGAAAAAAATATGGCAAATATATAATTGTATGGCTTTAATTAGATTAACATTATATTATTCACTGAGTGGAAAATAATTAAACAACGCAGATAATAGTTTATATGGTGACTTAAATATTTGATTGAAATCGACTTTGAATTTGGAATGGGATGTATATGTTAACATCCCTAAAAATAGAAAAGGATTGAAAATCCAACTAATTGAGTTATATATTATAGTTGAATAATTGACATTTAAGACGATAATCATGAGACAAAAAAATTAAAAAAACAAAGTAGAGACTTTTCTTGTTTTTAATTCTATCTATCAAATTTAGTGAATGGCTTTAAACTTTCATCAGCCTTAAAGTCGAATTGGACAGGCCGGGCCTGGGATCGGAATGTTATTGCCATCGAGTTACAAACTAGTAAATTTGCACTTTTCTGAAATTTTAATAAGAGGCTTTAAAAGGAATTTGATTAACACACAAGTAAAACACAAAGCAAAGAGAAAACTCACAATTCATTAACAGGTGGATAAGAAAATACACAACACCTGTTCATAATGTTGATGCATTAAATGGTCTAGACATTTTCCTATATCTAACAAACCCTCTGCCATTACTTTATAAAATGTAAGTAAAATGTTACTAAACTATTATTGGTAAGGTAAAAATGACAGACTATGTTTGGGATATATTGCAAAATGCATGACAATGGTGAATTATATACAGAGAATGAGGATCAGAAGAACAATTAAGCCAAAATTTGTTTTGATGATATCTTTGAGAAGCGATTTGTAGAAATTTAACCATTTGCAGATTTGGGATAGAGCATGTAAAACTGTAAAAGTGGTACAACAAATAGTTTAGGAGATTTCACAATCGCCGATGAGTTTAGAAAACAAAACTGATAATCTTAATACAACCCTTACTTAATTACATGCCAACTTGTAAGTTGAAAATAATACATTACGCCTATATTGACCAGATTTACTTTAGATATCATTCTAACCTCCAAACCAAAATACATGTACTCTCAAGTTTTACTAAGAACCGAGAGTTGCATAATCAAATATTAAATGTGTTTGTTTTTCCCTTTATTTCAAGAATTATTTTCCTCAAACTATTTGAATGTCATTTTTCCTCATAAAACAAAAAGCCATCGAAGAAATACATGTTCAGGATAGTAGATTTTATTTCACACTTCGAAAAGAAGCTGACTTGACGGAAGAATGAAAGTAAAATCTAACAAAGTAAAATATTCGTGTGCAATACAATGCTCGTACATCTGAATTAAAATCGAGATCGAATAATGATGCGTTCTGCAATAAATCTGATTTATTCAATAACTATATAAGAGAAAATTCTAATACAGAATTATACGGTTTAAGTCACTTGTGTAGAGAAGAAAATGAAAGAAAATGAGCTTGATATGTTGGAAAAAGTCAGCAATAGAACATATCTCAGTGAATATAACATTTCTGCAAAGCATCAGTTTCTCTCATGGATTTAAATTTAAACAAGTTTTAAATATCTACCAAGCATTGATTCATTGAACTAAAAACGGTAGACAATCGTTGGGTTTAGCAGGGGACAAGTTATCATATCAGACTAGGTGATTGTGTAAAAGTGTAACTATAATAACTGTTTTAAAGCAAATACTTTATTTTAGCCCGCGTTGGTCATTGATTTACCTCTTTATATCAAGTGTGACTTGAAGTTTTCCTTAGCATTGTTCAAATGTTCTGTTTCGACACAGATGTACAATTCATTTATAACAGGCATGGATATGCCATGATATGGAAATGATGTGTAACTTTCTAGGATTTACAGGTGTTACTGTATCGCATGTCTACTTCTAATATGCATATATCATTATCAATGTCTCGTATTTCGAACATACGCATCAAATGTCTTGATCACAAAATAACTGAAATGATTTAAACCACTATAATAATGCAATGTTGAATCTTTATGATTCTGGGCTATTTAGTATGGAAAGAACGAAGTAATTATATGCAAACGGTCGTGGTAAGATAACAATGACGGCCATGCCAAAGTTGCCATCAAAGTTGTTTAGCAAATGTTTGGTCAAGATCACACTGAATATTAGTACCATTTTTAGAAGTCGTTGGTATCAGTCGGCCAGGGTTCGAACCCACGAACTCCTGCATTCGAGGCGGACGCTCTAACCATTATGCACCGGTACGGTCACAGTTCAAATTATGAGGTGACTTCTGATTTATTGTATGATATGAATGACTTTTGCGTTGTTGATCATTATTTAGTGTCATTCTCCAAAACTCAATGGTTCGTTGTTAACTGCATATATTTGTACCAACATAATCAGCGAAGCTGTGTGGTGATAAAAAAAGAACTTAACTACTGAATCTAGCAACGTTTACACCATTGTTGGAGTAAACATTTCAAACTACCTTATCTATAAGGAAAATTGATATTACAGTCAGAATAATTCAACTTATCAATTTATTTCAATTTATCGTTTGCGTTTTGATTAGAAACGAGTATGTCCGTGTAACACACCCTAATTCTCGAGCACAAATACTCAACTTAGGCAGTATAATATTGAGTTGTAATAGTGAGACATTTGAATAGTTCATTCCATGCTGATATTTAACCGCTATAGTATATTACAAACCATTCAGATAGTTTAGCCTGTCTGTAGTAAATCTGTGTCAGATTTTATCATTACACTGCAAATGTGTATGAGTTTTGCGACCTGCAATGTAAAAACACCAATCAACCTGATCCGAACAATTAACGTAGCTATTTGGAAAGGATCATTTACCACACCAAGATTACAAGATATAAAAAAGTATAATCCAAACTTTGCTTGATTGAGTTCACAATAATTGCAAATTAGTTCTTTAGACCAAAAGCCAGTAAGCACATTGCAATTTCAGCTAATAAATTAAATGAAGGGAAAATAAAAGTCCCGAACCCAAATCCAAGTAAACATGTTTTACAAATGTTATCTTAAAATATTATCTTAAGGATTAGTAAAACTATGTTGTCTACAAAATGACCATCATCTAAACGCATGGAAACAGAAACATATTATACAATAAAGATGTACATAACAAAGCAAATTAGGCAGGTTATTATAACATGACGTTCACCGTGAAAAAGCACTATGCAGGATAACAACTTAAATAACACAAATTTGGCAATGTTAGAACCCTATCTTTGAAAAATAAGTAAGCAAATGAAAGCAAAAAGAAGCAAAACCAACAAGTTTTGTAAAACGTAAAAAATAATTTAATTATCAAAGTTACAATCTAAAAACGCAATGGGAACTTACAGTATTATGAATTGAATCCAAATTACTGCTAACAACGTCTATTAAAGTTCAAAATAATATATTATGAATTGAATTAAGATCCTCGAATAGACGTTTCTGTCAGTAATCATGACGACTAGTAACAGAAAGGTCGATTCGAGTATCTAAAATCCATAACAGTTCCCGTTAACGTTACATGACGTATAAAAAACACATTAACAGAAAATCCTATGAATAATCCACATGTATCCTAGATTAATATTTTAAACGTGATGAGCACATTGTAATTCCAATGAATAATCGTAACAAAAGTCTCCAATAAAATTATTTAAACATAACATTAAATATATATGTGGACTGCCTCTAACACATGAACATATGAAATTAAAATCTGAAATAGGAAAAAATCCAAAATATGAATTAATTCATTGCTCAGGTCTCTTTTTATATAAATCTCGATGTGTCTCTTACGGCTGTCTGTTGCAAAATATCTCTCGTGAAAGACCTTACTACTCAAGCTAATATGCTTCGATATATATTCACCTAATCTCAAATCGAACAACTTTTCCAATGGAAAATAGTTAATATTTTTAAGAAACCATTTGACCCTAACAGCCCATAAAAACTAATTCAAATTTGTCAACAGGTTCTTTATATAGGCTGATTTTCACTTTCCAAACCCTATCAAAATTTGAATATCTTAACACAAATTAAACTCTACACCCATGGACAAATAATTAGCTACGCATTATTTCAACGTATTATTATTTTGTTAATAAAGGATTACTACAATTTATAGTCCTAAATAAAAATTACACATGATATAGGTATAGGCATGTACCAAACGTTAAATAATATAATGTGAAGTGTCTCATTTTATTTATATTTTATATAACAATTATATCGAATCCAGCATTGTGTTCCATTTACTCGGATAACTTGTGTGCAACGTTTGTTATCCTATGTCACTCTCTTTTTGTGATGAATTCTGATCATGCCTTAGCCGTTTCCAACCTTCATCATGTGAGGCAATAGTGTCATTTATTTACATAGTATAACGTGGTTTAACTATATATTTTATTCAAGAAAATTAATGGTCTCTTTAAATAGGTACATTTTGGGGAATATTTATGGTATAAGCAGTTTCATTTCAGTGCCCGGTGAGATTCCTTTTCATTTTTGTTTTAGGACCTTCCGACGTCGTTCTGAGCGTTTACACACTGCATAATATCACTACACGTATGTCCAGTGGAAGAAATGTGATCTTTAACTGCATATTTTTCTAACCTTTCTGTTATCCATTCAGATATGGTAAATACTGATGTTTCTATGTAGTTTTTTGGTTTCCTCGTATTGAAGGCCACAGATTTTACTTGTCGTGAGATAAATTATGCTCCTTGTCTCGCACGTTATTTGACCATGTTCACATTGTTTTCCTCTCTAGATTAAAGGGTGTATTGGTTACTAGTACACATTAGCAAATGGTGCGACTTTTATCGCCACATGGACCAAATTTGTCACTTTGATTTCTGTTTTGATTGGAGTTAACTTCGCTAAGACATAGATCTATCTTTAAGGGTTAGCGTGTACGCTGGCTATTACGTGCTTGATTTTGAAGATTATCTCCATAGCACCATAATACTACAATGGGCCATTGTGTATGTATGGTTTTGCCTAATTTTGAGTTGCATAAAATGTAGGTGAAGGTAAATTGTTTCATGTAAACATTTTCCATTTGCCTGTATTTTCTGTATTTTAAGAATTGATTACAGTTGCTTGATGAACCATCCCTCTTGTGTTTGCTCTCATATCCTCGTCTAGGCCTCAGTTTTTTCAATATTCACACAGCTCATCATACCGTGTCTTGAATGTTTCTTTGTTGGAATAAAATTAAGTATGCTCAGGTATTCGATATGCGGATGTTAAAAATGCAGAGCTGTGGTAGATATCAAGATGGGATTACATACTGGTGCCCACGAGTTGTCTTTATGCTGATTTAGGAATAATTTTTCATTTCTGAATGTTTTGTACAGAAACGAAGGGTTGAGATGGAAACTTCTGTAGAGAAGTTTATTGAGGGACGGAGGTTTCACGCATAGATGACATAACAGAATGTGAAAAGCAGAAAATATCTCATTCTATGTAAATTGTGAGACCTTCAACATTTCTAAAACACCGAATTATTAAATATAAGTGTTAATGATTGCATATCGTACAGGATAAAATGTAATAGCAATTGGGATTTGTTTGGGTTTACTGTTTGTCTCATTTATGTCTATTTTGCAATTATGATCGGCAAAGACTCAATGAGAGATAAAAGTGTCTTAGATAGTTAAAATCAGGTTTGCACTGTTCGTTGATATTGGTTTCTATATATCCCGTTTCAATCAAACACTTAAAACTGAGGACGCAACGATAACGTTTCTTTAAAGAATTAGAAAATAACATATACTTTCAACCTGCAGCTTTCAACACACAAAGTAATAAAAGAGAGAGTTACATTAATTTGTTGCTATTACTTAAAACATTGCTGGATCTTAAACATTTTACTTTCTTCGAGATTAAGCAGTCGAAGTTGCTGTTAGGCACACAACATCTAATGATCTCTGGCAGATCGTAAAAATCCTCTAGAATCATGTCTTTCTACAACCTATTGCTTCGGATATTTGGATTGTAACAAAGTGTTTCTTCTACCACGAATTTGTTGAAGCAATACTGGAGAGCAAAGGTGAATTGATCTTCACCAGCAAATCATTTTACAACAAATTACTTTGAATGACAATGAAGAAAATGTGCATATTTCTAAAGTAATCCATTAGGATTATAAATTAGAAATATATGTATATCTTTCTGTAGACTGCTAATGGATGGAATGCACCATTAAAATTAGGTGAAAACGGGATCATATATATATATATATATATATGTATATATATGTATATATATATATATATATATATATATATATATATATATATATATATATATATATATATATATATATATATATATATATATATATATATATATATATATATGTGTGTGTGTGTGTGTGTGTGTGTGTGTGTGTGTGTGTGATGTGTCGAATTTTGAAAACTCTTAGAAGTATTGGTTAAATAAATTGTATCAAAGTTAACTTAATTAAAGTAGAAAGGGCTAGAGACAGTTATATGATTTTTTTTTTCATTTCGTCTCTGAACGTCAAAGGAAATCCGTTCCACGTTACGTAATTGACCGAGTCAACTGTTATGGTACAAGGATGTGACACAACACTCTTCCCAAAATTAACCGGGTAAAGGGGGAAGCTTGTCAATAATCGATTGTTCAAAGGAACATTCCACGCGACGTAATTTGACCGAGTCAACTTCTATGGTACAAAGATGTGACACAACACTTCCCAAAATTATCCGGGTAAAGGGGGAAGCTTGTTGATAATCGATTGTTCAAAGAAACGTTAATTACGGATTGAATAGCTGTTTGACAATCAAAAATTATACATAGAAGATTTAGGAAACAGTCAATTCTGATTGGTTAATAGGAACTTAAGGGCGTAACTTTGTAATGAATTTAGGGTTTTGCTTTTGAAAGATTCTTCAGTCTTCTCCAGGAAACATGAAAATATGTCTCTCGTGATTGCAGTAAGGCGTGAGAGTTGTCTCAAAAAGTAAACAAACTCTACATTGAGGGTTCGTAGAAGACCAATAAGAAACAGGAAAGGTACTTAAACTTAGTTTCCCGATTTTAATATGCTTTTTCACTTGTTGATTTATTTGCAAATGTATTGATGTTTTATCTACAATTAAATTAAAGTTCTCCTCAACTGTCAGTTTCATTAAAGGATAAGTTTTCTTGATACCAAAATCATTCAGTTTTAAAGCAATAAATGACTAGAATGAATTAAGTGACACACTGTTCATATCTCTGCGCTTCCAAACTAACAGAGGTTCTTTACGTTAAGGCCATTGCACAGTCCGGTTATTCCACAGGTTTTTTCACATACATATACGTAGATCTCTTGCACGTAAATATCATTTTAATGACCGAGAAGGAAAAGTAACTAAAATTACACACACACACAAACACACATACACACACACTCACACACACACATACATATATATATATATATATATATATATATATATATATATATATATATATATATATATATATATATATATATATATATATATATATATATATATATATATATATATAACAGACATAACAGACAGTGCTATCCCTGGATTCTGTAGTAGAATCTTGATAATAGTGGGCATAACGACTGTGCATGTATATGAGAATTATTTACTAGGTCGTCATGCGAGTGTGTCTGCTACGCACAAGTAAAATTCCCAGTCTTTCCTCGCCCAGGTAAGATAAAAAATATCAATTCAACTGCTATGTAATGTGTGCAGTAGTTCGGTGTTACGGTAAATATACAGATAATGCCTTGACTTAAACAGTGTTGTGTTCACCTTATTGTATCACATCGTGTGGCGTCGAATTAACTTTCCTGGTACATTTTCAACCCTTGTCCTAAACAAAAGTCGTCCGTAAAGCTTGAAATTTGATAGCAGACAAAGGAGGTACCTAATGACCGACATTCTTTGCAACTGCTGTCATGGTGCAGATTCTTTATGGGCTCTATAAATCTGAGTATCACTTTCATGTAATCAGCAAGTAGAGCTGTAACGTCCTTTGTCCATCAATTTCTTATTTTCGCGTGTGAGAGAGTGAAGGAAATGTAACGCATACTTTGGATTGAAGCTTGCAGATCAAGATAAGTCATGATTGATCAAGTATATTTCTATGAAGCATCAGAGATTAATTAAATTTGATCTGCATTGTTTTGTATCATAAGAAAAATACGTCTGAACAAGTTTAATCGAAATCTGATAATTGTGTAATTTTGGAAATTGAAGTCTTTATTATTTAATATGAAACAATTTGACTAACGTTTGGTAAATAAAATAGGACATGAGGCGTGATAAAGGTTGCCACATTTGCAATCAGCATGGCGAAATTGCACGAGAAAACTTCATACAAAAAACATCTTGTCCGCTGTTTTGCATACTTGCATTAATTTCACTTGCTAGCAGAGTGCCCAATATATTTCATTGCACAGCGTACAATTTGTATCGACTAAATTTAAATGGAGCGTCATGCAATATATGAGAATTAATTACTAGGTCGTCATGCGAGTGTATCTGCTACGCACGAGCTTATATAACACCGACTCAGTGCTATCATTTTATTTTTTGGTGATGCGTGTTTAGTCGTGACGGTATATGGGCTGGTGCTTGCAGGCAAGGCGATGGGTGCCATTTACTCGCGGACCTGAGTTCGAAACTCCGTAGAGTACAAATTTAATTTCTCTATCCTGTATGATAGTATTGTTTGTATTAAACTATATATATATATATATATATATATATATATATATATATATATATATATATATATATATATATATATATATATATATATTTCAAATCGTGTATTGCATCTTTATATTTGTTTCACACCATATCATCAAACATCACTGTAATATTGAAAGACTATAAAAGACCATGATTGGCATTTGTAAACAAAAGCAAAATTACCTTAAATATATTTCTTGTGATTACCATTGTATATAAACTAGTCCAGAATAACTCATAGAAACAGTTGATAGACAAATGACGTAGTCTACTTCCTGATTACATGAAAGTGATACTCAACCTTTTAGAAGATGCAAACAATTAATATTGACCATTATACCCATTATAAGGATGTTTCTATTTTTGCGCACACGAAAATAATTCATTTATCTTTCAAAAAAAACTACAGTCTTTATGGAGGATTCTTCTGATTTGATTATAGGCAAAACAGTTTAAGTGTAGTGTTTTGTGAAAAAAAATCTTATTCATCAACAATTTGTCGGTTTTGTTTCCATACATCAGAACCCGCCAGCCGATGTTTAGTATAAGAATCAGATCACTTCCTCGAAACGTCACTGCGTAACCACACGAAGCGTTATAATTAGATATTGTGAACAATGCTCTTGTTAGGCGACATAAGGAATCGGTACACAATTAATAAAATCCGGTTCAGTACCCACGAATGTAGTCCCAGGCTATTTTTAGATCACTTTTTCCGGTCTAAATTTGGTGGTGATACTAGAGTTAGATTTTGGCATTCTTGGTAAGGATTTAAAGGCAATTGATTATTCTTTAAACTGTGATCTTATGGTGTGGTTGTCTGTGTGTATTTCGGCGACAGTGCACATTGAGTAATAAGGTCATGGTGATGATCCGGAAGTGAAATCTGTGTTCCGTTGCCTGGTGTTTTGTTTACAATTCAGCCTCTCAAAAAAATGCAGGTCAACCCTTGACAAGAACTAAACCGTTAAGTCATCTTTGAAGGTATTTTAGATTAACATATGATTTGTATTAATTGTCACACAGTGGAAAGTTCAGTACTGAGGAACAAATGTAGAGACCGTATAGTAAAATTAATTGTGTACTATGGCCATAAATAAATTAACTATTCACTGACACGACAAATTTCCCACTTGGTAAATCAGGTACTTTAATATAGCTTCCATTTACCTGAACGAGAAAGAAATGGGGAAAGTTTAGGAAGGGTGGGCATAAACAAACCAATTATCATGCAGGTTTGAATACAGAACGCAGCACAAATGTTTGAATAGCTGGCCATGATCAAAAGCGAGGCACATGTTTTAAAAAAAATTATAGATATACCCCCTCCCAAATCCCCGCAAAAATCCCCTCAACACAATCCACCTAAATAATCACGACTGATATTTACATTCACACATATGCAAATGAAACATATGTCATTAATGAAAAATCGTATGTATCAACACGTCTTCCTATACAAATCCAGTTAGAGTTAAACTTAAAACAAAGATAAAATCATATTTAATACTTTATATTCATAGTTTTTAGCAAGCGTTTACTCTCTCTCTCTCTCTCTCTCTCTCTCTCTCTCTCTCTCTCTCTCTCTCTCTCTCTCTCTCTCTCTCTCTCTCTCTCTCTCTCTCTCTCTCTCTCTCTCTCTCTAGCAGTCCCTCTGTGTATCTATCTGTCTATCTATGTCTGGATCCGACTACTGTGGCAATAGTAGCAACAATTACAGTATGAGGAATAATACTTTTTATAAGTAATATAACATTATAATGTAAAACCATTGCCGAAACAGTTTATCTACAGTGTTCTGTTACAGTATTAGCCTTTCTCCACTGTACCGGTTCTGAGATTTCATTATCGGTCAGCTGTAGAGCATTTTATTTGCACACAAATAATATTTATTGTTTATTGACATCATTTTTTTATTCTGTGCGGCATTGTCCACCTTCAGAAATTATAAGTGTAGACATATAATAAATTAATACCGGTGGTAGCAATATATTTGTGTTATTAGGGCGATGATGGTAACTGCTAAAGTCATATTTAGAAACATTAAACACCGCCGATAACGATGGAAACGAAGATTATATTATAATTTTAGTACCAACACTATGTAGCGAATATTACTAATGCTAATTAACACTGCTACTACTACTACTACTGCTACTAATATTACTGCCTCTAATAATTGTCACATAATTGTAATAGGAAAAAAATGTAACAGGAAGTAAATAAAAATATACAATAACAATCATACCAATTATCTGACTTTAATTTAGCTTTGGTGCATGCAATACCATGTCCTCTTTCAAGAACACATGTTAGAACGGGTATGTGAATACAGCATAAGAACTAGGCTTCTAACTTCTTTTCGATACATCTGCCATCACGTCGTTGATACTCGTAAACCCTTCAAAGTCTGTAACATTGTAATACTGTTATAATATCCATTAACAAGAAATGTAATAACAATCAATTCAAACTGTTATGCATTTGTTTGTGTTCCAGAAATATGGTCAAGCTATCCTGTTATAATAAGTAACATGCAACATCAAACCGTATTTAATAATCATCCAGCATGTGACCACTTCATATTCTCTTGCTCACGTAATATTCGTAACTCCACAGTATTGTCCACCTTTAAAAATTACAAACAATTACTCAGCTATTAAATATATAAAAGTTTGATGTTTGGATTCTTAAAATGTTTAATTCAAGATATGGGGCATGAAAAATGATATTTTGTTGAAATAAATTGTTTGTTCAATATTACCAAACTCCCTACATTTTGCTCTTTTCTGTTACTTTGTTTTACAATATACATTTGTAACTGAAAAGTTTGCGTTTGTACTTGGGATGAAATTTATCTACTATTTTTCAGAAATCTTTGGTTTTGAAAATAAAACTTACCTTGGTTTTGAATATTCTGAGATTATTTCATATAAATATATAAGGATACCCACAAGCTTTCAAACTGTCATGTAATGATGAGAACTATTTTTAAATCCTACCAACGAACGGTTAGACTCTTTGTGAAAGGATGAATTCCTCCAACTAGCCTGTACCAATAATAATTCTGTGGCGAAGGCTTCGATAACGATGGAAGAACGATAATATTTAGGCCCAATATCTGTTGGCATTGAATGTTTAGATAAAAGTGCCTTGACTAATTCTCCATCTGGCTTTAAGCTGTAACGTACAAGATATATCACTGAAGTTATAATGCAAAAATGAAATACAGTTAAGAAGGATTGCGCTTTTTTACATAAACAAATAAGTAGATTAAGAGAAAAGGGAGACAAATGCAACTGCACGAAGAGGAAAGATAGTGATAGAGACGCAGCTGCAGAAACAAAGAAAACAGGAAGAAAAGGATTTCCAATTTAGAGTAAAATCAAATGACTAAGGGAGAACGTGCACATTTTGGCAACACTCCTGGTTTCTATACATCGCTGTCCGTACAGCAAAGGTATGATTTTATCTGGTTCAGAAATGTATCATAAAAGATTATGAGTTTGTCCTTGCGGCATATCGACTCAAGTTTGGTAACTATAAAAACGAAACTGGACAAACCAATGTCGAACTTGCAAGAGAAATAATTGTTTCATAGGTGGTGCTTAGCCAAGAAAGTTGGTCAAAATTACGAAACTCTCAACCAACTCTTATTATAAGAGCTCAAGAATTGCGTCAATAGTGACATCAATACGAAACTTGATAAGAACGATGTAAACATTTTAGAAAATGCTAATGCTACTCGTACGGCCTACGCTAATTCCTTTGCTCATAACGTTTCTTTTGTCATTAATTCTTAAACTCTCAGTCTTCTGGTAAAAAACCAATTCAGTCTAATACCAGCATTTCCAGATCTCTATCTTAGAAATCAAGTTTCTAATGCAATTGATCAGACAACTTTGTCTCTTCCTACGTGCACCTATTGCAAAAGACCAAATCACGTTATATCGCACTGCTTACAAATTGTAAAATAAGCAAAAGGATGAAAGCAGACATATACCAAATGTTCTTAGTGGTCAAGGTCGTGTATGGAAAGCATTACATTCGTTAGGTCAAACAAACTCCAGTCTGACTTTATTATGGAGAATTATTAACTGTTCATGTTGAAAGGTGCTATATCACTCGTTTTTTATTCTAATAGTCCTATATTTATTAAAATTTTATAGATCACACACATGCTTCCGACTTTATTGCTATCAGAAATTTTGCCTTCCTGATAAGTCTTCATCAAATTAGTGTTCTTATTCTGGCAGTAGAGGGAGACGTTGTTAATTGTTCCTCTCCATTGTGGAAATTGGTCATGAGACTTAGCTTCTGTGGCCATGACAGTCAAAACATTGTGGCCGTTTCCCATTGATGGTATTCGTGGCCTAGCATAAGGTAAGGTCGTGGTTAATCCAATTCTAATAGAATTCACTCTTTGGATTAAGCATGCGATCTTATTCAAAATGAGATCCCTAAATTCTACCCAGCTTCTGCAGTTATTAGAGCTATGCCAATGAACGCTATGCGAATGATGTTGATTAGTAAATTACTACTTTATCTAATGATAAATTGCATGAGGTCATGTCTGCTCCTCTTATTGATCAATCAAAAGGTATTAAACACAGAGTGATTAATGATAATTGATTGTCGTCGAATAGGTAAAAGATCATTAGGTTCCTTGTTCGCCTTAGATGGCTCTTATCAAAAATGAAGCCACATAAGTACCTGTTTGTTATGTTCGTTAAATGGTTCTTCCTTATGATAGAATAAAGACCATGTGAAGTGTAACTAAGCAGAAAAATGTACCCCTTTGTCATTTTCTTTAAACGGTTCGTCATTACGATAGAATAAAGACCACGAGAACAGTGCCTATTCAGAAAAATAGCATCAAATAACAACAATTCCACCCAATCTATACATTTAACAGCCACTGACTTAAATATCAAATAATTGCTACAAGCTACAAGACTTAAAAATTAAATAATTGCTCGTAACTATATTCAATTAAAGAGATAAT
This sequence comes from Potamilus streckersoni, assembly GCA_016746295.1. Classification (NCBI taxonomy): domain Eukaryota; kingdom Metazoa; phylum Mollusca; class Bivalvia; order Unionida; family Unionidae; genus Potamilus; species Potamilus streckersoni. The sequence goes on from JAEAOA010000493.1 coordinate 43,723, forward strand.
GAACAATAACGGACAAAATGTTTGTCTCTTATGTTAATCGTTTAGTTTTCCTTCAGTGATGCAAAGAATTTACGTAAGTTTTCTTGCCGTGTCGATCCTACAGGAAAAAATTTCCGTATGCAGCGAATTTTCATTGGTGGTCTGTGGAGCCTAAAAAGTAAAAAATCATGATTACAACATGTATATTGACTCGAAATGTTTACTGAGTGGATCCATTTTCAGTGTCTTTTCTTAAATACATTGTGAAGTTTATTACTCCGTTGTGAGCATTTTAGTATTGAATGAAAACCGGTTTGGACGATGTACTGTCATTCAACACTAGGAAGTAGAAATCCTTAAATTTATATATACCACTGTTTCACTTATGCGAGCATACAGCGTGAATACTGTGAGTATTATAATTATTACTGTTATATAAATGAAGCAGGAAAAGGTATATATTCAAATATATACGCAGTATATAGGAACATTCTCTCTCTCTCTCTCTCTCTCTCTCTCTCTCTCTCTCTCTCTCTCTCTCTCTCTCTCTCTCTCTCTCTCTCTCTCTCTCTCTCTCTCTCTCTCTCTCTCTCTCTCTCTCTCTCTCTCTCTCTCTCTCTCTCTCTGCACATCTATCTATCTCTTCCTGTCTATAATTCCTTTAACAATCATTTTTGATGGTCAATCATTACATTTATCTCAGCATCATGCTTTCACTTGTTGAATAAATTTCATCAATATATATAATATCTATCACATTCGCATTGTTCACGTACAATTTACGTCCTGAGTGTATAATCACCGTTAACTATCGACATAAATTTGTTTAGAAATTTGTAATGCTATGATTGATATGCGGGCACCCACTACAGCGCAATTACTGTCAGGTCTAAATCACAGGGTGAAATGTATTTCTTAAGAAGCACATGTATCGCTTATCATTTAAATGCGAACTTGATGTAATATATAGGTAAATACTCACTCGTAAAGCTTTGATACAAAATTCAGATATTATAGTAACTCAAAAACTATACGATATTTATAAAACATTACAGTGCGCAATTCCTCTTAAAGTACCCTCAACCTACAAGTAGAGATCTTCTGTATTGTGTTTCATTCATGTATGTTTCCATTCGTTAGGATAATAATCTAAGCAATTGGATTCTAGCTGAAAAGTATACCTATCAACGTTGTCATTGTGCTACATTATGTTTTTATTAGCAATGCTGGTCTAAAGCAAACATCCTTTCATTTTATTATTCAATGGCTTCTCTAGTGATTCTGTCTTATCATCTCTTTTAATCTATGTACCAATGAAAACACTTACTTTTAGTCCTTGGGTATTTAAACTTCTTGATACTTAAGGGACACTGTAATTGATTTTCAAACAAATAAACACTGCATTAAACATGACAAACGTTCTAGGCAATATTAGTGTGATTGCTATGTTTATACGCTTTATTATAAACCTCAAAATTTCTGGTTTTCCTAATAAATACCACACCGTGATTTATTACATTCTCGTTTGGTAGGGCATGGTAGCAGAAAAGAACTAATACCAACAAGTTTTTTCAAATTCAAAATTAACTTACCGTATTGTGAATGTAATCCTATATGGTCATGAAACATTTTTGACAAGTAAAAATGTATGAATCTCCAGTTTAATTATAGTGGTATTGCAAATAAATTTAAAAACTGAATTGGTTGCATTATTCATTGATCATTCTATCCATTCAGTATCTAGAATTAGCATATCAGGTCAGTAGTTCCATCACACTGAATTTAGCATAGTTACTTAATCAAAACGTAGAATATAAATATATGTTAACACATTTACTTAACTAAAGCTAAAAGGCGTAACACATTTAAGACATGTCTGATTAAATAAATTAATTTCCTTGCGTTATCACGATATATCATTATTTCAGGACAAAAGAAAAATTCTTTGTCACGAAACAAGTTATGTCTCAATTTTATTGCAATACAAATGACGGTGAAATATTGACAACATATGTTGGAATGATGTTCATTTTACGTTGGTGTCTATATACTGATATTTTGGCAATGATTATATTTGATCTAACTCCATTTAATACATGATCTCATTATCTTTTAATAAGTTTCCTCATGATTATATAGTGGAACTGGTTTTTACATTAGTTGCTGTAATCAACTCACATCATTATGCAGTTATATATAAAATTAATATTTGATGCTGAGCTTTGTATTCATCTTAGTTTCGGAACTGAATGGATAGCGATGATGATGATGATGATGATGAGGAGGAGGAGGTTTAGGACATCAATGGGAATTTGTATTAGTAGTAGTAGCAGTAGTAGTTGTAATAGCAGTAGTACTAGTAGTAGCTGTAGTATTTGCAGTAGTAGCAGAAGTTATATTGATATCATTCGTAAACGATGCAAATAGGCGAACCTGCCTGTTGTTTAATAGTACAACTCAGGACACTGCGAGTTAAAGATCTTATAAAGTTGCGCATTAATTAGGTATTAAAAGATACAATCATTTTGAATTTATTGGATCATATTTTCTCTAGAATCCATAAACATATTCCTGTCATCAGACTTTTTTGTTTCATGAATAATATACTAAGACTATTATCTAAAAGTATAATTTAAACAAAATGTTTCCTGGAGATCTTTATTTCCTGTCACACTGAAAACAGTGAGAAACTTACCTAGGCATTTTAATATTTCTCCATTGCGGTAAATTGGTCCAACTCAAACACGTTTGTGTGACAAGACGTTTAAACTTGTCATCCAAAATGATGCCTTTATCAAAATTAGGTGAGTTCGATACCAAACAGAAATCCGGAAATAGCTAAATAATTTATGACCTCATTTTCACCTCAGGTGGTAATTGAATACAACGTCTTGGAAACTTGTACTGTGTGGTAAAACAAAACGGTGAAATTTAGTTTTCTGAATGACAAAGATATTTTAACTGGGTAGTCTCAAATCTTCTCCCTCTCTCCGAAAATCGAAAAAAGAATGGGATTTTCCAAAACGTTCTTGAAGCAACGTTCTTGTGTAACCTTCCCAACATGTCACGCATTATCTCTATCTTTTCCTAGCTTCCATGTTTGCCTTTTGGTGCGTAAATATGTACATAGTAAAAAATATGGAATATTGATTTGACGGAAGAATTAATCAATGTATTGCAGCCAAATTGAAGTAACTTTTTTATATATGATCATTATCTTCAAGTATGATCTACAATCATGGAAAAATGTCACCATATCTATACAACTACCAATATCAGAAAATTGTAAAAAATTGAAAATAAATTATCAATTCAGAGACATTAGCTTAAGCTTAAACAAAATAAATAAATCCCGTTCATGTCTTCGTCGCAGTCCACTGTGAATTGTCCACTACGCTCCTTTATCACCTTGGGTCTAGATTGAAAGAATGTTCTACGGCGCTCGCCTCTGATGCATTGGGTAAGTTACTCAGCTAGCTATCTAGATATGTATATGTGAGTGTGAATGTATGTATATATGCATTGGGTAAGATACTCAGCTAGCTATCTAGATATGTATATGTGTGTGAATGTATGTATATATATATATATATATATATATATATATATATATATATATATATATATATATATATATATATATATATATATATATATATACATATATATATATAATTAGTTCTAAATACTTTCGCACACCATAAAGTTTTAGTATTGATTTATTATATTGCTTAAGTTCCGATCAACTGTTGACCATATATTATCAAATGTTGTGGTGCATTTAATATAATTTATATATATATATATATATATATATATATATATATATATATATATATATATATATATATAAGAGCTGACTCAATGTTAATACAGGTAACTAATAATGCATTAAATTAAATAGAGGTAACTAAGAATGGAATGTCTTAAATTAAATTCTTGTAAGAACTGATTCAATACTAACCCCGGTAACTAGGAATGCAATCATTCAAATAGTTATAAGACCTGACTCCGAGGTAACTTCCTATTTAGGAATAAAAGCATGCAAAAGGTTGATGTAAATAGTAAATGTTACGCGATATACATACATCCAGGGTGAAACGATTTACCTCTTGCTTTAATTGTATGTATATTTGAGCCGGTGTCCTATAATAAATAAAAGATTATTATTATTTTCATTATTACGTATCTGCTTATATTTTTTTTTATAATTTCAGCATAGTGAAATCTGGAAGTAATGATCTAAATGAAAACACGTTGATTCACGTTCCGACCGGTGCGAATTGTTTGCAACGATAGAAAGACTGGTACGTTCACAATATTGTATATTATTTCAGAAATGACGCATATATATATATATATATATATATATATATATATATATATATATATATATATATATATATATATATATATACAGATAGATAGATAGATAGATAGATAGATAGATAGATAGATAGATAGATAGATAGATAGATAGATAGATAGATAGATAGATAGATAGATAGATAGATAGATAGATAGATAGATAGATAGATAGATAGATAGATGGATAGATAGATAGATAGATAGATAGATAGATAGATAGATAGATAGATAGATAGATAGATAGATAGATAGATAGATAGATAGATAGATAGATAGATAGATAGATAGATAGATAGATAGATAGATAGATAGATAGATAGATAGATAGATGCTTATGCTAGACGTTTCAAGGAAATGTCCTTGATTTTAAGTACTATGCAAATAAAAATTATAGGTGGAATATCACTAAACTGGTAACATATAACAAATCGTATTTTGTATAAGAGAAGATCGGTGATTCCTTAAAACAACTACCGTTAAATCATTTAAGTGCCTTTCAATAGAATCGTGTTCAGTGAGAGCATTTGTAGTCTTGAATCTAAAACCATTTTTATTTTATCGCGACGCCACAGAGGTTCTACAAAGCATAAATTGGAGCAACTTATAGAACTAGATTTTTATAGTTGGCACCCAGAATAAACTTTTCGTAATAAGCAAGGATCCAGTACATTATTTTTATATTTTAGTATGTTTGCTGTGAAGTGATTATTCATAAGACGTGAGCATCAATTGCTAATCTTACCAAATACGTGTAATAACATTAATATTTTGGTCTCTGGTAACTGAATTAGCTGTCACTGCTCATAAAACTCCTCAGCATCAAAAGATAAACTGATACATATATTGTTATTGCTAACAAATTAATTTTAATTTTTTTGAATATTTGCACTTCAATTATATTTTAGAAATTATTTAGTTGACATCGTCGAAGCGATTAATGTCAGTCTTTAATTCGATACACATTGCAAATCATTTCGAAGTAAATGTTTATGTTAGTGATTGTAGAATATTTTCATGAATCTCAAATAGCTGATATATTGAGACTACCTATAGGACAGGACCGTTGGTGAAATTCTTACAAACAGAAAGCTGAATAACTGTGTTCTCTTATTAATCACCAGTACATTCCTAGAATGGTTGAAAAGATGGTATTGAGGCTGTTGGGCTAGACCATGTCAATTTACCGTGAAAGTCTTGAATCTGCACGAGATACTTACATCCAGTGTTCGATACCCAATGCAAATAAGCTAGTCGCACCTCTCCTTTGAATTATGAAAGTGCAAAAAGAGTTGTGACCTTTTCATACCATAAGTACGCTGTAAAATGTTTGAGAAAATATGATTTGAAATTTCTTGGTAATACGTGTTATTTCAATTCTTATATATATATATATATATATATATATATATATATATATATATATATATATATATATATATATATATATATATATATATATATATTCAAGAACTCTGGTGCAGAGCCATCTATGTATGGTGTAAGATAACATACATAGTAAGTGCATAGTAAGATGGTAGCTAAATTAGTAATTTAGTACACTAGAGTACTTTGACTCTCAAGACAGCAAAACTGTAAAGACGTATTGGATAACTTTGATTTGTATTTTACCTTCAAATTGTAATACCTTCCCTCAATAACTGAATCGAATCAAAACTGTCTATATATTAATAATGACTAATGTGTAAGAGACCTTAAATGGCCCATATTTTAGAAATTCTGTGAAAATTCAATGTTCGTCAAATACATATCTATGAGCAAAGGAAAAAGTGAAATCAGTTTTGTTTCTAATGAGTGACTTTCACAAAACTGTGAAAACAGATAATGCAAGGAAGACTTCATGGAGGCATAAAATGAATGTCATCCTGCTACTATTTAATTTGAGGCGATGCCTGTTTCAAAGCATGCATTTGGGTTTACTAAAACTAATGATGATTAAACTTCAAACAATAAAATGTTGCCCAAATATAAATTATTTTACAGATTTGAAATAAAATAACAGTCTATTGTTGGTACAACTATGTGTTGAATTAGGGTCCGAGATGTACCAGAGTTAGAAGGACAGACATACGTCAGACCACCAAACAGATTTAAAATCATAATTCAATTACACAAGTAATGATCTCTACTGAAGCAATTAATTATTAATGGCAGTTTCAGGTGATAACATTTATGAGATAAATTATTGAATACCCACTTTACAAATACAATTGACTTATGCATCTAGGTCATATAGCGGGTTGTTCATGGGCGTATATAAATTGATCAAAATTGGGGTGGGGATGAAATTGTAGAATTGCCGATATAAGTTCTTTAGAAGCATATACTGTCACTTGTAATAGTTATTTTGTTCTATTCGTAAACATTGGTGACTGTAAAGCTTGTAGCTTTAATCAGATTCCTGAAGACGAATCTCGTAATAAATGTATTGGTGGGTAGCAGGAGTATCATCAAAGTAGATACAATATAAAATTCAAAGACAAGCAGTCATAGAAGTTTGCTTTGGTAGAATTATGACGGATATCGTAAAACAACAATAAAGCCCTTAGTGCCAGTAGCAGTAGCAGCAGGAGCACAAGTAATAGCAGATATAGTTGTAGAACTGTTAGTAGTATAATTGTTAGCATAATAATAATAATAATACTAATAATAATTCTTGCAGCTTTGCAGCAGCAATATTAGCAGTTGTAATCATTTATGCTTCAAACTCAATATGCTGACTTATGTCCATAAATGATCTAGCCGAGTTTGAATTAATACAGCCACCTTATGGCTATTTGTTAGAAATGACCGAGTTCAACTGCATTTAAATATTTCATGTCGTGTCGTTATTGATGAATCTGTTGCAATATGGATATGGCAGCCGGTTGACTGATTTTCGATGAAACACTATTCCTACTACAAATACCTAAAATTATTATGAGAGAGACAGATTTGCGCTGAGGTCATATGTTTACAAGGGTGTACAGAAAGGCTTTCATTAATTCGTTTATAAGAAAGAAAGAAGATCAACGCACCTATTCTTCTGTGGACAATCATAGATGTTTGGATAAGAAAATGTGCGTTGGTCACCATATTAATTCTGTTTTAGACCTTATTCACCTTTTAGAGCTACAGGATGCGTGGACTTTATATCATTAACTTTAAATAGGTGTAGTAGTAACAGCCTATCAGACGATTAAACTATGGTGCATCATGAACCAGGCGTCATCCAGCAGGTAATTATCCTCGATGATTTAGTTATTGGCGACTTGCTGCTACGAAAACACTAATGTGGTTTTCAAGCTGGCCCTTTGTACAATCATTATATAACTAATACTTTTTGAACCTCGGCAATCGATCTAAACCAAAATTACCCCAATTACATCTCGACATACCAATATAGGTCACTGAATAATTTAGAATGTATCTTCTAGTTCTTTTTGATCCGTTTAGGGAAATGCATTAACTAAACCTTGTACACTAAATTCTAAATTTTATTTAGATTGGAAAATTACAACTAATTTTAATTATTTCCTGCAATCATATCAGGCTATCATGTAGTGCCACAATACAAAGTGCACCGTTGTGAGAACTGGACAGAAGTTTAGGAGATTATGACACTGGTGTTTTAGTTATATTATTTGGATCCTGCTTAGTGCGACTCCATCTGCTGTACCTGATTTTTGTACTTGCTGACGAGAATTAATTTCTACAATGTGTGCACAGAGGTAAGCTCTCATAAATGAGCATGGTCAAAATACCATTAAATAACAAACCAGGCACGAATGGTTGGCTTTAATTACGGTACATATATTTTGGAAACATTAACGCTAGCCAAGTACGGTAATATAACTAAATGGATCAAATAAAAAGGTCAGTTACGTAATTACTTTTTTAATCTGATAATGATTGTTAAGCGTAAATTGTGCTACCACCACCATCATAATCATTACGGATATTATGATTATAATTACTGCGTTTTTCACATTCGTTTGTTGTATATGTGCATCTACCTATCAGTTATTTATGTAGCATTAATGAAAATTATGTCAACTATTACATGATCAATATTTGCAGTAAGTTTTAGTTACGCAGTACAAATTAGTATGTTGTGATATTATTTGTGAAAGTCAAGAGCCAAGTAGTAAATACCAGTAGCACAAAAAAATGTATTGTTGATAAAAAACATAAGAATGAAGTGCAAGACAGATTTTTTTACGTCGTCGCAAATACTATAAATATCCGTTAGTAGGATTACCTCAGCATCACTATCCAAATTAACGTGAACTCTGAATGCAAAACACGTTCGTGATATAAAATTATTAAAATGTCGTAAATATGAATAATTTCAAGAGATAAAATATTCGAGATTTTTCAAGGCCAATAGAAGTGAAAATATTTTCCATTAATTTTAAGACTGACATTAATGTTTGGGATTCTTTCTTTGCCCAAGGTGAAGATATACAAATATAGCAATAAGTCCAAACAGATCAACATCTTGAAAGGAATAATTGTAATTGTGCAAGGATTTTCATTAAAGTACACGTTTATATATACAGCAAAAATATCACAAAAACATATGATGAGATTTCACATACTAGCAAACAATTGACACTTTTTTCCAATCAATCAAACTTCGGAAAATTTCATGTAACTTGTGTGTTATTGACATACATCCATGATTACTGCATCTCAATTTGACAAAAATACTTGTTTAGTTTAACGATATTTTAACACATGAAATATTAACCTCTCGAATGTCCGCAAGGTATATAGGGTAAGTAGGGCCGTGTTAGGTAAATACTAAATTCTGATTTATTCTGGATTAGAACAATTACACAATGACTATCTCCTGACTAAATTATATTGCTTCTGTAAAGACAGCAACCTCTTACATTAGTAATAACGGCCATGACACATATTACCAGTAAAACACGTGATATTTATTTCCTCTAATTGATCCTTAACAAATTTAATACCAATTGCAGAATCAAGAAGCAAGAAACTAATATATTGTTTGGAAAATGTGGTGTTACCCAAAGTACTATATAATGTTTAAAGTCATATCATTTTTATTCTTACGTACATAATTTTTTACAAAGAATAATATTGGTTATACATTGAAAATTTTTCAGCTTAGTGAAATCTCATCGGTATGAGAGTAATATAACACAATAACAAGTGCATACAGATCAATAGCCTCTTAGCATTAAATGCGGCTCAAAAAAAGGTAACTGTAACATTGTATATGTGACCATATGCTGCTCACTTTTCATATTAGAGTACTTGGAGATTTCCCTAGTATAAGGAGCAGTTTATGCTACCCAATCACCTAACATTCAATTCAGAGTTCAAAAGACGTGACAAACGATTTCGGCCCATTTTACAAACTGTATAAAAATCATATCCATTCACGTAAATGATGATGCTGAGTGGTGATTGTTTGTATTAAGTTTGATTATTTTAAGCTTAAACTAAAGGACTAATTCGCAAAATATTTATAGCAAAATATGCAAAGGTATGTTGGCAGTTATATAATATGCTGAATAGTTGTCAAATCAGTATAACAGTCTTTGTAATGTATAATATATCAATAAATTAATGTCAATAAAGCAATTAAGTTTAAACAGAGACATTTAATCTGGCGTTCATAATATTGAAAATGGATTAATATGAATAGGTCATGGTATATTAATTCATTTTCTACCGGAATCAGCAGAAGTCCGTACACTACTTAGTAAAATCTCCTAAGTTTACAAAAGGGATGAAATAATATTAACAGTGTGCGCGCGATGGCTGTCTGATGGTGACAAATATGTAATAAAATCATGAAATGATTCCCAACTGATTCCTGTGTATGGAAGGTATTTATCTAAGAGGTTTGTTCATTTTCTTCTGGTTTGATACTTGGTGTGTCACACAAATCCTTTACATTTCGCGATCATGAATTTATATTACGTCTAAGTCAGGCTTAAGTTTAAAAAAAATAGAATTTACTGACACTTCCCAAGCGTCTTCGTGTTGTTCAATGCAGTACAAACTGTGCAAAAGACACAGAATAAAATAGATGTTCAAGTAAGACGATTAAAGTATCTACTGCAAAAAAAAAAACCTAACCCAATGTATATCATGGTACTTTCTCAAAAAATGTATTTTTAAGAGTTTTACAGGGATAAAACAGTCTTTAAAATACTCTCGATCAAAATGGCGTCTGATTTAATTGAAGACATTTCAGGCAAAATTACAAACTATTACACATCTTTGGGACAATAACACATTTCATCCCAATCTGCTGTTTGATCATGTCATATTTCATTTACGATTCAATTACATAACAACAAGTTGAATATTATTACTTGCATCAAAATGAGACTAAACTATGTTTCATGTAATAGTGAGAATTCTGACTGGAAGGAAAGCTCGCGTTATGTGTTATGTGTGCATGTATACGTGTCTCTTAAACTGCGTTATCTCTCTCTTTCTCTCTCTCTTTCTCTCTCTCTCTCTCTCTCTCTCTCTCTCTCTCTCTCTCTCTCTCTCTCTCTCTCTCTCTCTCTCTCTCTCTCTCTCTCTCTCTCTCTCTCTCTCTCTCTCTCTCTCTCTCTCTCTCTCTCTCTCTCTCTCTCTCTCTCTGTTTATATCTGACTGTTTATGCACACAAGAAGGGAAGTAGGTACGGGTGCATCCATCAAAATGAGCAGCGATGAATTGTATGTATTTATTATGCAGCCTGAACTAAATCTGACGATGTTGTCCAGTAGTAACAACTCAATGAAATTGACCTCTCATGATTCCAAGAACTCAGCAGCTGAAAAGAGAAAGAATGTAAGTGTCTGTTATATACCATAGATAAAATATTTATTTTAAACGGGATTAAAATTAAACAATTTGTAAGAAACGAATGTAAGATTGCAAAGAACAAACTAAATACTTTATATTGTTATATATATATATATATATATATATATATATATATATGATAACAGAAGATCTTTAAAGTATCCATGATTTATTTCTTCAAGCGATAGCACATTATATTTATGGATTATATTTAGGCGAATACATTATTTCAATAGCTTTTTTTAAATTTGACGTCATTATATTATTAATTGCATCATTGTTTTTACGGAGAGATATTAACAACTTTATACAAGAGATACAAGAACTTTGGTGCAGAACTATTGATGTATGGTGTAACATAACATGCATAGTAAGATGGTAGCTAAATTAGTAAATTAGTACACGATAGGAATTTGACTCTCATGACAGCAAAATTGTAAAGACGTATGGGATAAATTTGATATGTATTTTGCCTTTAAAATGTATTACTTTCCCTCAATAGCTGATTCCAGTCAAAAATATCCAATATATCAAATATATATAGTAATAAAGACTAATCTGTAAAAGACCATAAATGACCCGTTTGTTTAGAAATTCTATGAAAATACAATGTAGAATTGTCAATCCATCGACATTTGCTTTTATCCAAATGACAAGTCTTAGACTTGCAATACACTTTAAAAGATGCGGTGTTAGCATAATTAGCTTGCAGGCTATCGAACCACATTTCAGTTTTGTAAAATTTAATTAATGTATCCCATTGTTGATATGTTTCTATATTATTAGCACCCAAAATATCTGGAAACATCATTCAACCATCAATATTCATTTACCATAAATGATAGAAAATTATAGAATATAACCAACTTTCAAGTTATTTCAGGTTCATGTTTACCCACAGAGTAACGGCATTCTTTTTAATGTTAAGTAATGATTGTAGTACAGAAAGACCGGCAAAATGCCAGAATCTCAAATGTACGCCATTATAAATTACCCTTTGGATTTCTATGCAATTAATTGTGTTACTATTTCAAATATTCAGACACCAATAAAAATACTTTCCTTTCTTTCCTTATATAGGTAAACTTAGGATATGCCCTCATTGGTAGCTAATGATGCAGCACAATGTCATATAATAATAATAATAATAATAATAATAATAATAATAATAATAATAATAATAATAATAATAATAATAATAATAATAATAATAATAATAATAATAATAATGATAATAATAATAATAATAATAATAATAATAATAATAATAATAATAATAATAATAATAATAATAATAATAATAATGATAACCGGTCTCGTAGTCAATAGTTGTACTTCTTGCAGATGGTTACCATAGATAGCACAGAACTAAGCATATTCAAACACATTCTTTCAACGCCATAAAAATATATGCGTAAAAGACCGTCAAACTGACTGATATGCAGACGTATAAACGGTGGGTGGGTACGACAATATCTCCAGCATATTTTAAATCTCGTATTGGTACAAATTTAACTTAAACATTTTGAGCGGGTGTTAGATGTTACCTTCTATCGATTAAATGTTTGATAACAGTCCATCTTAGTCCTCGCTTATCAAGAATTTCGAAGAAAAGACTGTCGTCGTAGAATGTTATAATTTGTCAATTCATCTTTTCAAAGGAATTTTGCTAAACCAAGATTGGGCCAATAAAAAAGGACAAAGGCTTCTAAAATCAATAGACTAACACCAATTTTGGAATTTATTTGATACACACATAAACATATGGAGATTTTGCAATCAAGAATTGAGAGTAGTAGCAAGACGGTCACAGATAATCAGAATATTTAAATACATTTTTCTCTTTTTGCACTGACAGCGTCCTCTTCCCGAAATACCCCATGTGGTTATTACGCAGCGACCAATGGAGGACCCAAGGTCCCTGATGTGCTGTCGATATTCCAGGCTTATATTGGGTATAGGACTATCAGTATTGGTCCTATCTGCTCTGGGTGTGGCCATCTATCTGATTGTGCCCAAAGGTAGAATATATCAAACCGGCTTTTGTGAAGTCGTTTAACTTGGCATGTTTGTATCGAGTTAATTAATCATTGAAAGAGATATTAATTAGTTATGCCGTTCAAATTTCTGGATTCGTGCACTTTCACCTTTTCTTCTGATAGTAGAGCAGTGCGTCCCAATCTCGGAATCTCAATTATTTAATGGTTATAAAGGTAGTGATTTCATGTTGATGCAGTTATATACCCAACAGGTTTAATCATTAAAAACCCTTTTTGAGAGTCACTTAAAGCTCCGTAAATCTTGCAAATAATCAGTTTGTTGAGAAGGGAAAAGTTATTGTTTAATTCCTACCCTTTCAAAAGATGTTTTGTCTGTTCCGCGACTACAAAACGGTATACAGGTTAGTTTTCTTTCGAATTTTGTTTGCGCCATTATTAAAGCGCAAAACCAAGCTAATTTTGATTGTGTTATTAATTATATTTATGTACCTATAAATTTTGTTTCAACTATAAAAACAGCAAGGACAATTACCATATTTTAAACCACGATCCCAAATTCTAATAACGAACGACTATTAAATAAACCTTGAAGTGAACAAATATTATTCAAATCATGGGTTAAAGTAATTACAAAATAGAATAGGAAAGAAACATGTCAGTTCGCTAGTATGATCACCACACAATATACTTTAATATTCGTGAAAATTACTAATTAGAGGATACCTTCGTCACTGTGCGCTATACTTAAAAACTAACCGCTCCTCTAAATAATAACATTGAAAGTAAATCAAACTTTTTTGATAACTTTCACAGTATAGCAGAATAATACAATTAATATTCAAAAAAGTCTGATGTTAGGATACAATTTAATCCATAATGAAGACATTAGAAAGTCCAGTACGTCCCTTTTAGCCCGTTGGTTATTCATTTATGTTCCCTGTATTTCCAGATCGTATCAATTTTTTTAAATTAATTTTAGTTTCTTTTTATTCATCTATGCTAAATTTTCTTAATTTTAGGTGATAAGCCATGCTCGACTTCAGTCGCTCTCATACGATCGACCACGTTTAATTATCTGTGAACAAATCTAAAACATAAAACAAAAAAATACACTAGAGCAGATGACTTGCATGCGAGTGACCTAACAATTTAAAACTATTGTTTGTTGGTCTAATTAAGTTTAATTATATGTCATAAAACAACCTCGCATTAAAACCAAGACAGTATTATTGAAAGAATTGAGGGAAGTCATTTACAATTTCACGGTCTTAATGCTTGTGAGGTCAAGAGTAAATCGGGAGCCCACTGACCGCTTCGACCTGAATTCACCCAAAATGCCAGTGCGACAAAAAATGGAGGTAATAGAGCCGAACATATATGCCTAAAGCGACGTAAAGTATTAACAATGAAGCTACGAATTTAGGTGCAAACGAATACGTCTGTACGAATACTATTTGTTATTTTTATTATAAACAATTTTGAAATGTCAACATTGAGTAACTCAATATATTAATTTAACAATCTACTCAATGACATTCTATTCAGTTTTTTAAGTGAGCGAAAAGGGGTGGAGTCGTAAATCAGTTTGCATATAAAATTGAGACACTTCTGAATGCCTATAGCCGATACCAGTTAATGATTTCACACGTCCATCAAGGATCAAAGCTATACATTAATTGTCTTTTGGCTTTAAGCTTATATTTATTATTAAACGGAAAATCAAAGCAATGAAAGACATTAAGAAAAGGCAATTTGAGAACAGCATTGGTAAGATTTAGCCAGCATTCCTTGACACTGCACTTGGCAATCAGCTATAGTAGTTTACTGCCACTGACAATTTCTTTCATGTAGTGATGCTTAAAAATATTTTCCAAATTACTGTTTATTTATGTTATTGATATTCTCTCGATTTTGGTTAAGTTGTATTAAGTATGGTTCTTTTTGTTTGTTTTCATTTAACTTTTATCCTCATCGGTTTCATAATTTTGGCAATTCTAACTATCATTGGTTAGAATTGATAATTGAAACGTATGCAAAGTAAGAAAAGTGTATTGCTTATAACAGCAAATAAGCAAGTAAATGTTTAGCCATTTACAGAAAAAATATTCTGTAAGGAACTGACAGGAAACGTTAATAATATTTTGCTCTATCAACCTATTAAACTTTGCATGCTGTATTTTAGTTTTCGGCGCTTTTGATGAAAGCTCTTCCCCCGCAATGATTTTTTCCAGAAACTATTTATCTATTTTTAACACCTTATTTTACAAACTGTCGTATGTAGTTCAAATGTGACAATTACAATGACTGTGAACCTATGTATTCAATTTCAGTGATTAAAATATATGTTAAAATAACGTTATCTGCTTATGGAACTAGGTTGCTGCACCACGCCACCTGTAACGAAGAACCTAGAGATCCTTGATTTGCTTCATGAAAGTCTTGGACAAAATGTAACTATTCTGCAGAACGTCAGCCTAAACTTTACGACCAGAATTTGGTCATTAGAGGGACGCGAAATTTCGATCAACATTTCTAACTCAGACAATTTGTCGCACCAACTTATAATATTAAGTGTGAGCATTACAAACAGTCAATGCAGACACGCGGGAAAATACTTCGTTGTAATGTATAACAGTAATGGCAGAGCGGAGAAAAGCATTTCCTACAATGTAAAAGGTATGTCACTTATATATGTTCTCAAATTGCAATATTTATTATTCTGAGCGGGTGTCAACATGTTTAGATTACTTTCATTTATTTACAATTTATCTGATATTCAAGTTTATTTCCAATAGAAAAAGACAGCATCCACAGCGAGTATTCGTTGTCAAAGGGAATAATACTCACCTACAAGAATAACACCTATTAGATTCTCGTATTTAAAAACATCCATTGAACTGAAATGTTTTCTCCTTTTAAATATTCCGCACACATGACGGATCCATCTGCCTCCAGCATACAGAAGTGCTGGACACATCTCACCCGTCCCAAAAAAGTGATACAAAACTGCTCAAACAATAATACCTCTGTTGAAGGAATGACAGAGAGGAAGCATTCTTGTTGCCTTATCTAGAAATTTAGTCAAATTTTCTTCCCAAACTGAACTTGTAAAATTATCCAACCGCATGGTATAAAGCTATGACCAAGTTTATAGGAGTTACATAGTTGACTTGCTCAATTTGGTTATCTTTGAATTAGCTATGCTATATGAATCTAGAATTGAATCATCCTTTATTACGATTTCAACCCTCGTACATTTTAGGAACATCAAAGTTTTATTTTAATATCTAATTTAATTTTATAACTAAATGCTTCTCAACCTATCTGAGCAAAGAGATCATGTGCTAAACGCATCGTAACAAAAATGTATGTTTATAGATTTTCCTCAGATCCAATTAAATGTGAAATGACAGAAAGTAGGACTAAAAAAGAGCTATTGTTTCAAATTCCTATCCTCAATCTTATTAAAAATGTAAACAACTCATCCCTGTGTCAAGGTTTACTGCATAAATATTCTTGTAGCGTTATCTTATCAAATGCATCATTCACTTATATTTTTTTCAAAAGCAGTTTATTTTATTATTATTTGATTTTGCTTCTTAATCGATATTATGTGATTATAATGAGACCTTCATAAAAAAAATTTTTTTAAAATGAAAAAATAAAATATCATATTTTCATCTTTTTCGAATTGCATTTTTATAATCGAATAATTTGCATTCTTTACAGCCCCCTGTCCATGTGACGCCGAATACGAATTGAATTCTGGTAGAGTATTTGCATGTGAATTAAAAGTCATAGGTAGCACGACATTGCGTTTCGACAAAGTCAGTGATACAAATATAACCCCAATCCTGTATCAAACTGGAATACGCATCCCTGACAATGTTCCAGAAAGAAACCGCTTCTCAGCATCGTGGAGATCGGATGGAACACTAATTACACGTATTAATTTCTCACCTGTGCAATGCCATGATGAAGGAAACTATTCTTTGACAGTGACGTCACAGGCGGGAGAAAAAGTGTATTATATATATGTCAAAGTGATAGGTATGTGTTTGTTTCTTTTCATTTAGCCTTTCTCGTTTTCTTTTCATTACAATGTATCAAATAAACAGAGGAAGTGTAATTTAGAATAAATAACGAATTTTTTTTAAACTTGTTTTACCAATTTTGAAATAATTAAATTTCAGTTTACATTTTGCGTCACAAAATCAAGATAAAGAGACTCAAAACATAATAAAAGTTTTATTGACCTTTCCTTTCTAACATAATTCATATATGTTGCAATGAGTGTACCTAATCCATCAAATAATCAAGTGCTTCGTTTGCAACCATCTGGATCTAAGGGATAAATTAACCTTTATTCCTTCTTGCTTTAAAAGCAATACCAGAATATCATATTATATTGATTCTATCCTGACGATGAATAACTTTGCAGAGTTCAAAACACTCATTAAAAACCAGAAATGGCTTTATGATGTCACGGATTGAATTGTTATTGCTCTTATGTTGGAAAGAGTTTATAAATATGGGGATTTCAACTGATAGTTTTCTATACAGGGATTCAAAAATACTTCGGACAGAAATATAAGATTTTACTCCATAACTTGATACACCGTACATATCCTAAATAAGAATGGAAATAAAGAATTTCCTTTCTGGTAAACTAACTGGGCAGTTAAATTTAAATCCTTCCAGCAATTATCAGAGCAACTGTCAATTTAAAGAGTAACACGTCTTCCAAAGTAAACTCATTAAGCATTCCAGTGATACCCATATTATTTCTTTACACACCTCATTTGGTTTCCTGGAATCATTTGAATTTGTAAATCGGTTATGTCTTTGCCTACTCGAACGCCATAATTTTCAAACAGCTGCAGTGAACATCAAGACATTTTCAATAATGTTCAATGTCTAACATCAAGTGTAAACAATATGCAGATTTCATATTGGTGCTATGAGAACTGCAAACGTGAAAGTTATGGGCCGGTAATATTTGAATTACTTCTCTATTTTAACCGCTTCATCCTTGAACGAAGGCCACATAATGTTCTTATCATTGTTACTAATCAATCAATGCAAAAGTTACACGGAATTATGCTTCCATAGCAAACACAGATATAGCAGCGGTTGTGGGCTTACTTAAGATAGCAAGGAATAGAAGATGTGTGTATGCGTGCGTACGTGTGTCTGTGTGTATTTCCCATATGTTTCTTGCAATTAGCCATTGCCTACAAAATTGTATAAAATTTCACTCTTTTGACATACCACATTCCTGCTCTGTTGAATGTATTGTGGGTACTTACAAAATTAATCATATCGATGCATATTTGGCTAATAGTGAAAACTGTTTTAAGAAAACACACATAAATAGTAAGAATTATATTACTGTCGTACTAACACGTTTATAAACTATACTACAATACATTACATAAATGGAAAACATCACCCCATCATATCTCTCTCTCTCTCTCTCTCTCTCTCTCTCTCTCTCTCTCTCTCTCTCTCTCTCTCTCTCTCTCTCTCTCTCTCTCTCTCTCTCTCTCTCTCTCTCTCTCAGATAAGTAAATATCAACTCAAGCGTTTCAACGTTGATAATAAGCTTTTGTATTCGTTGGTGTGTATTCTGGAATTGTGGATATTTATTGTAAAATTTAAAATGTTTGCTTGTTTTTTATATTCTCATACTGTATATATAGTATATTAACATAATATTTTATATGTTTCATATTGTTAATATGCTGTCAGTATGATGAATTAATACTATGTAGGTATGTTTCACATATATCTGCCATATTTACGTATATTTGGATTTGCAAAGTTTGTCTCTTCTAATTATCAAAGACTTTCAAAGAATTTGAGCAGTATCTTTTCTTGCTCTGAAGTAAACTTTTATCATGTTTATAATAAAATGCATTGTCTTGAGTACTTATTATATCAAATGTATATAGACCATTTGCAGACTTCTTCAACCATCCTGTTATTTACCGTTTCAATTCTTAGAGGCAAAACAATATATTCTTGTTGATATTCAATTTGGCAGATCAGCCTGAGAATCCAACGTTAAGCATTCCAAAAGGACTGATCAATGGCAAGGAGGTTAAATTGCAATGCCATGCAAGCTCAGGCTGTAGTAAAGCAAACTTGACAATAGAAAGCACCGAACCAAACAGTCAAGTGTACATGCCATGGGGTAAACAACTAACACAAAATTACTACCAAGAAAGTGGAATCTGGAAAACAAACGTCACCTTAATATTAACCAGTTTTGAAGTCAATATCAATTTGCTCCAGAATAAACGTGTTAGGTGTACTTACTCTATTGATGGAAGGAACTATTACTCACAACCGATATGTATGAAAGTTATTCCAGGTATAACTTTTATTTCAATCGTGTTTTTATTTCCACTTTCCGCTTCTTGTGCACTTTATTCTCATCATAGAAGATTAAATTTACCATTTTAAATTATCCGATCTTAATGGCCTTATATCGTCATATATATAAATGTGTTTAAAAATTGTGCATGCATATATGCACTATGTTACACATGTAATATAATTTTCAGGACAATATTTATGAATGTCGATACATCAGCAACATGCAAATTAAAGCGAATAATTGTTATTTCTTACAGATAATTTTTGCAATAACAAATCGTCAAATTGTAACTATCCACATCCATATGACTGTAACAAATACATCACGTGCACCACCGTACCTGTGGAGATGACCTGCCAATCAGGCCTGCACTTCCTGTACTCGGCCAGTTGTAAAGGATCTTGCGTGAATCCGAATGAAGCTAAATGCAACGTAGGACAATAGCATGGCGGCTACGGAGGGGGTAAATAGATACAATTGATGACGGTTATCATTTTGTAAAACTAGAACATGGAAAGATATATATCTATTTCATATTTGACATCAATAATCACCATATATTGTTCTCATGCATATTATATTTTATCACAACTGAAATGAATTACACCTTTATCTTATATTAGCTTGAAAAACAAATAAACATTATCATTTGTTATGTTAAAATTATATCACTTCTCAATAATCTAAAGAGTTTATCATAGTAAAACGTCTTGCCATGATTTCGGTAGAGAAAGAATTTCTATTTTATATTGTTAGGTTGCTCATTAATGTAATGTGCTGGCTTTGATTTTGGAATTGTTGCTGTTGTTGTTGGGCTTAACGCTATTTTTCAGCACACGATAGGCTATTCATGGCGGCCAGAATTAATGGTGGAGGAAGAAACCGGGAAATCACCGGAAAGAACCACCGACCCACGAGAAGCTACTGGCAAGCTTTCTCACATATCCACATTCGCCGAATCCTAGACTCAAACACGCGCAGAGAGAGGTGAGATGACAGTGATCCGTAACGGACAGCTCTTTAGACCACTCGGTCACTCGGGGCCCCTGATTTTGGACTTATTCAGCGTATAATTTGCCGCTAATTGTTGAGATGACTACACAGATATTTAATCTAGGAACGTGCCATAATATCTATTAAAATTCCCTTCTCATTATCAAAAGCTTCTGCTTCCCGATGCAATATATATTGGAACTGTACCACTTATTATCAACAGAAAAAGACAAAATATATTGTTTTCTGTAATTGCTACCTGATTTTATGCTATGTTCAGTTTATATTTGTTTCTATCTTTGCTGATATCGTGTCTCTAAGTAAGCCCTACATGACACCGGTACCTCGCTAGAGTCTAACTTCTATTATGCGTTGAATGCTCACGTGGCATTTTGAGGCTATAGAGTCTACATGTTACAATTGTGGCAAGCAAATTTTATACATAAATCCCACTCCCGCGATAAAGAAGCTCATTCTTTTATCAGTTTTAACAACTAGGTTGCTTCATGTGTTCCATTGTAATTTTTTTTTACATTTGGCGATTTTTGTAGAAATGTTAAATCCTTCCCTTACCATTTTAATGACATAGTGTTTATTTTGATAATTTGCTTATGTAGATAACTTAATATACTGAGGTGATGCTGAACATAAAATTAGAAAAATATTTTGGTGGAAGCAAATTTCGAAAACTATAACCATTCCATTTGAGCTGTTCAGGTCATTTGCCAATAAAAATTCTAATTCTTGCAGCAGTAAGTTTCAATTGAAAAATGATATTATTGTGTAGAGACTAGACACATTATTTCATCTGTTGTTTACTGATCATGTGTTCCAGATTCTACGTTTTGAATATTGCACATTTTTAAACATTTCACAGTCACTAGCAAGGTCATATACTTAACCAAGTTAATTAGATGAAACTGCTCTAACATAGAAGCAACACTTTAATATTTTAGGAAAACTAATTACCAACTGAACTTATGTAACAAGAAAAACCAGCACAAATAAATATGAAAGATCGTGTAAAGTTTAAACAGGAAGTGTTTATACAAAAGGAACACTAATACCAGATCTTATTCAAAGTTTCAAAGTCATTTGATAAAATATGAAAGGCGTTGGAAAAAGTTATCTAAATTAAAAATATTATATCTTGCAAACAATGGCAAAAAGATTTTCACTGGTCGATTGCATCAACAAAATATGTGACCTATAGTCTGTAATCCTTTAAGATTTTAATCATGTGGGTAATACAGATGAAACTTTTAATCATGCAAGGGAAGAATCAGAAGTTATTGAAAGCTTTTACATATTAAGATCAAGTCATTTTTTGGGTCTGAATGATTAAGTATACTCTATGTGATATGTAGTTAAGCTTGAAAAGAGTTCAGAATTGGACAGAGGTTAATGGGTTTGCATTTTCTAAGCAAACAACTGCTTGATGCAGTTCTACCGATTATATCTGATTCATGATGACCCAAAGCCCTGCATCGACAGTTGTTATATTAATGTTATTGTGAAAACAAGTTTTGGAGGGATTGTTTTTGACAGTAAGCAGAAACATCTTCTACATATTACATACCCCATGAACTAATGTGAAAAACCCTAGATTTAATATGAGTAGTGGCAAGCAAGGCTTGTAATGCTTTGCTCTAGTAGCACGGGTCATTAGTAAGAACTAAACTTGACTATGGCTCGATTGGCACCGCATTAGTTTATATATCTTAAATGCATAGTCTTGACCTGATACACAACATAAACTGCTATTCGCAATAAAATCGCATAGAAAAGCCGTTTATTATTTGCAAAAGCAAGTGTCACCTTACGCAATGAAGACGTTTTGCATCTATATTTTCGGAACAGCTAGCTTCAAAATACAGAGGATTAAATTGTTTATTGCAAAATGAGTGTCATGGTAGGAAAGAATGTAAAACTGAAGTTTTCTGTTTCATCTCATGGCCAGCAAGAATACAAATATCAAACATTTAAAATCGTAAATAAGCTGATATCTCACTAAAGACTAGATATATCTGTTTGATAAGATCTTTTGAATAGTGTTTTGTCGCAAACATTTCTTATTAGACGTAATTTTAAAACATTGACATTCAGGAAATATGTTTACGCGTTCTTCAGCAGATACTAATGATCTAAATGTAAGGATATATCAACCTTTGTTCTGATTTTCAAAATGTCTTGTATGTTATGGTACATGTTCAACATATGCAATCATTCTCAAAGATAATTGTTATTCTCTTTTTATGTTTCACACGCCACTTATGCTCGATTCTTTTGTGTGCAAATGATATTCCGATATTAAGGTTATTCTTATTGCCATTCTGTTTTTGAAATGTGCATTTTCTGCATAACAAATGTAATTTATGCATTGGTACGTCATATATGATTTGTTGACATTTCATGTGATGTATACGGTGTCATGTTTATATATTTATTGCTTCTAAGCTTGTTCACTTGTTCACATACCATCAACTTAAAATAAAGAGATATTTTTATTATATAGTCATTGTTTTCACCGTTAACGTTTCATTGTTCGAATCATGCAATATTTTACTATATTAAACTCATGCTCATTTCGTATTGCACTCGCGAGTACCAAGTAGTGTATTGGGGACTACTTTAAAAACAAATCATTTACACTCACATACTAGAATCTTTACGTTTGGTTGATTAAATTTGTTTCTGGATGAACTATCGCAGACATTTCGTAGACTGCCATATAAAGCTGATTGGTCACATTCCGCTTTAACCTTTTTTCATACAATGATTTCGATTTATCATAGTTATAGACACCGGACAGCGTCCTTAAAACTAGCATGCAAGTGACAATTCATTAACTGTCTTCTTTAGCTGGTAATAAAAACGGCAAAAATATGCTTACAGTTTTACATCCTGAATTTTCTCATAATGTGCTTTCTTAGTTCTGAAAATCCGACTTACATGAGCCATGCTATTGGTTCTCAAGATTAATTACTCATTTTGAAATTGAACTGCAATTTCGACTATATTCCAGGTGCAATTACATCATCCTTGCTGCACTCAAAATGAAATAAACAGTATATTTCATAGCGTCTTTCTGATATTAGAAACTGAAGGAATTCATGTTTTGTTTCCACATTGTGATTTAAAACATTCAATAACAGAACAGACACACACACTTGCAGATGCCAACACCCTGCTGAAATCTGATGCACTTCATGTAGAATTAGTAAAGATATATCCAGTCTATAATAAATTTCTTTGAACCGACGAAAATGTCCAAACCTATTCATTCCAGCTCAAAAGGAAAAGTTGTTGCAATAAATATTCATTCACAATATGACTCCAAATTTTAATTTTAAATAGACCAAAACGCCATTTCCTTCCGAAAGTTATGCCTAGTGCGCGACTAAATTCAAATTTATCTAGGCAGAGTTATGTGTGCATTGACAATGTTGTTGTTGTGCAATGATTGATCTGCGCTTGTGTGTTTAGTTTGGAATACGGGATACATTTAGTTACTTTGTGTCTTGTATTGTACTTTTGTTTATATAATTAAGCCTTAGGTAGAATAAAAATATGAGCATGTAATAAAACTGTTACTGCATTTGTATAGGACAATATGAACTCGTTTTATCGGATGGACATATTGCACTCCCAAGGTCGCGCAGTATTTTTGTTATGTAAGAATTTTTTGTTGATTATGTAATTGTTATTTCTTAACATAACCTTCTTCTCACTGCTTGGTTATGAGAAGGAATCTTCGGCTCTGGATTGGAGATAAAGAGAGAGAAAGGAGTGATCCCTTTAAGAGTAAGGTGGCGCTTAACAGTGGTACATCTTTGGGGAATTTCTGGTAGCAAGAGGTAGCGGGAATCGCTGTAAATATGAACAAGATTTCTGACTTGGGGCTTTAATTAACCTTTATTGATATATATGTGAAACTATATTCTAAAGATACACTTATTCATACAATACAACTTGCAATATATTTGAATAATTTCTGTTATCTACTACTTCATATTCTTGTTAAAATTCTCTGCATTTTAGAATGCCATACAAGTAACTAAAATATTGCTTGAATTCAAAAAGCCTAAAATTCAATAAATTCAATAAAATTGTAAAGAGGTTATTGCTTTTGTTCGACTCTTAACATGGATTATGGATAATTTGGTAAATCGTCTTTTTGTTCCACTCGCAACATCGATTACCACTCGTAACATTGAGCAATACCTGATTTGTTCGGCTAATTAATTTTGTTACAGTGAAGAAGCGAGTAATTCATTTATTGTTATGAATTCTAAACCCGGCTATTTTAGCATTATGTTTGTGAAAAGCAGCCCCCAATGCAAGTTAGTTCCAAGCTATGAAATTGAACAAGGTTATCCAATGTTGTAGCTAATCTCAATCTGTAAGTAACAATGATTCGTTCAGTTGAAAAGAAACGAGTGATTCGTTTATTGTTATACTTCTGAATCAGGCGATTTAATATTACATTTGCGAAAAGGCGGCCTTCAAGGTAAGTCAGGCCCCAGGTCATTCCAGCCATTGAATTGAACCAAGCTATTCAATTTGTAACTAATCCCAATTTGTAATGACCAACGTAGTCCTATATACTTTTTTAATTCCTCTACCCAAATTTTATATGAACCAACATAGTCCTATATACCTTTTTTATTTCTCTACCCAAATTTTATATCCTAATATTTTCATTCCAAAAACTCGTTCATACTTTCCCATACAAATGCAATAACCTATAAATATGTCTGTTTTCCTGAGTAAATAACATTTTGCACCTATATATCCCATTTATCTCTATTATTGCGATTAAATGCCTTATCATCAACTTTTGTTTTCGTTCATTCTGAAAAATATTATGTTTACGAAATTTTAAACCGGGTGTCTTTTTACTATCGTGTGTACTGACTATCCAGACCGCCGCTAGAGGGCACTAATGCTAATATAATTAAAAAGTTCCCATCTTTTGTAGTAACCAAGTTTCAATATAATCAAGACTCTATTGTTCTATTGAATGATTGTCAGTCAGTTAGACTGCTACAATAGTCTAAAATAGGAAATATTAAATGATGTCGATACGATCTATTCACGATACATTTACGATTACCGGCAGACATGAGTCTTTCCTTGGTTTGCAACATAAACTGTTTTGTCACTGAAGTATGCTACCTGTCTTCATGAAAATATTTCAACATTCATGTATATTGTCAAATCGGAGAAATGTTCCACACTTTGATATGACTGACAAAATCATAGACGTTTGCTTTGCTTTCCCGATGTCCAAATAATCTAAACATCTTTATTCCGAGTGGCATTATTGAATATCATTATTGATTCTATTTATTTTACTGAAGTCATAAACTTCCATCCATTTCTATGCGTCATGGATTTTGAAACAAGTTTAATTGTAAAATGTTAAAGGTTGTAAAGTGAAGTAAAACGTTCATGATCTGCTACTAACGAGGAGTAATTGATACGACAATTTAAGTGTCACCATATAGCAGTACACTTTTTTATCATTGCCTTCATACAACATATAACTTAGTTAAGGTAATGAATTATACGAATATATAAAGTATTATATTGAAACATTTTATTTCAAATATAATATCTTAATTAAATAATTATCAGATTGAGTTTCGCGTCTTTTAACTCCAGTGTCACTTGGATAACCAGAGTCAACTTCTATTTGATTTTTGAATCGATCCAGTAATATATGAGGAGAGCTAACAGATTACATTAAAGGTGCATGCTGCACACTGCTAGTGTCTGGCCATTGAAAGGCCACATCATGTTAAGAAACAATTATATATATATATATATATATATATATATATATATATATATATATATATATATATATATATATATATATATATATATATATATATATATATATATATATAAATTTTAAAAGAAAGAAACGATAAAAGTAACTTGTATAGAATATATTGCATTTTATAAGTTAGTGAAAGGCTAACCTTCTAAAATTAAGAGAGTGCTTTGATATTGATTTGGATTGTAGGAGAAGCGTGGTCCAATTAATAATTCATATCCTGAATATAATAAGGACATTGAAATGAATTTAGATTAAGCATTTATTATTGTTCAGCTTTCACTTGGTAATGGAAAAAGCCTAATCAATTAGCCAGTTCAATAGTTCACAATCGGATAGAAGCCGAATAATGTTTTATCTCACCATTCAATCAATAAAACCTTATTAAATTGCGTTGTGATGTTGGGAACAAAGTAATTGATAATCATCCTAAGGAATTAATTAAATTAATTAAGTTCACGATGTGAGTGACCACTTGCTAATGGAAGGTTATGGACAATGCATGATCCAAAAGGTCGTTACTTCGGAAAAATACCGTCCACACACTCACACTCTATCTCCCCCCCCCTAAAACTTGATATAAAGTTAAAGCTGTCCTTGGTTAGCACGCAAGAAGCACGCGTGATTTTTAGACAGACATCTTTTGAGACTGGAAGAAACACTCGTGATAGGGCAGCCTCTAGAATATAAAAAAAGGCTTTGGGCTGCTTTATTCTCAGTACGATTCCAGGCTCAAAAGAGTATCATGTCTATTTCTTACAGGTAAGAAAATTATGCTTTATACTCGCTTTTGGAAGCTAAAGATTTTATAGTGAGTTGTGGTATTCTGCTGAATTATTTTTATTTCATCAATATAATGTAATAGTGAGTTCTCTTTTCTACTATCAAATATTTTACTGATTTCATATTTTACTGAATTGATGTTCATTGTAATCATAATATAATATTATTGAGTTCCCTTCTTCCACAATCATAATGTAATGAAATATTTTACAGCTTCGATGTTCATTAGTATTTGTTTGAAATAATTACTAGCTTCATGTTATAATTTAATTGAGAATACATATATATTCTTTAAATAATAAGTATAACATTCACAGATCTTTTTCAGGTCTTTACCTTGCAATAAATAAAATAAAATACATTTATTACAGTTATTGAATTTTAGGCTCTTTGAATATTTAAATCACTTGTATTCAAAAATACAGAAAAATGAATGGACAAATGAAATACTAGATTGTGGAAGAACTATTTAATAAGTATTTTAATATGTATTGTATGTATTTTCAACATAAATAAATTTACATGTATCTTTAGAATATATATATATATATATATATATATATATATATATATATATATATATATATATATATATGCGTGTCTGTGTGTGTGTGCGTGTGTGTGTGTTGTGTGTATGTGTATGTATGCGCGCTCTACACTGAGGATGCGCTCCAAAGACTGGGAGACCGTTTCGCTGATACATGTAAAACGTTCGGGCTCACCATCAGCCTAAAAAAGACAAATGTCAGTGCTCAAGATGTCACCACTGCCCCTTCCATCAAAATTGACGGCACCACCCTGGAAAAAGTCAATAATTTTATTTGCTTGGGATAAACCATCAGCAACATTCTTTCGCTTGATGTGGAGTTTGAGAGAAGGCCTGGAAAGGCAAACACCATCATGGCCCGACTAAATAAGAAGGTATGGGAAAACAGCGCGTTGACATTGCACACCAAGATTCAAGTCTACCAAGCCTGCGTTCTGAGCACACTCCTATATGGAAGTGAGACGTGAAGGCAAAAGCGTCAACTAAACTCCTTCCACATACGATGCCTACAACACATAATGAAAATCGGCTGGCAAGACCACATTCAACACAGCGAGATCCTCCAACGTGCAAGTATCCCAAGCATATGCTCCCTGCTGAGCAAATGCCACCTTCGATGGCTGGGACATGTCCTACACATGGAGGATGGCAGGCTGCCAGAGGAAATCCTATATTTTTTTAGTTGGCCACTGGCACCAGAAGAATCGGCCGGCCGTCACTCCGCTACAGAGATGTGTGCAAGAGAGACATGAAGACATAAGGATCGTGGCACCTGGAGAATGACAGTTAACATGAGCATAGCTGATTGGAGGAGAATCCAGCAGGCCGCAGAGAAACGCGAGAGAAAGAAGCGTGCAGCAGCAAACCAAGCAAATCAGAATTTCATGTATGTCTGCTCCAACTGCAATAGGGACTGTCACTCGCGCATTGGCCTGCACAGCCATAACAAACGATGCCTAAACCCAAAAAATAAACAACACTCAAAGGGCGCTAATCAGATGGTCTCCCGAGACTAAGCAGCCAATGAGATAGATAGATAGATAGATAGATAGATAGATAGATAGATAGATAGATAGATAGATAGATAGATAGATAGATAGATAGATAGATAGATAGATAGATAGATAGATAGATAGATAGATAGATAGATAGATAGATAGATAGATAGATAGATAGATTGTATTCTGATAGACATTTATATATAATTGTACATTTAATTGACCTTTGTCCAAAATCAAGTTAGTGTCTACCGACATTGATGATGCAAACAGCATAAAACACATAGCTAATATGAGGCTATGAATACAGATTAAATAGTTATATCATTATTAATCGCAAATACTTTTACTTTCAGTTTTAATTAAAGGTACATTCTCGATTTTGTTCTTACAATTTTTCAGAAAAGTCATTTCTACTAAATTGACATGGTATTTACAGCGAATGGTTATTACGTCCTAAGTAAAGTGCAGGGTTATATAAACTCAATTATTTAATAAGCATTTATTCCTCCCTTAATATTCAAAGAGGATTCGGTGTTACTGTTCTGTTCAGTTTTTAATTTTGGTGCATTTATGTCATCCAATTGATGTTAAATGAATTGCAAAGAGTTCAAAAATGTTTTGGACCAAGTCGTTATTTTGGAATTACAGTGAAATCAGTCAATGACGTTTTGTATTTTATTATTGTGATACGTAAATGACTATTAGCACATCGCCACATTCTAGGTCATATACAAAATTAGCACAATTGAGACCACGGGTACATCAACACATTCAATTTTGTATGTATTTGGAGCACCTCCGGAATTCACATGAACAGCGTACATTTGGACTTGTGATATAACTTTTACAATTACATGGGATGTAATTCACAATAATGTGAGCTCTTTTTAATTTTTTGCTTGTATTCCAGGGAAATAAAATATTTGTTGAATAAGTCATACATGCTATAATGAAAGAATGTACTGCATGGATTAGTTTAATTTTGATTTTGGAAGAAGCTAAATAAATTGTCATAATTGTATCTTGATATGACATCTCTGATCTTTTGTTTGTTGCATAACGATGTTATGTGGGTTGAGAGGAATATCGCCGATTTTCCTAAGATGTTGATCATGGCTGATTTCATCATATGCGTAGTTAAACTTATAATGTATGGATTTTATGCTGTAATCGTCATCGTTCTAATCGCACACTAGCAGAATGTACGCCAAGTGTAGATACAAATCACTATTTTTCATCTATTTTCGAATATTTGATGTCATTTTCCACGACGATGTAGGGCTCTGTTAGGCCTGACGACATTAATGATGTTCTGGAGTTGTATATACTGTTTTATTCCCACTGACATTTTTCTGCATGATGTGAGATTGAAATTTAATATAGTTATAGTAAATCATCAAAGCAAAAGTTGTTTAGCTTATGTCTCCACATTTATCTGAATAATGGAAACCTTGATCATTTTCCCCATTTTTATTACACATAGTAAATCTTTGAAATTAAGTGATGCAATTTAAGACGAATCTATCCCAGATACAGTTTCATTCCTGATGAATCATAGTCCTAGGACTTTTATAGCAGGAAGATAATTCAAAACTTTTTCGAAGTCAAAAAGGCCTCAAGTTAATCAAAGAATGCAGATTAAAGTTCACTCGGCGAGTGTGCTGCATGTTTTTTGTCTTTACCTTTTCTTTATTTTTCAAATTGCTTTATTATTTCTGATGTTATTGTCGCATATTTCTTTCATGGGTAGTTGGTTTCTATCAAGGAGTTTTCTATTGTCTCCATAGATCACTTTAAACAGTGCCAAAACGATGGTAAGCCTCTCTCTAGATATATCGATCGATTGAACATTTCCAAATTAACAGATACTGAGACCTGTGTCAACATATTTTCAAACTAATAACCTATATAATCTTGATAGTTTGTTTTACAATAATATTAGGTTATACATAACTTACAACCTCTTTTTCTCTCATACCAAAATGATTTTCAACACATGAGAATCATTTAATGCTAATTTTAACTATGGCCAACTGAGTTTCTTTCGACTTTGTTTTGGAATGTTTGCTCCTTCACTCCTCAGAATATCCTTACAGATCTTGCGTTAGAAACAACTGTGTAAAATCATCTATGATATGAAAGAATATGTCTTAAATCTTGCTTGGTTTCATGTGAGTTTGCATAATTACGCAAAAGATCACTTTGTTTCATTATAAAACATGTATATAAGAATATATGAAAGGTTGTTCCATCTCTTTTTTAAGTATCTATATTTAGGACCACTTCCTTCACGTTGATAGAGCATCTTAGAAACATTGATAGATCTGCTAACTTTCTTTGCCATCAACGTTATTTTATTATCTTGGTTCCCCTCATTTCATTGCTATCACTCTAATCATGTATACCCTCCATAAAATGCATGTCACTTTAAGTATATCTTGGTACTTTTCCATTTCAAAGTTGCATGGAAATACACTACACCTCATTCTCAATATTTTATTTCTACCTTTCCTCTCAATTCTTCACAGAGAATGTGCACCATAATATTTGCATGTACACTCTCACTGCAATTGCTTTCTGTATCCATTTTCATTATTGTTAAGTTCCCTTATATTTTGGTGTCGGATGATGTACTTTACCAGTAAATACAACTGACTTGATGAAATGTAAATATCGCAGCTAATGTAATCAACTTAGATATATCTTTACCAAACTCAAGATTTAAAGAAAGTATGTTTACCTAAACTAACACTAAAAAATAAACCTCAGTACAAATTGTATGCGCATTATCTCTCCAGGTTCAAAGCTGTAAGATATAGACAAAACATTTAATTACAGTGAAAAGCACGTCTTGTGTATGTTGAAAATGACAACGGAAATTAAAAAATTGAAAGAAATGTCTTTATATTTATATATATATATATATATATATATATATATATATATATATATATATATATATATATATATATATATATATAAACAATACACATCATATAGCGAACAACAGTCCTTTCAAATGAACTGGATCCAGCAAGGGATCGCGTATGCGCGTACGTCAGTGATTGATTATATATGGCGTGGGGGTGATGGTACGTACGGTATACATAATATGTGTATTATTTACGCATTATCACTTAACCACCACGAATGTATATTCGTTTTATTAAAACGAAACTATGCTTGCTGAGTTTCCTATTAATAAAATAATATTATTGTGGTACATCTAAAAAAGAAAGCAAAGTACAAAATCATTAAATAGATAATAGAACATGTGTACGTCCAAACCAAGAAATTTACAATAGTCTTGATGAAACATTGCAACTTTGTATCGTGGTATTGTGAACAATGTAGGCAAATACTATGCAAAGCGTGCACATTCCAGAGTGAGAACCCAATCTTAGCTAGCCAAAATTTCGATATGATAACGTTATCTACAATTTGACGGATCAAACAGTTCATCCATTGATTTGTCCTAGCGACATTTATTGGTTTTCATCAGTTGCCAAACCCCATAGTATGTAATGTCAACCAACCAATAGCTTGTAACAGCTGTGCATTGAACATCTGCCAGACATAATGGATGCAGTTTGCTTGGAAAAGATCATTTTTAATTTTTTCATCGAAAGTATGACTACTTACCAAACGGAAGCCATTATAAGCGCATTTGCGTGAAATGCACAAACACTGACCGGCAGTGGAAAATTGATCATTTATCAATCCATTCAAGTTCTGTGTTCCACTTGTCTTGTTCATGTAGGAACAATACTTAAATTGGAAAAAAAACTTAAATTTGATTGGATGATGTGGCTTGCCGCCACATCCAATGCAATTCACAGGCAAAAAGCACAAGAATATATGCTCGATACACTAATGTGTAGATGAAGTTATCGCATCGAAACCTTGGCTATCAAACATGAGATAACCCAGATTAATGTAGGTTATTTAATGTAATTTGTGTTACGGGTTTCCTCAAGCCCAAATTCGTTTCCTCTCATACTTCACATAATTCCTAACATTTTGCTTCTTCATGATAAAAAGGGTGAACGAATACAAAAACGAAATCATTTCCCCAAAAATATGTGTATCCTCTATAATTCATTAATAAATGTGGATTATTAATATTGTTCTCTTACGTCCAATATGATTAATCAGTAAAAATTCATCTTTGATCAATATAATTGATAGAATGTTGATATATGCTTATTAGTGTGCTACCAACAATATATATATATATATATATATATATATATATATATATATATATATATATATATATATATATATATATATATATATATATATATATATATATATATATATATCATGGAGAGACAACTAGAGAAATGGCAGAGTGATAATGATAATTCCAATTCCAAAATATTTAAATGATTTATCGAGATAACACTCATATGATTCTATATGATTCTTCGTCTTTTGGGGTTTTAAGCCGTATATGAGAGCAAGAGAGGTTATTCATGGCGCTCAGTTTAACTGGGAGAGGCAGCACCTGGCAAAACATCAGAAAACGAAAAGCTGCTGACATCTTTCTAACTTATTCACATTT
Organism: Potamilus streckersoni; assembly: GCA_016746295.1. NCBI lineage: Eukaryota > Metazoa > Mollusca > Bivalvia > Unionida > Unionidae > Potamilus > Potamilus streckersoni. The sequence continues at coordinate 77,028 of JAEAOA010000493.1, forward strand.
GCCTAGTCCGCAAAGGAATGTCCTTTGTTATCTATGTTTACTCTAGGGCTTATGCTGGTTACCGGATCGATGATATTGCCAATTATATGAAAATAGCTTTGGGAAGTAACCATAGTTAAAATTTAGTGTTCAATAATTTTACGCCCTGATATTTGTCGATCGTTATAATTTGTTTCTGTATTAAAATAACACTTCAAATAGTAATTAAAATATCCCTGCAAGAAATGTTTTAAAGATATTAAAAAGCTCTTCTTTCATTCCCGAATTTGACAACGTACACAATCTAAAGCAGTATATGCAAAGTTGAAATTTGCTAAACATTGATATTTTAAACTTAATTTTTAATTTTGTAACTGCTTTATATTGATGTAGACATGCAGCCTTTTCTTTCATTGACACAGAACGGAGATTAATCAAAGGACATCAAAGTGTTTACTTTAACATATAAAACGAAAAGAAGATATATTGCTATTTAAAGATACAAAGAAAGTCATTGGCTTACTCGTGCCAATACAAAGTTTCCATTTCACTCATTATATGTCTTTCTTATGTGCCCTCACACCCACCCCCAAAAGAGAAATCCCTCCTTAAATAACTTCTATTTGTGCAAGAACAAAGTAATAGTTTCTCTTCATAGTTCTTGAATAATCCACGGGTAAGAGTAAATGACCCTTATCCGGTCTTAACAGATTTCATATAATATCTTAATGCAAACTAATGTACAGCCAAGAGTATTTGTCTTGCTTGCAATGGAGTGTAATAAGAACAAACCCATTAGAAAAACAACGTAAAAACAATACAATGTATAGAAGAAGAGCAATCAAACGTGCATTATCTATATACATAATAGCAACAAGTAGTTGTTAGGAAAATAACAAATCTCATGTCAACTCTTAAATCCTTACGACGAGACAATAAGTTCAGCCATTACAACTAAGCATGTCCAGTGTTTTATAATATGAAGTGCATGTGTTTAAGTACAAAAATGCAGGTACAATATTGAACGTGCTCTAAAAAAAGAAAAATTCAGTTATTTATTTATTCATTTGTTGTGGTCTTACAATTCAAAGACATTTCGTTTGTAAACTAATGTACGGCTAGTGTATGGTGTTCTAAACCGTCAGTTGTATACGATTTTGCCAGATATATTTTTGGAAAATAGGTGTAGGTTTCAAAACGTATCACAGTTAGTTCAAACTATTAAATGACAGCTGTTTGGATTCGTTCAAATGACGGTAGTAGAAGATCTTAAAACAAAGAAGGAAATTCGAAGCGTTAGTAAATTTCGAAACATATCGTTTCTTGTTCTGCAGACGTGGCATTTGTTTTAAAATTTCTACAGCCAAACCAAACGATGATGCAAGAATAGCTCTTGCAAAAACATATCCCCACAATTATAAAAGGGTAAAATATTACGTCTGTTCCATTAAATGTGCAAATCATCTTCTATCATTGAGTCTTGATTTTTCCTGGAAATTGTATAGATAGATAGATAGATAGATAGATAGATAGATAGATAGATAGATAGATAGATAGATAGATAGATAGATAGATAGATAGATAGATAGATAGATAGATAGATAGATAGATGTATCAGCCAATTGTTGTTCTCGTGATATCTATCGCAAAACAACTTTGGGCTGAAGAACATGGGTTAAATGTACAACTTTAGAAAATCTGAGAATGGTATACTTGACATTTGTCCTCTAGGTTTTTCGTTAGTTTCTAGACGAAAGTAAACTTGTCTTTTGTACCAGCACACGCCTACACTCAACGCAAAAGTAAAATAGGGTCTACTATGAAAAAATGTTACTAACTCGGTAATGTCTATCTATCTAGATTTATATCGCTCTCACCATATATATATATATATATATATATATATATATATATATATATATATATATATATATATATATATATATATATATAAGAAAAGAATCTACATAAATATTTACTTCAGTAAAATAAGCGTATTTCTATATTCTAACTTAAGTTATATAGAGTGTGAGAAGACCAAGGTAAAATAAATATAAAAACACAAACTATGAAGTCAAGCAGTTGCATTGTCTCATTTATGTAACGGGACTATTGTCTACCGTAAATTAACTAGTGTCTCCAATTTTGTCTTTGCCTGTTTTATTTATGTGGACGTTCAACGTATTTCCTTGTCCTCTTGTATCGGCACTATTATGTCATTTCTGGAAATACATTTATTCTACAGTTAATATTAGCTCTTATGGATAGTCACACTTTCCGTCGCAATTAGTTGACACTGGCTTCAAGACCAACTGGTCCGCGCAAAGTATTTCCCAGGGTCTGTATGGAGAGAGTTTGTCACATGCAATGAAGTATCTTCCTCCCAATGGATGAGACATTTTACATCCAGGTTTTACATTTTTACAGATGCTGTCTGAATATATAAGGGATGCGAAAATAAGTTAGTTTTGAATGCTTTTTGGTAATGCATTTTCTAAATAAGGTATAATGCCATGCTTTAAAATGCCCTGCTTTTATAATAGTTCTTTTAAGATAATCACTTTTAGAACAGAAATCATATATTATACAAGCATTTTGTTTTACATCTTCGTCGATATTTGGCAATGCTATCTAGGGAATATAAGCATAAATATGTGGCTCTGAAATTAAGACTTAAGATGATTTATACTTATTTGATATAGTCATGTATGCAACAATATTGCATTATCTGATAATATCATTCTTTACTCTAGCAAAGTAGTACTTACCAGGAATTACAAATATTCTAAGGTTACTTTGAAACGGGGTCTCTGTTCCATTTTTGTGTATAGCTGTATCCACAGTACATGGTAGTTTCGTTAAGATCACGTGAGATATTGAACTCAGTCCATGTCAGGGAGCACGCATAGCTCTCGTTGATCTTCTCAGTTCCCAAACTGATGTCCTTGCATTTAAATGTTGTGTTCCTGTTAGGTAGGGTAAGATTGATCTCACGCTTTTTGCAACCCATGTTTGCCACATTACAAGTCAAAGATAGATTAAACCCTTCAACAAATCCTCCATATTCTCCATCTTCTTGTATAATAGCAGGTGGTTTAAGAAATGCTGACTCTGCAAACATATTTAATTATTTATAAATTTAAACGATTACTTACTGCTTTCAAAATAGAATAAAAAGCTTATTATTTGTAACCCGTATGTGTTTTAATATATTTTGCCACCATGTACTTAACGCCTACTATCAATATAAGCAAATATATTGTATTATTTCTGCGATTTATGCCCGTTAATAGAACTTGGAAGCAGATCTCATTTTCAGTCGCATCAAAGATTGTCTTTGTTTTATTCAGATAATGTTAACTGTGACAAACTTGAACATACGGCATTAAACGAATTAAAAATGTCATTTGTCACATAAAAGCCAAAATGTTTCTTCTGTCATTATTTGTTGCATATTATATCACAATTCTTGAAAAAAAGTCTATAGCTAAAGTGTTTCATTTTTGTAAATATGTATTGTAAATAAGTAAGTACCGTCTATTGATATCGAGATATCTCGTATAGTTCTGACACTGTTTCTGAACACCGAGATTTCGTAGAAACCTTCGTCAGAACACTGTATTCTGGACCATTTAAACTGGACATTGACCAATCCAGAAAGAAAACTTGCTTCAATTATCAAAAAGTCTCTGAAGTTTATTTTCTTGGATTCCCCTTCCAGTGACTGTATTGACGCTAACTTGGATGCTTCAGGACCTGCTTATTTTATGCTGAGATTTAACAGATATTTCGTTTCACCAATGCAAAAGCTGCACTTTTTTCTGACCTGGTCAATTAGCTTTATCTCCCACATTGGCAGACACGTTTCTAGAGATCCTGAAGAAAAGAAACATTTGTTTTACAATATGATTTGTTGATTGGTAAAACAAACTATATACCTTTGTTTTTGTTTTAGACTGCAAGCAAAATCCAGGTTTCTGGACAAAATTTAGTGGTGACTGTTGTTACGTTCTCTGGGATTACGCCTTCGAAAAGGATTATTTATGATACATTAAACGTTGTAAAAGCAAATACATTTTCGATGTTCTGTGTAAACCATGACAGATGATATGGATGTTCCTGTAATCGATTGTGTTAACTATTTCATTTATACATCTTAAACGTTGGTTTTCGTATATGGAATCGAATACAACACAAGAATGTACGGAGACAGCCAACGCGTTTAAAGTAATTACGAATAGTACACTCTTGTTTCTCATCTGTTAAGCCCATATATTGTGTTATTTAGGTCAATATGGTGCTGATTTTTATTAGTCAAAACAGAACGATGCATAAGTTTGTGTTGATGCCAGCTTATCATCCTGTTTTGGTAACGTGTTAGAATACACCTAACAAATTTATTTTTTTATCTTGGTATTATATGCATGGAATCAATGTCGACTTCTGTTACCATATTTAACAACAATTTACTTATTTCCGCATGAATTCTCAAAGAATTGATTTTGTATTAAAACTATTCATCCATACGTTTATAATGGAAAAGAGTGTTTTTAGTATTTCAGTTTACTGGTAATATTCAATTGAATTAATAATGCATTGAATTTCAACTTTTGTTAGTAACATACAAAAGAAATTTATTTTTCTATTTTGAATTGTTCGTAAATTCATTGTAAAATAATTTGCAAGAAGAAAGTTGACATGTCATTGACAATATGTGTTACCATGAGTTTATCTGTATATTGGTGCATTGTACAAAAGTACACATAAGAGATCGTCTTAAATAAACAAAACTTTGTACCTGTTTCAAATGTTCTTATATGAAACGATAACTTTCGGAAATGCGAAATTATATTCATAATTATCATAAATTTGTATTTTACCACAAGGCCATTCAATTATAATATGGTATAATGCTGTTGTATGTAACACAACTGAGCTTTGTATTAAGGACTCTTTGTTCTGAATATGTGAATGTTATTCTAATCACTGATTACAATTATTATTGATTAAACTTTACATCGATTAACGTTTTAAATCATTTCAACCATATATATTGAGCATTTTAATATAGTGATACCCACCATTTATAGTAACAGTTACAGTAAGGCTCCGGTCTGTGCTTTCCGGAAGAAGAGAGACTTTGTACATGCCACCGTCAAAGCAAAATACACGTCGGTTCACAAGTTTGAAGAAGATAACACAAAAAGCAAAATCCACCGTTGACACTATTCTCTCCTCCAACCCATTTGTGAAAGATAAGGGATTTAAGATATTAGGATCATTACGTTCTGGCACTGGTACATAGCTGCCGTTTCCTTCTCTAAACCATGTCACATTCCAGGTGGCATTACCGATACACACAGAACAATTTATGAACTCGGTCGCATTCCATTTAAAAGCAGCTGTTCGGGGACACGGTGTCATTGGTGCTAAACGTTGGAATAGTATTGAAGAATAAACTGCATTGTATTATTATTATTATTATTATTATTATTATTATTATTATTATTATTATTATTATTATTATTATTATTATTATTCAACTATCATTTGGTTTGTTTTACGTCTTTAATGACATGTGTTAATCATTTCTATAAACACTAATTCCAACGCAGTTTTTTCTGTATAGAATAATTATTTCGTTTAAATGATATTCAGCTGCATAAATTGTGTTAAAGTCATTCTAGCTAATGTTGTATTTGATTAGCACGGTTCGTAAATTTAAACATTCTAAGGTGACAAATAATTATAGGAAATAATGAGAGATGATACCCAGGATCCTCCCTCTCTCTCTCTCTCTCTCTCTCTCTCTCTCTCTCTCTCTCTCTCTCTCTCTCTCTCTCTCTCTCTCTCTCTCTCTCTCTCTCTCTCTCTCTCTCTCTCTCTCTCTCTCTCTCTCTCTCTCTCTAACGTCTGAAAGAAGGCATCCGCTTTTCTATCTTGAATCTCAAATGAACTTTTCATTATGGTATAACAAGAATCCGATGGTTGAGTATTTTATAGGTCGGTTCTTCATCTACTAAATTAAAAGTATACATTATATAGTATCAACAAGGATATGATTACCATTTACTTCTACTTCAAGATAAATAATAAGAACTCCAGAGATATTAATGGCAATATATCCATGGTCATGGCACTGTATCTCCTGCATCTTTATTGTGATGACAATCAAACCATCAGATAGTGTAACCATAGCGGATACACGTCTTAATTGGATGCTGACAGTGTTAAGAATATCGATATTGTCTACTTGCAGAAGACTTTCGTCTTGATTTCTAACCCTTGTTCTGTAGAAATCCACATAAATGGTGGAGTTGAATGGAAGTATTGGAAAAACTTGTGTGATCGTAACGTTTTCGCCCATTGTTAAATTGTATTTCAAGGGAAAATTGAAAGCTGAAAAGAAAGGTAAATATATTACGAAATCGTATGTCACTGTCACACACACACACACACACACACACACACACACAAACACACACACGCACGCGCGCGTTTTAAACATATTTGTATAAACGCAAATGCAGAACAGACCGGAAAAAGATGAACACAGTAGAAGAAACGTGTATTCAGATGTGTTTTTTATTTATTAAAGGACCAATAGGTGGATTGATTGAGATATTTCAATTCATGCATTAGTAAACAATTATATGAACGATCCACAACCGACCTAGACACAGAAAGTAAGAATATAGACACAAATATACTCGCAGTGCTATCACACCATACCACTTTCGTGATACCAGTTTATTATGATTTTAGAATTTGCGTACGTTTCCAAATCGTCATTATATATATATATATATATATATATATATATATATATATATATATATATATATATATATATATATATATATATATATATGTGTGTGTGTGTGTGTGTGTTTTTGTGTGTGTGTGTGTGTGTGTGTGTGTGTGTGTGTGTGTGTGTGTGTGTGTGTGTGTATCTTGTATGTCATTGTTCATTAGAACTATCCCTGACTAGACAAAATACAATATCTATCAAAAGATGCAGCCTAATCTAAGAAATAGCTAATCCACTATATTGCTGCTTTCTATTATCTAATCCGAAATATAATCTCATTTCCTAATCTGTGAACAATTAATATGTTGTTTATGTATTTTTCATAGCATGTTATAAACAGAGAAAGTATCAACAGACACTAGGTTCTTGGCAAAACTTTTTTTCTACTTCAAATTCACTCCTTACAACGGTTACTCTAGTATATTTGTTGTTTGGAAGGTTTTTCTTTTTCTGCTTTTGCTGATTGTATTTTTGTGATTTATTCTTGGCGAGGATACGTTTTTTTTTTTTAAATCCAGTCGTATACTATACAGTGTCATAAGATACAATTATTTACAAATTTTGTCTAATAATCATGATGCCAGAAACAAAACAAAACTATTCGACAGTCAACACGAAGTGTCAGTTTAAAACATTAATTATTTTTAAACATTTTTAATTTCTTTACGCACAACGAAATGTATACAAGATAAAAGAGGTAGTAGCGAGAAAAGTTAGCAAATATAATCAAATGATGTTGATTGATCATAAACAGTTTTACATATTTAATATTAAAAAATATTTTGCTCAATTGTTTCTGTAATTACTACATAATTGCTACATAGTAATTCATAGGGTACTCACAACAAAGGGATAACGGCAATTCCTGGCAAACTGAAAACATAAATTAATAGCATTATGATATATGTGTGGAACAATAATATGAAACTAATAAAGAACGCGTTCTCTATTTAGTGGCGACAAAATTGTATTTGAATTGTTTGTGGTCTTTATACATCGCTGTTCATTTGCAAATGTATGACAGGTACATAACACTATAATTACCTAAATTACGTGGGGCAAAATTAATGCAGCCTTGATAAGTATATATTCCAAACTGTATATTTTATTTAACCGAGCTTGTATATTATATTTGTAGCAATGAAATTATGACATACAGACTTTACTTATCGACGATAGATGACTAAGTTTCTAAACTATTACACTACTGACAATCAATAACATACCTTTTCCTTTCAAAATGCCACGCCATATCAATAGGAACAAGCAGAGCGCGGCAACAAAGAGAATACCCAAGACGGTGATATACATTTTCCTCACGTGATGGCTTCTTTTCAATTTTTTGTACTTTTCCTATTTAAAGGTGAAATCATTTTAAACGTATAATGTGAAATAGCCCCATGTCTAACGTATAGTTTCTACGCTGTATCAATCATATACCACGAGATGCATATTTTTTTCATTTAAAAGAAACGAGTCGTATAATATCGATACAGCGTATTTGCCTATTGAAATGAATTCAGATTTATGACCAAGAGAATAAACTCCTCCCATTCATGATTGTGTCCGTTACAAAATGTAGTTCTATACCTTTTTTGGCTTTTCATTTTTTCTTTGCATATCGATAAGCTGATTGTTTTCTTATTTAGTTTCTATTTTTCTTCACATTTATTAAATGAAGATAATACATACTTATGATGATATATTCATGAAAGATGGTTCTCTCTCTCTCTCTCTCTCTCTCTCTCTCTCTCTCTCTCTCTCTCTCTCTCTCTCTCTCTCTCTCTCTCTCTCTCACTGGTCGGTTTGACTTTGAGACTCTCTTACACGCATACACATACACACACATCCTTTGGTAGAATTAACTTAACTGTTACCATCATTCATAATTCCAGAGATATCATGTGATGACACGAATTAAGATCCATTACGTTCGTCATTTCATAGATATTAGCCCGTATCTTGACACGATGTGTTTGTGTGTGTGTGTGTGTGTGTGAGAGAGAGAGAGAGAGAGAGAGAGAGAGAGAGAGAGAGAGAGAGAGAGAGAGAGATATGGGGGCCTTTGGACATTTTGATATATAAATAATACTAATCGATTATTAGAAATAATTAGTGTTTTTATGAGTCAACGACAAAACATAACAATAAATACATCACAGTATGTATAACACATACCAAGGAATTTATAATGGCGATCTGGTTTGCAACTTTGTATCATTAACAAGCACTCTAAATAAATCCCAAGGAAAGTGCACACGTATCGTTACGACGAACAATATTCTTGTAGGTTACTTGGTGTAATTTCTATATCAAGGTTCCCATCCAACCCAAATTCATTTTCTTTTTCACTCCACATTTCTGCATAGTATGTCCGATATGCATGTCAGTGGGGGAGAACAAATATCATAAAGGACTGTGATGAAAATGTGTAGCATATTAAATACACTAATGATTAACATGTGAAAATTCATCAATAATCCATTATCAACTGCAGGCGGTCGCTAGAATGTTTATATATGCGTAGTACTGCGGCATGGGTGGATTACACTTTTTTATATACCAATAGTATTGGTATATTAAATTATATATATGTGCATTCATGTGTGTGTGTGTGTTTGTGTGTGTGTGTTCAACAACCATGAGCAGAAACATGAGCTCGAATTATGTATTGCATTTGATTAATCGTAATATTATAAGAGCCAAAGGACAAGTACAGGTTGTTATGTTTATTTTTGTTCCCTCAAATTTGATAGACATTATTGTCTAAGATTGACAAAATTAAATATTGACAGCTTGAATATAAACAATTGTATCGTAGAATTGTTTGTATTTATACAATTAGGCAAGGTATACATACATTTGTACGTATAAAACATGTATTGTTAAAATTCCATTAGTCGGAAGACCTCAATAAGTGCTTGTAACATTTACAGTTTACACCACTAGTTTTGTCGTCTCTATTTGAAAGTTTGTAACTTACGCATCTCTTTGAATGTCTGTCTTATGGACAAAAGCGACCATTGCATTCATCACGATGGATGAGGTTCAGACAATTCAAAATCTGCTATACGTTTCAAACAATTGTCAGGTATAATAAATGTAGCTTACCTTTGTAACGCAATACAAATGTTTTGTTTTAGGATGGGGCTCTTGAGGTCTTGATTTCTAAATTAAATAAAATACAATTATTAAAGTAATAACGAATCTCCCTACTTAAAGAAAAATAGACATTGAGACATTATTGTGTAGTGCTATTGATAGCAACTAGCATCATTGTCTTCTTTCTCACTACGTGTTTCATCTGTGACAAGATTAGATCAAGATTCGAAATTTATCTTGGTTTCAACCGTATTCCAGGTTTTAACTTTGGTTCTTAGTACTCCCCCAACACCCACACTCTAAAATGTAAACTATTTACGTTCTTCTTTCGTTCATATTCAATCACATATATAATGGCGAACGTTTTTATTGTTATATATTATTTAAGGTATTAAAACATGGTACTGCTTTTATTTTGAGTTTAAAGATGTTTTTCATCACATGAAAGTTAATACTTGTCGGCCAGTAAATGTGGCGAAGGAAAAATCCCGGTAAATTCAGGGTAGGACCAACGACACACCGTAAACTAGAGGAAAGCTTTTCTCACATACCCACGCTGGCCGATCCTGACATTCCTATCCACACAAAATGATGTAGATATCGGTAATGTGGAAAACTAGCGCCTAAAAGAATCAGTCAATCAGGGCACCACAGTATCATCTCTCTGGTACTACTATTACTAGTATAGATACCAGAAATATATCAGTGGTATTCTAACAGCAAGAAAAACATAAAATATTATCGCCACTGGTATTAATACAGATACTACTAAATGCGTGTGGATAATTACAGAACGCGATTGGAAATTAGCATAATATTATTCTGGAAACAATGGAACAAAAAATGTTATATTTACCTTGATGGGACTTCTTGGTCCTTCATCAACAAGTCTGAGATATCCATACATGTCACAAAGTTCGCCGTTTGTATTAAAATGTAAGGTTATTTCCTATAGAGTGAAATGAAAATTACTTATATATATATATATATATATATATATATATATATATATATATATATATATATATATATATATATATATATAGACAAAAAGGGCCAATATTTTGTTCTTACATATAACAGGGTAGTTTGCGCTTTAAGAATTAATCAAATGCACAAATAGCGCAATAATTTTACGTATATCATCCATAAAAAACTGCAAGTGTTAAAAGTTTGCATTGAAAATTATTCTTGTTTCAGACAATGAAATATTCATTAAAGACAGTATCTTTTTGCGCTAGTATTGTCCATTTCTTTTCATTCCTTAGAGATTTTTATATATTAATCATATAAATTGAATTACAAATAAGTTTTGCTATTAATGAAAATGTTGAGTAGAGCAAGAATCATAATGCATTTGCGTCATTCGACATAAATGCAATTTTGTCTGAACAATATGTTGATGTGTGGTAAGATTTGACAATAAGGATCAGAATCTTTGCAAAGATGTGTGCATCTCCTGAAACAACAGTCTTTTGGCTTAGTCTTTATCCTACTTATTTTGGAAGTGCAACAAAATTATAGAAGCTATCTTTAATCTGACGAGACATAAAGAATTATTCAGCCATAATACATACAATAAATGCGTTGCTTAATGGAAATAAATAATTTGTTCCTTAGAAAAGGAAAAAGAACTTGTTACATTACTTTTGTTTTAGAGACACGTTGTTAAGTGATTATGGTTAAAGTTGCATTTATAATATTGATAATAATGTAAAGTAAAATCTTATATACTCACATCCTCTTTAAGGTATTTGTCAGCAGCCTGAGACTAGAAAAATTACAGACAGATAAGCATTACTAGGCATGTGATGAATTGTACAATTTTACCAAGATTCATCATCGCTGATACATTCATATCTGTCTGTCCGTCTGTCTAAACTATTGGAAATATCTTTTCTCTGACGAAACATAAAGAATTGTTAAACTTTAATTGTGTTGCATAATGTATTCGTTCAAAAAAGGTAAAGAACTTTTCACAATACTTTTGTTTTAAACAGACGTTGTTAAGTGATTATGGCTTATATGAAGTATAATATTGATAATACTGTAAAGTAAAATCTTATATACTCACATCCTCTTTAAGGTATTTGTCAGCAGCCTGAGACTAGAAAAATTACAGACAGATCAGTATTACTAGAGATGATATGAGTTGAACAATTATACGAAGGCTCATCGTCGATGATACATTCATATATATATATATATATATATATATATATATATATATATATATATATATATATATATATATATATATATATATATATATATATATATATATATATATATATATATATATATATATATTTGTATGGTATTTAGGTACATGCTTCATCATTAAAGATTAAAAAACAATTAATTGTAAAAAGTTTTGATATAGAAATTGAAGTATAATCAATGAGCAAATTTATCTCAAACTGAAAATTTTAACTATTTCTTTTTGAGTTAATTACAATCTTCTTTGGGCAGTTAGGCGTCTATGTTATTATTTGTTGGAGAGATATCATGCACGATAATTACTGATCAAAGTAACTATATTATACAGCTATCATCGTCGTCGTCATTATCACCGATATCCATAAATTCTGAAGTCTATACAGTAACTTTAGCAGGTTTTCGTTCCCTCCTCTATGTATGAATATGACGCATTCGATAACCATAATTAACATACTTGGGACACAGGAGTCGGGTATTCATATATTTCATCAGTCTGAAATCAGATAGAAAAGGTTATAAAATGTACAAATAAGCACACAATATAGCAAATGACATAGAAATGGTACCAAAAATTAAAGTAAAAAACTAATTTAAATTTTGACTATAATGTAATTGACATGTGTATATTTTGAGGATATTTATGAATACATATTTTAGGCGACTTATAAGATATGACTGCTGTCTCCACAAACCTAGAGACTATAGAGTCTCACTTCTTGCAACTTAATACAATTCCTACTGTCAATACAGATTAGAATAAAACTTCTAAACTACATTATATTGATAGGATAATCTTCTTTGTATACTCATGAATATGTTGAGGTTGGAGTCTGAAATATAAAACAAAAACATTTTAGTTCAGAATCAATCTTTAAACAGGTGTCATATAGACTAATTCCATAATTGTTATATCTTGCACGGATATTTTGTCAACTTAATAGATTTATCTCAGGACACCGAATTTGTTTTATAACCATTAACAGATTTCCTAACAGTAATAACATATCAATAATTAAGGATATGTATGATGCATTAAAATGAAAAAGGAAAACGCAAGTTTATCTTTATCCATAAAAAAACCTTCGTTGTCGATAATGCTTGGTAATTTCAATAACAACTTGTCCGTCATGTAATTAAAGACCCTTATTAAAGCGTAATACAATTAACTAGTCAATGTATCGAAATTCCTTTTGTATATCATCTTATAGATTATCATGTAATGTTACCTTAACAGAAGAGAAAAACAGAACAGTTATCAGTGATACTTCAACAGTGACACAGTATATTAGATTTTTTAAGGAACAAATATATCGTATAGTATTTTCTTCTTCATTACTTCGTTTTACATTCACTGACCGTTGCTATTTGACATTCATAAGAATCTAACATATATATCTAAAATAGGTCTCAGTTCACACATTAATGTTAATTAGACAGTCACATTAATGTTTGTATTCCCAACATATCTAGCACTAATACATATTCATTGGACTCGTCTGAAGCCACGTAAACTTCTCATGGATTAGTCTCAACATGCACCTTGTATCCTCACAACGTCCAAACAAAATAATTATTAATTGTTCGATTCAAACCCCATAAAGACTTCTTATCCATAACATATCAAGCACAAATACTTATTCATTTTTCGAATCTGAAGCCACGTAGACTGCTCATGGCTTAGTGTCAACAATCGAAGCGGATTTGTTGTAATGTCCAGACATTATTGTTTAATTTTGTACTTGATAACAATAGCTAGACTGGCTGTAATGTAAAATGAATTCAACTTTTTAAATGGCCTTAATGCTATTTATGATTAATGTACGTCAGCCATGACCACACATTTTATTCTTGCAAAAAGGATCACTTACCCATGTATGAATTATCTAACAGTATTACTGCCTTAGACATTACTACCTCCGTCGATACTTACGTTTACAACTTGGCAAACTTCGAAGTATCCATTTGAGTCATTGGACTGAGAAAATAGGAGATATATGTATACAAATAGATACATACATACATACATACATACATACACACATACATACATACATACATACATACATACATACATACATACATACATACATACATACATACATACATACATACATACATACATACATACATACATACATACATACATACATACATACATACATACATACATACATACATACATACATACACACACACAATTACATACATACATACATACATACATACATACATACATACATACATACATACATACATACATACATACATACATACATACATACATACATACATACATACATACACCATACATACATACATACATACATACATACATACATACATACATACATACATACATACATACATACATACATACATACATACATACATACATACATACATACATACATACATACATACATACATACATACATACATACATACATACATACATACATATTATTCCTATCATTATTAGTTTGCCAGATCTAATTTGCGATAAATATAAACAGTGAGAACATAAAAATTTAAATGTTCTTTCAATGAAACGGTCTCTTAGTTTGTATTATTAGCCCTGATGATCATTGCAATACATATAAAAATGTTGCGGTAGATAATAATAATGTGTGTTGGTAATATAGGTCACAGGCCTGATACATATCTATACATCATGTGGTACAAAAAGATATTATTTGGTGTAACAAAAGAACATCGGATATATAAGACGGAATATAAATGAAAATAATAAGGATTACATTTTTCGGATATATGTGAGATATACGCTGCACCGTATTTAAATATACGGATATATGAGCAACCCTAAAACTTGTGTGTAGCAAGACTAGGGATATTGATCTAAAGTCTTATAAAGTAGTACCCGTTAATAAAACGTTTACTTTAATAATAATAATAATAATAATAATAATAATAATAATAATAATAATAATAATAATAATAATAATAATAATAATAATAATAATAATCATCATCATCATCATAATAATAATAATAATGATGATGATGATGATTTCCTGCAAAAAACATATTTCAAATGCCACGAAAATGCGAAGATTTACATAATACTTTTATCTATTAATCTACATCTGTACTGTATATGTGTACTTATATTGTCCTCGCTTTGGCATCTAGCTTGAAACTTCAGATGAGTAGACCTAACTTAAACAAGTTAGAAACAAGCATAAAAATTATATATATATATATATATATATATATATATATATATATATATATATATATATATATATAGAGAGAGAGAGAGAGAGAGAGAGAGAGAGAGAGTAGAAAAAAGTAATAATTATTAATTAAAAATAAACATACATTAAGCAATTTCAAAATCGTTAGTCCCATGCATTTACTGTATTCATCCGTGTTCTTTTTTCCCCGTATTCTCTGCTATAAAAATTATACGAACGATACATCGATTAATCATCATAAAAAAGGATAAAGATAATGTGTAAAGTAATGGGTTAAATATGGGCGTTTTGAATACTTACGCTTAAAAGAGAACGTGTTGATTAGCGGTCTATTATCACTCGCAAGAAATGAAACAAATATTTTACTAATAATTTTCAGGATTCGGCTATTTATATATCAAATATACTGTACCGCCTTCCCTTAATACTGTAAATAACACTATGACATTAGTATGCCCATCCTAAAGAACTCCTCCATTACTAACTACAACCAAATCCACAATCCTGTTCTTGCACGTTGCTTCTATACCATTTTCCTTTGAACTGGATTTACAGCTATTCTGGGGACTTCATAAAGTAATATTACTAGTGACTTAAACAGTATTTATGGTATGATATAATTGCAGAACTTCACAATTACAACAGAATCGAACTTGATATTCAGTGTGCAAAAGAAAAGAATTAGGTGATGTAACATACGTGTCAACTCTGCAGTGTGCTTAAGATGTATAAGGGCAATTCAGTGATTCAGTGAGCTCAAGCTACAAGCAAAAAAAATCCATTTTAAGATGCAGTATGAACATCTTACAATTTTTAACATATTTTGTACTTGAAATAGTCTTGTAAATGTGCACGTATTTCTAAATTATCTTTTAACATCCATCCTGTTTCACAAACATCAGCAATGTTTAATATCAATTTTTTTAAACAATTAATTTGTTTATTACGTCCCTTTTTAGAAGTATTTACCCGGAAATGTATTAGATAATTGTCGTATAAAGTGCAGATGTAAATATACACGATATATGATATTGACCATGACCTTTCGAAGTCCAGTTTACATTGCACCTTTATATTATCAGCAAGACATTTATTTGCTTTCACTGGTGTATATGTGTTGGATAACCCTGACGTAGTATTCTGAAACATCATCTAGTGTATTAAATATGAAATGTGACAACACATCTTGGTCACCATGCGAGAGTAATCTGCCAGTAAAGGCTCACTCAAACTAATCCGTTTCTATTTATAGCAAATGTAATTAGTTTATTATATCGAAACTGTCGGTATAGTTAATGAGGGCAAATGTTTTATCCTCAAAACTATAGGATTCATAGAACCACAATGGTTTATAATTTCTTAATATTTGCCATTAATTAAATATGTAGCTAATAGCTATAGATATTATCCCAAAGAACACAGCTTTGTGGATAAATCTAATCGTTCGAACAAAGGTTAATCATACTTGGTCTAAACTATATGAAAAGTAGTGGGATATATTTCGGAAAGCTGATCTGTTAATAACATTCACTATTGGCATAATCGCTGTAATTCCCTTCTACGTCATAGTACTCACCAGTCAATAATTTTATTACTTCTGTCTCAGTAAGGTAACATGTAGATTTGAGCTGAACTTATCATTTTATTAATATATAGCATAGATGCTTCCAATGTATGTGCATAATTCGTGTATGCAAAAAGCATATTTATTTACTTTTTCAAACAATATTTGTTAAGTGAACAGAGAGGTATAAGAAAATCCCCGATATGTATTTGGCAATAGGTCAACGATGCTTCGATGTGCATTGTTATTGCAATTTTTCCTGGTATTTTCATGCAGTGGTAAGGCAAGAATTCCAGCAATATTGGGTCTAGGAATGATGAATGTTTTTTGGTGCAGGAAGCATGTCTACCAGCAATGATGGCGTTTTCTCTTTATGTGATGGTATGCAGAAGCATGAAAAGTGATCCACAAAAAGAACGTAAGATATGAGAGAGCATAACTTGACTATTCAATAAGTTTGTAATATACAGTCCACTCTGATCGATGCCGCAGAATATCAAATATAATTATTGTACAAAAATTATTCACATATTAATTACTACTGAAATTACTATGCATTTATCTCTAACATATTGATTCGCTAAAAAAAAAGAAACGAACATGTAGTTTCGCTTTGGTCAAGCGTAATGCGTGTACTTGAGCTTAAGATGCGACGGAGAATATATTACACTGCCAATTGTATGATTGAGTATACCATAAACTGACAGTTATTAACAGTAATTTTAATTTCACTGTACAAGTAAAACTGAAATATAAATATCATTTTCTTCAGAATTGCGATGATTGTTTTGTAAAAAAAAACGTTATTTTCATTACAAACCAGGATATTCGAAAATGGGATTGAAATAAAACTAACTTGGAAGGACGGTATAAAGTAATACGTACATAATGAGAGTTGCGGCCATCACTATGACAGACTTTAAGAGAAGAATCATCTTGATATTCAACATTCCATGGCACAGGAAGAGTAGTCAATATTATTTCCGTATGACAAAAATTTACTGCCTGACTTCTTAAAACACATACATTTTAGCACACCTCACCAAAGTTCTTTTAGAAATGTTATATCTACTGAATGATATTTGATATATGTTCGCAGATTAGATGGCCGAAAAAGTATGGGTGAAAGATAAATTTGCACTGAGTAAGGTCGTGTTCGTTAACTTCAAAACAAACAGCAGAATAAAGACAGTAAAAAGAAACCGTTTCAATAAATTAAAGGATTTTGTAGTCGAAGTTACGCTTATGAGTGTTTAATAAAGAGTCAGGATAAAAGTTAATGCGACCTTCATGTAACAGTTTTGCATCTAATTATGTTCTTATCTTATTCTTTAAATTATAGATGGATGAATGTATGGATTGAAGAACGGACATACAGACAGGCTAGCAAATATCGGATTAGTTTCTGTATATAACTGTTTTTTAATTCTAGATATTTCATATTATGTTAAGACAGATTTACAGGTTTATTTTTATCAAATAAGAGACAATGTTACTCACTTCAGATACATCTAGATATGATCCTCCGGAGTCATCAACCTGATTCTAAAGGAAACAAAAGGAATACTACTTTTAATACAGAGACAGCAATTGCACGACATAGAGATCAATTGCACGTAATAGTTCACATTCTGTACATATTTTAGTATATATTTTAATATATTTTTGTCTATGCATATGCAGCTTTAATGCTTAGGCTATTGATATATTGAAATTCCCATCATTGTTTGTGAATATATCAAAATAAAGCCAACAAATGTACAAGAGTATGAAGATTATAATCATAAAATGCAGTTACAAATTGCTAAGTGTCTTCGCTAAATTGGAGACCGAATTGATAATTTTGATGGATATACATAGGTTGACAACTAGACATATATATATATATATATATATATATATATATATATATATATATATATATATATATATATATATATATATATATATATATATATATATATATATATATATATATATATATATATATATATATAAATGGATGAATAGATAGAACGATATAAATATACATGAGCAGTGATATCGGATTTGACTGATATATATATATATATATATATATATATATATATATATATATATCAGAATTCTAAAGTGATATTTATAAGCATCATGAGTATCATATTAGCAATAATACAGCTCACTTCAATTACATCTGCATATAATCCTTTAGATTATATATCCTGATTCTCAGTGGAGGATAGCATATTTGAAAATGCAGCGCCAGTCAAAGCAGGGCAAATGATAATAGAAGAAGATATCACCTTTTAGCATACATTTTATTTCGACGTTTATTTAACTTCTATTGATAATCCCACCTGTACATTTACATTTAAGTATAGGTTTTGAAGGTGTGATTACAGTATTAAATAATGCGAGAAAAACAAGTATGAGAAGTGTGGTTTGCAAATTTAAAATGTCTTATCTATTTAGATTAAATGATAAGAAAATGGCAATACAGAAGCACCTGGGTTATAACCTCTGTATAGTTGAAATTAAATATTTTCTAACCTGTATGATAATATTATTTATTCGCATTTAAACAAATTGTACTATTATTATCAAGACATTCTCCAGTAGTATTCAGGCATAGGACTTTCAGCTCTATTTGGTGTATATGTATCGTTCTCCCTCTTTGCATAGATAGATAGATAGATAGATAGATAGATAGATAGATAGATAGATAGGTAGGTAGATAGATAGATAGATAGATAGATAGATAGATAGATAGATAGATAGATAGATAGATAGATAGATAGATAGATAGATAGATAGATAGATAGATAGATAGATAGATAGATATACATTGCGCATTCTTTTGGCTTTCGATATGTTATGTGTGCATGTAATTCTTTCTGTAAAATTCCACGATAAATCTCAATGTTCTAAAGTCATCATGCAGAAAAAAGGCAACGAACTATATACCAATCAGTAAACAAAGAAGAGGAAAATAAAACAAAATTCGATATAAATTATTATTTTCCGATTTTCTTGTATTATGACCTTAAATAGTCTTTCAATTGCAAGGTATTTGAAGAATGTTTGAACGAGGCTTACAACCTTTGAATCTGATAATTGGCTTTCGTTGTCTGAGGTACGTGATTCTTCCCTTTTGATGATCTGGAAACGAAAGACAGAATTTATGTACAAACTTGATATGCTTACAATATGTAATGATAATGTGGTTTGTATAGGAGCTGACAACATTAAAGTCTTATACATTTATTTATATGGATTAAAAATGATCATGCATAGAATCTTCACTTAAATACCTTTGTTTGAATCTTATTAAGATGAATTGACTATATAAAATTATTTTATATGCATTTCTATATGGGTACCAAGGATTGCATTGTAGGCAATTTTGTCGCCTCAAAGATAGTGTTAGTCTGATCCATAATCGTAGTATATTGTTTACATTCTGGATTATTCTCTCTACGACTACTGCGGATTATTCCTTTCTCGAAGTCATGATAATGAAGCATTCACAACGCTTCATTGTGATGACAAACCACTAATAATAACTTAATAATGCTATTTTTGCATGCAGAAAATTATTTGTATTCATCGAGGAACTGAAGATAATTGGTACAATTTATATAAGGCGTATACATATGATGCAGAAAGTAAACGTTTATTTAGAAATTTTTGCAACTTACCCATCTTTTACGAAAGTCTACATACGCATATCCATCAGATTCATCTCTTGTCTATAGAAAAATCAGTGTAAACATAATGTCCGTTACCTTTATCGCCTAAATGCAAGTGGCAGTGGGATATTATACAAGAATAGGTGTGACCCCAGACAATAAGAGAGGAAAATTTATGGATAGCCGTTTGGTCTTTCAGATTCTTAAACTTTAAGCCAAGAATCAATCATTGACGCAACATACATAAACATTTCCTTCTTTATAAACAAACAATCAATACGTGCGACACGATTTATTATAACGTAAAGCATAAAGTAAACAATTATGTTTCTCTTAATCATTGTATTTCTAATTCCAATGACAGATTTTGTTTGTCACACTCGCTGTGAAAAAGATTTTATGAAAGAGACTGATACTGCAACGTAAGGAATATTTAAACTTTTTTATGGATGATTTGAGAAGATTACGTTTCGGTATAAATTCCATTTATGGGTACAGGTTGTGGTAGGAGTTATCAATTAAATACACTAATTATCTGGGTATCAGTCTGGCAATGACCATCGATGCCCTTGTTTCTTCCTAGCAGTAGAGAACACAATATAATATAGATTAGTTCGTTAAGTCTGTATTGGTCTATGGTCGCAGTAACATGCATCTTCCTTATTGCATTTGTGGTGGGATGAAAAGGTAAAGAGTAAATTCTTGACGAACCTGTCATTTAGAAATTTCATTTAAATAACAGCATATAGACGCATGCACGTCTGATCCAGGTCCAAACAGCACATTATCACAGCACATTATCACAGCACATTATCAGATCTGCCGTCGCATATATCGCGTTCACAGCTTGGTATATGTACAAGTACACAATAACAACACAGACAATGATATGTCGGTGCAAAATGGCAGGCCATAGTTTGGGATCCTTTCATTTCGATTATTAGGGAAAAAAGTACACCTCTGAAAGATGAGTGTTCACTTTCAAAACAAACGTGTTCTTTGAGCTTTAGAATTGTTATTCAAATAATTCATATATTCCTTTGTGAAATAATATGCATTTATTATGAACGTACCTGTCTTTCTCTCATTGCAAACATTTAACCCTTTACAGAATATGAATCAACGTGTTTTCATTTAAATCATCACTGCAAGATTTCACAATGCTGAAACTATAACAAAATTTAAGCAGATATTTAATAATAATAATAATAATAATAATAATAATAATAATAATAATAATAATAATAATAATAATAATAATTATTCGTTCTTCTTATTATAAGCCACCTGCCCAATTATACATACAGTCATAGCACGTGGTACATCTTTTAATGGTTGACGTATATATATGGTATAACATTTACTTATTAACTTTCGAATTCCCAAGTATTCATACATGCTTGTACTTCTTATAATAATTGTACTCCTTAAAGAATTTGACTAAATGCTTTCCTAGTTATCAGGATTATCTTGGAGACATTTCTTATAACTATTTAATTTATCCAATTATAGCACGAGATACATCGTTTCTTGGTTAACGTATGTATATGGTGTACATTTAAGGTTTACATTAGCTTTCAGGTTCCCGAGTATTCATTCATGTTTGTACCCCTAAATAGGATCTTTGTATGGAGTCAGTTCTTATAACTATTTGACTAAATGCCTTCTCAGTTTTCTGTATTAGCATGGAGTCAGTTTTTAATACAGTTATATATATATATATATATATATATATATATATATATATATATATATATATATATATATATATATATATATATATATATATATATATAGTAGAATAACAAAACCAAATAGAGACAAACAGTCATACATACAATTATATTGTTATAAAAAATATACAATTTATCAATTTATTTTTTTTTACAATTTTAGTTAATGAAATGGTATTAAATCCATTAGGATACAAAGTATCTAATTGATTAATTCAAAAAGTTACTTTTATGAGTCTATTCATGTCGTCATGCACAGTATTTATTGGCATCGTGTAGGTTGTGTTTATTGGCATTAAAATGTGTCTGACATATTAGAGGAAAACTGAGGATACCAATACACTTTAATATGAAAGCGATGATTATTCATTCTCTTAGAAACTTTTTGAAGTGTTTGTAAAATATATTGCATGTTACTTTTTGCAGTTTATCAAATAAATAGCTTTAGTTGATATGCAGTTAGTTTTATAACGTAGATAAATTGTCACTTTTGTATTAAAGCTACTGAATAAATTACTTTCTCTTATATTTGCACATTGAGAGCACCGGTGTCTATTAGATTTAGATGACGAGATTGTCTTTTTTATTTTCTGTCTATTTAGTTCTAATTAGAAAATCTTGCAAATTCTTGGGTCTTCTATAAACAAGAATTTGTTTATTGTTGTAAAGTTACTTTACGCCGTTTTTATTTGATAAATTTAGGAGACTCCAATATTTATTAAATATAACGTCTATATTTATTAATGAAGGATTATATTGTTTTGTGAAAGGAACTATATTTTATATTGTACAATTTGCTATATTTGAAACCTCATGTTGGGTACGATTACGGTTTCTGTTCAATGAAATGTGTAGGATAGTTTCTGTTTTGGAAATATGCTTTCAAATATTTCAACGAATGTTATATTATATTATATTATATTATATTATATTATATTATATTATATTATATTATATTATATTATATTATATTATATTATATTATATTATATTATATTATATTATATTATATTATATTATATTATATTATATTATATTATATTATATCATCTCATATTATATTATATTATTTTATATATATATATATATATATATATATATATATATATATATATATATATATATATATATATATATATATATATATATATATATATATATATGTGTGTGTGTGTGTGTTTGAGTAGTGAATATTTTATGATGCTTAGATTTCTGTCAATATTCTGTGCTTATATAAACTTTCTTTAAATAAGACATGTCACTATAAAGGGATGTTCCTTTTCTAAATAGTTTCAAGTAATTTTTAGCAAGTTTTTAGCAGATACAATTCTCTCTCTCTCTCTCTTTATATATATATATATATATATATATATATATATATATATATATATATATATATATATATATATATATATATATATATATATATATACGGATTTATTCTTGTTTTCTAAGATTAATCTAATGTCTCTGAATTGGTAGTTAGTTTTTTTTTATTTATTTTTTAACAATTTTCTGATATTGGTAAGTATATAGATATGGTGTTTCAAACATTTTTCCGTGATTGTATATTATACTTTAAGATAATGACCATACATAAACAACATACTTTGATTTGGTTGCAATACCTTGGTTAATCGTTGCGTAAAATCAATGTTCCATATTTATTTGACTACGTACATATTTACTCACCAAATAGCAATCACGGGTGCAAGAAAACGATAGAAATAATGCGTTACATTTTTGGGAAGGTTACACCGTATGCTTCAAGATGATTATATAATATTCAAGTTTTTGCTTATTCACAAAGAGAAAAAGCAATGACAGCACTATTTAAGAAATCATAAAGCTGCTTTACAAGAAACTATTCACTTGAGTACCGTGTATCAAAACCAATTCACTCTTTAAGAAATCACACAGCACCTATATGAACAAATGTTCACCTATGTATCACATTAGGTTCACATTTAAATGTTTGAAAGATGTATGCGCCACTTCAGAAATATATTTTCCTATCTAGGTCTTTACCCTAGCTCCATGTACGTGCCGATATCACTAATCACATCACATCACACACATTATGAAATTTGGGACATGATTATGTAGGTCTTTACAGTTAGAGGGGATTTTCTCATGATGTGAAAAGCCTAAATCTGATTGGATATTTTGTATGTCAATGACATTCAACATAGCAGGCGCTATATTGATGTAAATGAAAAGGTTAATTGCGTAAAAATGATTTCGAAAGGATATACATATTGAGGAAAAGAATAAATGTGCAGAGAGAGAGAGAGAGAGAGAGAGAGAGAGAGAGAGAGAGAGAGAGAGAGAGAGAGAGAGATTATATATACGCCTTTTTCAGAATCAATACCTTCACTGCATTCGTTATATATCAGTGTTAAATACAATACTCACAGTATCCCTGCAATATGCTCGCACAAATTAAACAATGGCATTCAAAGAGGTCTACTTGGTAGCCTTCAATGACAACACCTAGTCCAAACCAGTTTTTATTCAATACAAACATAACTATAAAGGTGTCTTATATAAGACTTGGTATTTAAGAAACGACATTGACATTGTATCAACTCAATAAATTCGTCCTGCCCTGATGTTTTACCTTTAATAACAAAGAAAATATATTATATGCCACCACCCAAACGTTCGAATTCAAAATATATGTTTCGATCATGATATCTGCCTATAAAGCTAAATTGACCAACTACATTAATTCGCTGCATTGGTAAAATACTTCCTACAGCATCTACATCACAAGAGAACTTCCGTCATCACTTTCACTGAAGCTAAACTACATGATTAAAATAGTGTTTCAGTATTGTCCGTTATTGCTCATTATCTCTTCAATAGAATATTGTCTTGTAACTTGTAAGTGAACATTGTTTCAAACACATCACATGTATATTACATGTTCTACTTATAACTAAATGCCCCAGAATATTATTTATAGAGTAGAGTTTATGTAAAATATCAATCAAATATTAAGATACGTGAGCACAGATATGATTATTGTGGTAGATATCCTTCGAAATTAAAACAAACAATTACAAATCCATGTCAGAAATTAGTACACCACAAACTCGCTAACCATTTAAATACTTTCCATATATGTAAGAACATTTAATAATAATAATAATAATAATAATAATAATAATAATAATAATAATAATAAAGACAAGAGCAATAACATCATTATTTTAATCATCATCATCATCATCATCGTTGCTGTACGAAATTAGGACTAATACATAGTTCATGAACTAAAATAATTATATTTACAAACGTCTAATGCCGTGAGATATTCAGTAGCAAAATAAATATTTGCATTATATAATCGTGCAGAAGTTTTTAAAAATAAAAAGATGATATATTGCATTAAAATTTGGTTAGTTCCAAACACAACTATTGCCACTGACCTCATTGCACATCGCCGACAATTTGAACCAAACAAGAGTACAATAATAATCGTCAATGTTGCTCCGTCATTAGTCGTGCTAAGAATTTAGTTTAGTGACAAGAATTTTGCTTTCGAAATACTGTGTTGAAGCTTTACCTGGAGAATGGATAATCCCTACATGGTACATTTATGTGCATGTGATTTTCGTGAGTTTTAAAGCAGTATATCTTTCAAACAGTCAAATTCGAATTATGTGAAATTATTGATGTCGTTGCCGTGCGGCATTTGAATACAATGTTAGCGTAATAATGGTTTTAAAATACATTAATCAGTTTTGAGTTCATAAATAATACAGATGTTATAAACAATATCCTAAAATAATGATCTGACATGCTAATGCAAGGAAATGAATTTATTTAATCAGCCTTGGCTCAAATGTGTTACTCTTTTAAACTTTAGTTAAATAAATGTGTGAATATACATTTATATTCTGCGTTTTGATTTCGTAATTATGTTAACTTCAGCGCTGGGACTGCTGGCCTTACATGTTAACTCTAAAAATTGAACTTATCGAATGATCAATACTTAATTCAACACATTGAGTAATGGAATGTATTTGCAATACCACTGTGATTCAACTGGAGCTTCACACATTTTGCCGTGTATTAGTCTTATATCATCATCATCATCATCATCATCATCATCATCATCATCATCATCATCATCATCATCATCATCATCATCATCACGTGGTATTAGGGAAACCAGAAACGTTGAGGTTAATAATAAAGCATGCAAACAAAGCAGTCGCACTACTATTACACAGACTGTTTCGTCAGTTTAATGCAGTGTTTCTTTGTTGGAAAATCAATTAGTGTCCCTCAGGTGTCGAGACGTTTAAGTACCCAAGGACGAGAACTCAGTGGTGGCGTTGGTCCATAGATAATAAGAGATGTTAGAACAGAATAACTAGTGGAGCCAACGAAGAATGGAATATAAGGTTGATTGCTTTAGACCAACAGTGCTAATGAAAACATAATGTAGTATAATGACAAAAGAGATAGATAGAATTTGCAGCTAATAGCCGAATGCGTAGATGTAATACCTACCAAATAGAAATATCCATAAAGGAAATAGAATGCAGCAGAGGTATATGATCTCTACATGCTGGTTGAAGGTACTGTAAGATTCATTGCATACTCTTATGTTTTATAAATATATTGCAGTTTTTGAACAAGAGTAATATTTGAATGCTGTATCAAAATTTACGAGTGAATATTTACCTGTGTATTACATCAGGTTCGCATTTAAATGATACATGATTCATGTGCCACTCACGAAATACATTTCTCCCTGTATTAATAGTGTTAATTTTATTCCTCACAGTATCCACTCAGTCTGCTCGCATAAGTGAAACAGTGGTATAGACAAAGATATGTGAAACAGTGGTAAAGACAAAGATATGTGAAACAGTGGTAAAGACAAAGATATGTGAAACAGTGGTATAGACAAAGATATGAAACAGTGGTAAAGACAAAGATATGTGAAACAGTGGTATAGACAAAGATATGTGAAACAGTGGTAAAGACAAAGATATGTGAAACAGTGGTAAAGACAAAGATATGTGAAACAGTGGTATAGACAAAGATATGTGAAACAGTGGTATAGACAAAGATATGTGAAACAGTGGTATAGACAAAGATATGTGAAACAGTGGTATAGACAAAAGATATGGATTTCTACTTCCTAGTCTTCAATGACAATACATAGTCCAAACCGGTTTTGATTCAATACTAAAATGCCTATAAAGTTGTAATACACAGCACAATGCATTTAAGAAACGACACTGAAAATAGATCCAGTCAGCAAAATTGTCGAATCAAAATACATGTTGTAATCAATGTCTACCTTTAAATCTCCACTGACCGCTGCATATGCAAAATATTTCCTGCAAGATCGACACGGTAAGGAAACTTAAATTAATGCTTTGTATCAATGGCGCTAAACTACATGATTAAGACAGTAATTAAAGTCTTTCTCCGTTATTTTTCATTATCTCTTCAATTGAATATATTTACCAGCAATTATTGTATATTTAAGTCTTGTAACTTATTTCAGTGGCTGTTAAATGTGTTAATTGGGTGTAATTGTCGTTGTTTGATGTTATTTTACTGCTTAGTCACATATGATTTGTGTATATGAATATTTTGGGATGTGTTTTTGACTTGATTATTTAGTAATTATAGGTTACTGCATTTGTATGGGAAAATATGAACGAGTTTTTCGGATGGTTATACTGCACGACCTTGGGAGTGCAGTATAGCCATCCGAAAAAAAACGAGTTCATATTTTTCCATTCAAATGCAGTAACCTTTTTATTATATGCTCATTTTTGTTTCATTACCAAAGACTTAATAATAAAATTCACAGCCAAATACATTTAATACTAAAATTTATTATTTTATTATTGAAATAAATAAGTTGACAATCGTAGGTTCTCCTTCAATACACAATAATAGTATTTATGCGCATATAGCTCCGCCCATCGACCTTTTGACTTCATAGCGTACCGTGCGTTCATTCATTTAAAAAGAAATCCCATTTTGGTCTATCTGAAATTGAAATTTAAAGTCATATTATGAATGACTGCGCCATTGTACAAAGTTCCCAGCTGGTCAGGAATTGAGAAATTTTGTTATTCTGTCAATATAGCCAAATTCTGACTATCTCCTTCTGTGTGTTTACCGCACGATGTACGTGTGACTTCAGGGACTGGCGATGACAACAATCTGCATAACTGTTTGTTCTGCCATGGATAGTTTGGAATCGTAAGGTGGAAAAAATATGAAAGTTTTTAAACATAAATTCTTAAGAAGATGCTGGTTTCAATATTGTTTATTTTTTTGTGAAGAACAGATTCATTTCTTGCAGAGTTCCATACAGTCTACTATGGAATGTGATTTCGATTTCAACAATGTAGTCTGGATTATATAGGCCTACATATTATAGTACACAGATGTGTAACAGTTTTTGGAAATACGTAATGAAAGTTTTTAAACATAAATTCTTAAAAAGGTGCTGGTTTCAATATTGTTATTTTTATGAACAACAGATTCATTTCTTGCGGAGTTCCGTACAGTCTACTATGGAATGTGATTTCGATTTCAACAATGTTCCGGAATGATATTTTCAATGCAGCGCGTCTCACGTTTGTTTTCATACAGCCATCGCTGAACATTTCTGATATCATGTTCAGTCGCCAGCTTCGTTGAAAATTTCTTCTGTGATTCTATGAATTCATCCACATTCTCAACTTATGCATCTCTACTTTCAAATGGTTCAAACAGTTGGTATACTTCATCCACCGACAAACACAATAAATTTAAAATACTGGCGTCTGCGTCCATTGTTTGTTTACTATAGAAAGTAGTTCTTTATTCACTTGCATCAGTCACGTGGGGGTGCAATATGCAGGTGTTCAATATCGCTGGATATTGAACGATTCTGACAATGTAAAGTTAACGGAGAAAAAAAAATGAGCATATAATAAAATGTTGATATTGGTTAGTCATGCTAGTGTTTATTATATAAAATAAATCAGAAAATAATTATAATGCGCTATGTATTAAACAGGGACTTTGGGTAAACTATTTTATACATTATATTCTTCCTTAGCAGGTTAACTGCTAACATTCATGAGCAGAAATTACTAATGTATTTGTTCAAGTTATTAATCACTTATATAAATAGTGAGAATGTATTCTGCATAATTTAGAAACCTTACAATAGCAAGGTAAATATATGAATTACAGGACTTGAGGTAAGAGCTGAACATCTAATAACTGTGCCAGGCAACAGTCGTCATATTCCGTGAAATATTTCAGTTGCTTATTTATTTATTTATTTATTTATTTATTTATTTATTTATTTATTTATTTATTTATTTATTTATTAAGACAAAGGAATAATTACAACATTCATATTTACTATCTGACGAGAATCAATGTAAAGGCTCGCAAAATGTCGTCACATGAGGCATTCTAAGTACTACTTATAGTGTACCATCTTCTAGAAAATAACGAGTTTATAAACCTTCACAATTATTACCTCCGCTATCTCATCGTACTTACCATTAAAATAGCTACTAATACTACTAGGAGCGCGTCCTTAGTAGTACTGATACTTCTATTATGAATATTGCTAATCGATTTCCATGCTTCGCAAAGAAAAGAAAGATGATATAATTCAAACATTCCTCTGTACACTTTCTTTCTGCTACTCATAATAATCGAAATTTCAACACCATATCCACTGATGTTTAAAGAGAAATGTGTATTACACAGTATTTGCATTTTAATTAAATTTTGCATTTCACTTTCTAAATCATATTTAAATTTGGTATAAATCTAGTTTTTTCTTTGCCTGGCTCTCGATAAGAAAATATACATTACAGTTTAAATCTTTCATTATTGTATATATTTATATGAATATTTAAATCATTCCTCAGTCACAATTGAAATTATTCTTTTTGTTTTAGCTACGTTTTTTTATTTTCTGTTGTACATAAATAATAAAACAGTATTCCTAAATAGATTCCAACATCGACCGTTAAGTTACGAATATAAAGATATTTGTACTATTAAGGAGATAAACAACAACAGAATAATGCTGAAGTTCTCAAAGCGGATACTTGAATATAACGTGATTGCCTTATTGTACTAAACAATGTATTAGACTGTGGTGACAGTGAGTGTTGTAGCTGTTAGCTGATATTAGCAATAAATAATTATTGCTTCATAATCTCAAAGTAGCCCCTTTTATATTCCCCTTTTTTCAAGCACATCATGTGTTTATAAATTGTCTACTTATGATGAAATGCTACAGAATATTATTATCAAACAAGCTACATGCATATTAAATGTCTAACTTGAAATTAAATGCCCCTGACTATAATTTTTGAGAGTAGGGTTTATTTACAATATAAATAATATATTAAAATTAATGGGTACAAACATCATTATGTTTTGGCAGATATCAATAGAAAACAGAATGAAAAATTTCAGATCCATATCAGATACTAGGACAACTCAAACTCGCCAACCTTTTAAAGTCCTTCCCACCAAAGTGGACTCAATAATAATAATAATAATAATAATAATAATAATAATAATAATAATAATAATAATAATAATAATAATAATAATAATAATAATAATAATAACAGTGAGATCTTCTTGAAAACTTCCTTCAAAATGTTGGATTTAAATAGTTGATTGAAATTTGGAGCTGAAAGACATGGGGAAACCTTAAGTATGGCTTTTAATGTGTCAAATGTCTCCGGACATTTTTTCAGACCAACGAACTGTATTTTTATACTCAAAACATTTGTCAGAGTTTCAGCAATTTTGGAACAATTGGAACACAATTTCTCATAACTTATAGCTATATCCCAAAAATCGTATTAGTTGTTTTTTTACTGATAGCCAATGAGAATTTGGATAGCATTGGCCTTAGTTTCTATATGTTTAACTTTTCCATTACCAAGATATGTCCATAAATTCATAATTACTGACTTCCGAAGATTGCTTACAACAAAGTCATTATAGTCAGATTTCATAACATCGCCTAAATCTTCACATGATCAATATATATATATATATATATATATATATATATATATATGTATATATATATATATATATATATATATATATATATATATATATATATATGTATATATATATATATATATATATATATATATATATATATAGAATACAAATCATATGGCGAATAACAACCCTTTCAAGCGTACTGGATCCACCAAGGGAACACGTGTGTCAGAGATTAATTAAAATAGATGCAATAAACTGACGACGAACAGTACGAAACTAGTAACTAACTAGCCTAAGCGCTTTCGACTCTTAATGAGTCTTTTTCAAAGGCACATACATAACATATATGCGACAAACAAATAAACACAAAAACGTTGTGTTTGTAAACATCTACATGGCTGTCATCCAAAACACTGCATTAAGAACATTCCATATAGCCAGGCACTGAGGATACGCAGAATTTGCTCCGACGATGAAAATTCCTAGAAAGGTCTGAAGAGCTAGCTAAACATTTAATTTACCGAGGCTACGACAAAGACCTGATTGCGGAGGCAATCCAAAGGGCCAAACAAACAAACCGTGATGACCTACTCAGATATGGACAGAAAGAAAAGGTTGACAGGATACCATTTATTCTGATTTATCACCCAGACAATCCCAAAGTAGGTAAAATCATCGCAAACCACTGGCCAACCATGCAATCGTCAGACATACTAAACCTAATACTTCCGAACAAACCTGTAGTAGCTTACCGGAGACCAAAAAAAACTAAAGGACATCCTAGTCAGTGCAAAGCTAACGCCATTCGCTAGTCAAAACTAACCTAGTCAATCTGGACCCTGTGGCGATAAAAGATGCAAAACCTGTCAACATATGATAAAGACCAAGACATTCACTAGCACAGTGACTAAAGAAAAACTAAACATACATGGTCCAAACAAAACGTGCAAAACAGAGAATGTGATTTATCTCATCACTTGTAAGATCTGTGGCCTTCAATACGTCGGAGAAACTGAAAAGCTACACAAAAGGATAAACCTTCATAGATCTGATTGGATGACAAAAATGCTGTACAGAAGCCCGGTCGCAGAACACTACTCCTCCCCTGGCCACACTTTCAGTGATATAATACTTATCGCTATTGCTAACAACCACAGCTGGAGTTCCGAAACCAGGAAGGAAAAGGAATCTTACTGGATACGCCGCCTTAGAGCATTGAAACCAAGCGGTCTAAACCAAGAAGACTAGAAAATGAAAACCATGCACTAGTAGAATTTAACATTTTATAAATCTTATTATCCTTCAATTTTTACTATAAGAATAACCGGTATAGAATTAAATATCCGGGATATAATCTGCGTTACATATGTACAAAAAGTAAAAATAGATGTCGCTTTGGCTTGTAGACTTGTAGGGAATTATACAACGTTTTCAGTTTCCGCAACTAGTCTATACAAGCTGGTTGTATTTATAGTTTCAGCACATGTGAAGACAGCTATGTAGAGGTTTTTAAACAGAACGTTTTTGTGTTTATTTTTTGTCGCATATATGTTTTGTATTTGCCTTTGAAAAAGACTCATTAAGAGTCGAAAGCGCTTAGGCTAGTTAGTTACTAGTTTCGTACTTTTCGTCGTCAGTGATATAATACTTATCGCTTTTGCTAACAACCACAGCTGGAGTTCCGAAACCAGGAAGGAAAAGGAATCATACTGGATACGCCGCCTTAGAGCATTAAAATCAAGCGGTCTAAACCAAGAAGACTAGAAAATGAAAACTATGCACTAGTAGAATTTAACATTTTCTAAATCTTATTATCCTTCAATTTTTACTATAAGAATAACCGGTATAGAATCAAATATCCGGGATATAATCTGCGTTACATATGTACAAAAAGTAAAATAGATGTCGCTTTGGCTTGTAGACTTTTAGGGAATTATACAACGTTTTCAGTTTCCGCAACTAGTCTATACAAGCTGGTTGTATTTATAGTTTCAGCACATGTGAAGACAGCTATGTAGAGGTTTACAAACAGAACGTTTTTGTGTTTATTCGTTTGTCGCATATATGTTTTGTATTTGCCTTTGAAAAAGACTTATTAAGAGTCGAAAGCGCTTATGCTAGTTAGTTACTAGTTTCGTACTGTTCGTCGTCAGTGATATAATACTTATCGCTTTTGCTAACAACCACAGCTGGAGTTCCGAAACCAGGAAGGAAAAGGAATCATACTGGATACGCCTCTTTTGAACATTGAAACCAAGCGGTCTAAACCAAGAAGACTAGAAAATAAAAACTATGCACTAGTAAAATTTAACATTTTCTAAATCTTCTTATTATCCTTCAATTTTTACTATAAGAATAACTGGTATAGAATCAAATATCTATATAAGCATATATATATATATATATATATATATATATATATATATATATATATATATATATATATATATATATATATATATATATATATATATAAGCACTTCCTAACTATATTTACATATCAGGAGTGCTGATATTATTACATAACTCACTCAGGGTCTTTATGGCTGTAAGAACCATTATACTTAATATTTAGAACACTGGAAAACAAGCAAAAGGGACATAACTCTATCGCCTGACTATAGCATTATCTGCTGAATTTTTTACGTGGATTCAGGAAATGACCTACACTGTCTGACGCTAAATAATTCGTCAAATGCATAAATATGTTGCAGATCAGCTTTAGTTATTTTTTTATGTGGTTTTTCTACCATTTGCCAAGTGTGACAGGATTTGCAGTATTTACAAACATCACTTTAAATTTTTTACCAATAGAAATTTTTCAAGATTTTGTGATAAGTCTTATTAATTCTAAATGACCCGCTAAATGAATCTCATGGGCTACACTAAGCATTTACTGTCTATATGACTTTGGAAAATAATTTGGTTGATCAATGGTCACCAGAGGTTGCTTCACGTGGTCTTCATTCTCTCATAATTTCCAATATGTTAATAAAAATAAGAAACAGGTATTTATGTGGCTTCAGTTTCGATAACTGCCATCTAAGTCAAACAGGGGAATTCATGATCTTTTACCTATTCGACGACAAGTGATTATCATCTGTCACCATGATTAGAATAAAGAGAATGAGTAATAAATAGAGGATCATTGTGATCAACACCTGTTGATTATTCAATACGAGAAGCAAACATAGCCTAATCAAAAGAATGACAAATATATGTTTTAAATAAAGGAGTAATTTCATGATCAACGTCATTCACAGATCTTTGTTTGGCGCAGCTCTAATTACTGCACATGCTGATTAGAAATTAGGGATTTCATTTTCAAATAGGATCGAAATTTCTAATCCAAACAAGGCATTCTAGTAGAAGTGGAATAACCACAACCTTATATCTTCAGCGAGGTCATCAATACAATCAATGGAAAAAGACACTGTTTTGACTGTCACGACCACTGAAGCTAGGCAGTCAAAATCTCTGGTTGCCCCTCGGAAATTATCTCCTGATACATCGTAAATTATCTCCTGATACATCAAGATCAAATAATTCAGTATTATTGATTCGTTGTCGCGGGGTCCTGTGCATACTCTGCCTATTTGGTAATCCGGCACTGTACTGCCTGAATCAGAACACTATTTAGAAGAAGACTTCTCAGAGAAAGCAACGTATGTGATAACAATAGACTCCGCAAAGCACGTCCGGTCTAAGTTTAATATGGATAGAACTATTAAAATCACACACGAGTGATAGAGAACCTTTCAACATGAACAGTTCATGATTCTATAATAATTAAACAGAATGGAGTTTATTTGACTCGACCAAGGTATTGCTTTCTATACATGACCGTGACCTTGACCTGTAAGAAATAAGAGCATTTGCGATATGTCTGCTTTGATCCTTTCGCTTATTTTTCAGTTTGTAAACAAATGCGATATAACGTGTTATTTTCTTTATGCGATAGGTGCCCATAAGAAGAGACAAAGATATCTGATCAATCACATAAGACATTTGATTTCTTAACGTTGTTCCAGAGTTAGATCTGGAAGTGCTAGTATTAGACTGAGTTAGTCGTTTTACCAGAAGACTGCTGAGAAGAAGAATTAATGACAAACAATAAACCTTGTGAGCAAAGGAATTCGCGTTAGCTGTACAAACAGCATTAGTATTTTCTAAAATGTTTACATTGTGCTCATCATGTTAAGTCTTTATGTCACTATTGACGCAATTCTTGAGCTTTTAATCAAATATTCCACAAGCGTGGTCGGAACATTGTTTCCACTTCACGAGTGTAGTATTTTTTTAAATCTAACCGAACAATTTAGAATATCTTCCATTATACCTTTAGCATGATAAAGCCATTGATTTGTAATTATTTGTTTCTGTATTCAATTCCAGTGCGTTTAAGGTCTGCATTACTGCATCGATAAAAACTCAAGTTCCAAAAACTTACTATATTTTCAGAACTGCGACCTTTTTTAAAATATTTTTTTTAATACTTGGCATTGTTTATTTTGTCAAATAAAAAATGTTTTCACGAAAAACAAAGGTTGGGAGGTTTTTTTTCTCTTAATACATTTCTTCCTCTGATTGATACTTAATATTGTTGGATTGAGAATTTTACAACATGACGGAATGTCCCAGCAGGATTCAGGGCATGATATTAAACAACAGATCTCAATGATTGTTACATTACTTGTAAGTTGGTTTAAGATTGTATTCAGGCGCGACTTTTATGTTTTGTCAGGTTTGCAGTCTATTTTAGACTGTGTACCCTTATTCTATTTAATCTTATGTGTTCCTGAATGTGCCTTTTTATTGACTTCATGCATGTATTTATGAAAGTCAACAGTCTTTACATATTTAAAAATATTTACTATTATGGGAGAAAAAGAGGTGGTGGGGGAGGAAGAGTTAGACAAAAAGAAAGGAAGAAGAAAAAATAAAATTGTCATAAATATGGAAATACAGGTCTCAAAAATATACCTAAAGGCAGATTTTTCTAAATAGAAGAAGAAGTTGTTCAAACGTGATCTCGCCGCTGTGGCGATAAAATTGGTATTGCCAATGCTGATATCGTTTTTCTTGCTGTGATGTATTTCAGTATCACATTGTGAATATAGAATAAATAAAAATATCAAAAACAAGACGAAAAAAAACTATAAAAATATATAATAAAAGATTAAAAAATTAAAACAATAAACAAAAAGAACAATAAAAACTACAAAACGTCACATTCCCACCAATAACACCCTTCCGAATGGGGGATGGGGTGGTGTAGTAAAGAGTCATAGGAAGAAAAACCATTTCTCTCCCTTCCCATCTTTTTTCTAAAAACAATTGTAATTTTAATCTAATGTGAGATAGATTTATGTCATCTAGTCTCAGCTAAATTACTGGACAGTTTGGTAATGCTGACATTAGTTTCAGCCATGTCCATGTCCACCGCTCCGGTCTCCTAGTGGCTAGAGCGTCCGTCTAGGATGAGGAAGGTAGTGGGTTCCATCCCCAGCAGAGTCATTACCAAAGACTTACAAAAATGGTACTAACAGCTGCCTCGCTTGGCACTCAGCATTAGGAGGTTAGTGTTAGGACTGGTCGGCCTGGTGTCAAGATAATGTGACTGGGTGGGGCATCATGCCACATGTCAGCGACATGATACCCAAGTGCTAAACATCACCATAAATTGCTACACTGCAGACATCGTAGCGATAAGACTGAAAAATTGTTAAAACTACGTTAAAAATCCAAATCACAAATCACTTTAAACAGGTCCACTTTACTGGTATAATGAGTTACCTCCCTTACCCTATCAATACACTATGCAAATACATCGCCAACACTGGTCGCGCTTTAGAGCTTTATATTCTGCATAGGGATAGTTTTAACAGAAAAAGAATTTATCCAAGCTTTCTACATACATTACAAAAAAAAACAAGCATTTAAAGTGTTAGTATAAAGTAATTTGATAAGCCAATACTATTGGTATATATAAATGCTATCCCCATATTGGCGCAATAATACGCATATATAAACATTCTCGCGAGCGTCTGAAGTTGATTCTAGATTAATTTAATGATCAGTTTCCACACATTAGTCACTAGTGACATATGAAAAATAACGATGAAAGGTATTAATAGTTCCTGTTTTCTAAATTAATTTAATATGACACATTTTCATCACAATCCTTTCTACTTTCTGTTTTCTTCTCCCCTCTCATGCATAACGGACAAAGTGCGCAGAAATGTGAAATGAGATAGAATAGGAATTTGGGGTGGATTAAAACTTGAAATAGAAATTACACCTACAAGAATATGGTTCGTCGTAATGATACGTGTGAACTTTCCTTGGGATTTATCTACAGTGTTTATCAATGACACAATGTTGCAAACAAGTAAATTCCTTGGTTACGTGGTACGAATACTTTGATATATTTATTGTGATGTGGGTTTTTTAGTTTATTTTTAACAGTACATAGTGTTAAAAAGTCGAGAGAGAGAGAGAGAGAGAGAGAGAGAGAGAGAGAGAGAGAGTTTGTGGGTCTGTTGTACTGTTGCTAAAGCAAAGTAATGCCAGATCAACTTTAAATATATTTAGATGTTTTAATTACCTCTTGTTGGTTCGTCAGATGGCTTAGTTTATATTCCACATTAATTTCCATGCCCCGGTTATTTCAATGGTGTATCTATCCAAGTGTTGCTCCTGTTCTACTTTTATCGTTACAACCATCTCTTATGTTTAAATCAACAGTATGTATTATACTGATTTAATCAGTGTGGAGTAAAACAGAAACCAAAAAAAGAAAATCACTTTTTCAAGATGCAGAGGTGATCGTATATAGCCACTAAGGCAGACAACTACAATTTGTAGCGGACACACTCGGAGATGTGAAGAGTTCATTCACTAAGTCAATACTCGGCTGTCTGTATTAAATCTGAACTCCGTTCAAAGGGCAAATATATGTATTTGTATGTGAAATAAATAAAATATATGTACAGTGTATCAAAGATATACCTTTCGTTGTATAATTTTTTATGAAAAATGTAGGCAACGAATGGTATTATACTTAAATATATATTATATTTGATAGATAGATAGATAGATGACCTGGGTTCGAAACTCCGTAGAGTACGAATTAAAATTATTTAACCTGTATGGTAGTATTATTTGTATAAATTATATATATATACTTAAATATATATTACACGAATGGTATATTATACGAACTGTATAATACTTAATTATATATATATATATATATATATATATATATATATATATATATATATATATATATATATATAGGTAGATAGATAGATAGATAGATAGATGACCTGGGTTCGAAACTCCGTAGAGTACGAATTAAAATTATTTAACCTGTATGGTAGTATTATTTGTATAAATTATATATATATATATATATATATATATATATATATATATATATATATATATATATATATATATATATATATAAAGAGAGAGATTTCGTTTAATTGATCAGATTGTTTACAACGTCTCCATCGTCTATACCACCATAGACGGTCACATCAGATGAAGTATTGAATGTGGCAGAATGTGGCAGAAAAAAATAGCATATTCCACTTGTTGTTTTATTGTCTGAAGAGGCGATTGCTGGATGCAGAAATTGTAAATATCTAAAGGTATTATTCCGCTGCTGATTTACATTCGTATGGTTCTTTAGTTATTCCTAGACAATGTTTTGGTGTCGTGGATATTGCATTATTTGATTTAAAGAATGATGTTTTTAGATAACTTTTTTCATTATTTGTCGACATGCGCTTCAAACGAGTGGCGTTCTTACTCCTATACGCTGACATTTAAAGTATGCTTGCCCTGGGTGTGTAAAGAGGACTACCTGCGTTAAAATAAAATGTCTGTCGTTTCTCTACATAAACCCAGTATGTCCGTACTGGACAGCCTTAACATATTTTTCGTGGCTCTCATACAATTTATGTTTTAACTAGGCAAATATTCGGCTTTGGTTACTGATGTTTAAGCTTGGCACTCGGAGATTATGGAATAGGGTTAATGGATCTTATTCCACCTTACGTGGCCGTTAATGTGCTTGTAAATTAAGCAAGCGATTGGGATGGCTATTAGTAAGCACTTTAAACCATTCTTCCAAAAGGAGGGTCAAGGATAATTCCCACGATCGCAACCAATCAATAATGACCATACTGAGGAAGTATTGCGTAGCTTACTTGGACCAAACCGATTCAAGGAAAACAATATGTTAATTTGTTAACGTGTGACATGTGAATCGTAATACACCGCTAACACTGTATATGACATGTGCCAAGTGCATAATAAGTATCGAAATGAAATGTATACATCTAGACTTTAGGGTACATTATAAGAGACTTACTTTCTTTTGTTTTTGCTTTGCGACAGCTTGAGTGTGGAATGACGATTGTGAGCGACTGTCGGTCTAAAATATGTATTAATCCTAATTGCATTACATATTGTCCTTAAACACCTTTCTTGTTGCTGTGGGTGCTGGACGGTAACAACAACAACTTTTATTATTTAACATACATGAATGCTGGTCAGTAGGTAAGTGAAGGTCAAACTGTATTGTTTGCTGTTCAGTAAAATTGTATTGGTTAGCTTGCTTAGATGCTGTTTAGGAGGTGTAAGTTCTGGACAGTAAGAATGTGAATAGATTAGTAGATATGGGTGCTGGATAGTATATGTGGATGCTTATCATTTACATCCTACCCCATACTGGTTAGTACGTGTGGGTATTAGTTAGTAAAGGTGATGTTAGGCAAGGGATTAATCGGTGCAGATTAATATAAGCAACGTATTATATAGTATTTGTTGGTGTTGAATATGATACTAGTAGGAGATGGTTAGTAGTTGAGTGGGTGTTGGTCAGTAGATAGTGGTACTAGTCAGCATATCTATGTTAAATTCTTTCGAAATTGGTAGTCCCTGACAAATGAAACAAGATAGTTATATATACATGTATTGGTATCCTACTGACCGCAGAGTGTAGAATATAAAAATTGCAATGTTAATTCACATTGATCCAAGAGTTTCATATTTGAACCCAGAGAAATGCATCTGTGATCATTTGCGTTCATAACCAACCAAACATTATATTTTCTTTTCTTCATTCCTATTCCATTTCTTACAAAGCTTATTTGAAATGTTTATCAAACATTCCTTTTATCATCAATATAAAATGTTACATTTATTATCCATTTTTTTATTTTATATTCAAGTTTGAGAAATGAGGATTTCGGGACCATTTGTTGAGTAAGTGTTTTATACAATCGCGTTTCGTAAAAGTTACACACTGTCCATATTTATGAAAAATGTCTCTTAATTTTTTCTTGAAGAAAAAGAGCATATGTAGAAAACAATTATTTGATTGGAGTACTGCACCATCCATATGTTGCAGCTGATTTAAGAATATGTAAAAATTGGTGCTTCGAGATGTATTACATCAGAATACTGGTGAATCATCCAGTAATTTGGACCGAATAAGCCTGGGCCAAATAAGCCATGGGCCGAATCATCCTGTTCGTTACATGTTAGTTTCTGTGTATGGCATCAGTACAAAATTAATAAAACCCGATTCAGTACCCACGAATGTAGTCCCAGTCTATTTTTAGATCACTTTTTCCTGTCTCCGTTTGGTGGTGATACAAGAGTTAGATTTTGGCATTCTTGGTAAGGATTTAAAGGCAATTGTTTATTCTTTAGAATGTGGGCTTATGGTGTGGTTGTCTGTGTTTATTTCGGCGACAGTGCACATTGAGTAATAAGGTCATGGTGATGATCCGGAAGTGAAATCTGTATTCCGTTGCCTGGTGTTTTGTTTACAATTCAGCCTCTCAAAAAAATGCAGGTCAACCCTTGACAAAGAACTTCACCGTAAAGTCATCTTTGAAGGTATTTTAGATTAACATGTTATTTGTATTGATTGTCACACAGTGCAAAGTTCAGTACTGATAAACAAATGTAGAGACTATATAGTAAAATTAATTGTGTTTTATTGCCTCTCAGTAAAGCATGTGAGTAAAGTTTAAACTGATATAAAATCTTTATTATTAATGATATACACATGAAATTTTAATATGTAATGTATATTGACTTTAGAAATATAATAATAATATTAGAAATAAAAAAATTAATTTAATTTTAAAAATTTAAATGACATTTATAAAACAATTTTAAAAAAATTTCCACCAAGTATACACATATATAATATTTCTTGGGAATAATATTAAATGATATCAGCATGTATATACTCCTACACCATATACAAGTTCAAATGATAGATATTTGTCAAATTTGATCAGAGAAAATATCTTTGTTAGTCAAAATGAGACCTTCGTTTAAAATACATGAAGACAAAATTCTATTTTGCTTTGTACCTTTAGGTCATTGAAACTATTTTTGGGGGTCCAAACAGTTAATTTACGTGTTTATGATGGGGTTACTTCCTGAGTAGCACATATCTGCTTGTATAGCTATCAGTAATTGTTTCTAAACATAGTTATAGGGTGTTTAGTGAGATGACAGAGATGAAGACTTTATGCTAGAACCTGTTCGAGTTCTCTACAAAATCATATTAAGCTGTCAGAGAATGAAATACAGGTCAGAGGGGTAAAATATACTTTTACCAGGTATATTTACCATTGCATGTAAGAAAACAGCAAAATGATGTAAGTTGAACACAGAATGCATTCCATTTTATTGTTCAGTTTCTTTAAGATGTTGATTGATGTAGTGCGGCATTGTGGCCCAGATGATATTATGGGAATTCTAATGATCCATTTTGCTTTATGCCATTAATAATGACTAATAATATTTGTTATCTGACACTTTAAATATTAAATAAGTAATATTCAAACAGATTATTTGACTTTAACTTTCTACAACTGATCCTAATATGGCTACATAGCTGACATGAACAAATATGCATATATTTTGTAATGTTTGGAATCAAAAGTTGACATTGTTAGGCTGACATAGTACCTATAGTGAATCTGTAAGGCTCAGTTTTGACTGTGTGCATTTAAAATATCCCAAGATCATGAATATGCCTCTGTATGGTAACACATTTCAATTTAATACTTTGACAGAGGGCGGTATTGCAGCATCAGCTGATATCTGATTCCATTGAATCATTGAATTATTGAGCTTAATAACTTGGTAGCCAACAC
Source organism: Potamilus streckersoni (assembly GCA_016746295.1). Classification (NCBI taxonomy): domain Eukaryota; kingdom Metazoa; phylum Mollusca; class Bivalvia; order Unionida; family Unionidae; genus Potamilus; species Potamilus streckersoni. The sequence goes on from JAEAOA010000493.1 coordinate 119,548, forward strand.
TCTTAAAAAAGACTTAAAATGTTCAAACAGATAATTTGAATCATGTTTGCACTTAAACAAGTACATTGCATATGTCTAACACATACAAAAATCCATCCTTGTTTACAAGTTTTCGGGATGACAATTTCACATTTAGTTGATGATATAGGATCTATTGGTACCTATAGTTGATCTGTCTGGCCACATTTTGCTGTATTCACTCGCAATATCTAAAATTGTTTTTTCTTCGAGAATAGGATTGCATATAGTAATAAATTTTAATTTGGTACATTGTCATTTGACTTTCCAGTATACTGGTATATATCAATGTTTGCACCAATGATAAAACCTCACCGTTCTAACATTGCCTTAAACTTTATGATACATACTCTACCTGATTAGTTATTTAACCTGTGAATGGCTAAATATGCTTGTAGAAACTTCATCTGTTTTTAGGATGCATATATCACTTAAAAACATGCCCATTGCTTCACATCTTTGAGTGTCACTGTCAAGTTTACCTTTTTACCCATATTTGCAACCTGAATGTTATTTTGAAATCACCATATCTAACACATTTTAACTTCATTTGCCTACATCTTTCTTCTTTTTTTTTTTAGAGTTAAGTGAAACATGCTAGATCTGTTCAGATCTAGCCTGGTATCTTGAACAAAGTATTAGAGTTGGATCAATTTGGAAGCTCTTCAGTAGTTCAATGGTGATAGCAAGGTCTCATAAGGACATGTGCAGTGACCAAGATGAGTTCATATCAATACACTGATATACAGTATCTCAAAGACATGGCTTAGATCTTCAAGAGAGATTCGCATCATTTTTCAGTAAGGAGAAACCTCTCTGAAACTGTATTTTCGTATTGCATTGTTGACTTTTGTAGCTATCGACATTAAAAAGGAATGCATATTTGCTATAAAACATGGTAGTGGTCTCATCAAAACCTTTAATTTGAGAGGGCTATTAGTTATACAAACAACTGCCCAAGTACCTGAAACAATAAATGTGGAACATAGCACCTGTCATTGTTTCTTTAGTATGTACACCTATATGCATCTGGATAGGGATATTGCAATTTGCTGTCAAAAATCACTGTGAGCTATCATGCTTCAGTACCCCTTGGAATAATATTATCAGTTGTACAGACGCAAAATACCATTTGTTTTAAACACCATTCATTAATCAACTTTGCTACCTTAAATTTGTCAAACTGAATGTTATAACTTGTATGAAAATTTAATTTTTTAAAAATAAATAAATATTAAAAATTAAATATTTATTTAAATTTCCATTTAATTTAATATATCAATAATTTGTAATTTCAAGCTTATTTTCAGACAGTCATTATCACGTGTTACAATCAGGTTTTGACTGCATTGAAAAATTCTTATAATTAAGGAAGATATAGCAAATTTAGTTTTGGTTTCTTAAGAACAATTGGACCTCAAATTTCACCCTATAGAACACCAGCACTACACACTTTCTGACAGCTGTCACATGTCTTGCTTGCAAAGAAATTTCAAAAGACTTTGTGTATGAAGTTGAAATGGTAGTGGCATGCAAAATAAAATGCAAATATACAAGTTTGACAAAAACATTGACCCTTTCATGCATCAGTACACAATTAATAAAATCCGGTTCAATACCCACGAATGTAGTCCCAGTCTATTTTAGATCACTTTTTCCTGTCTCCGTTTGATGGTGATACAAGAGTTAGATTTTGGCATTCTTGGTAAGGATTTAAAGGCAATTGTTTATTCTTTAGAATGTGGGCTTATGGTGTGGTTGTCTGTGTTTATTTCGGCGACAGTGCACATTGAGTAATAAGGTCATGGTGATGATCCGGAAAGGAAATCTGTGTTCCGTTGCCTGGTGTTTTGTTTACAATTTAGCCTCTCAAAAAAATGCAGGTCAATCCTTGACAAGAACTTCACCGTAAAGTCATCTTTGAAGGTATTTTAGATTAACATATGATTTGTATTGATTGTCACAAAGTGGAAAGTTCAGTACTGAGAAACAAATGTAGAGACTATATAGTAAAATTAATTGTGTTCTATGGCCGTATGCAGATAGAACGCGACTGTGGTGTAAGGGAGATAACTTCATCGGTCTTGTTGACCTAAGGTCTTGTAGTGATTGGCTTGAATTGTGCTGTGAGTTTATGTTTCCTCTTAACGACTGGAGCGTGAAAGGAACTGCCAATTTTTAGGTTAAAAAATGTTTCTCCATTTTGCAGCCAATACCATTTTGCCTTATCATTCACACTTAAAATCTGCTTAGACTTTATGAAATGTTGCATTTTATAAAAGTAAGTACCTCGGTGCAGTTATAGAGGAATTTATAAACATTGAGAAGAGTAGGGCGCCTCCAAAAGCCCAACCCCTTGTCCAAGTCGTGGGAGGTGGAAAAAAAGCAGGGGATTGCTGCAGTTTGACCATTACGGTCATTATGAAAGTCAACCCGAGTCATCTCGAACCGTTCTGGATAATAAAACTATGGTGAAGTATGACAGCCTTAACAAGCCAGTGTTGGATTCTAAACAGCTCAGAGAAATAAAAGTACATGAAATTTCAAAACATGCCCCAAATGTTTAAACCTCAAACGAACCTGGCCACACCAATAAGGATATTCGACAGACAGATGAAATTTGAATGTACAGGTATTTATTTTAAGTCAAACTTTTATATACAGATTTATATATTTAATACCAATCGGCATCTGTGAACAGAACCCCCACCCTAGTAAACCAAAATACCTTAAACACAGCCTACTCGTCTTTTTTCTTGGAGAGACAAACAAATAAACAGACTAAATCATTTGCTATATGAAAGTGTAGCGATAACGAAAGGTTACAAATTCTGTGAGAAAAATCTCTCGGGAATAAATATTTCTAAATGACAGACATATTTTAATCACCAAGTACCATTGTTTGCAAACCTAATACGTAGTTTTCATTCACGTTGGCACATTGCCAACAGATAATGACTCAATAAATTCTCCAGTACAGATTAGCTTATATTAAACCGTGTACAACTGGCGCAATTTCAATGATGCATGAGGTGAACTCGCTGATCTTACCCTACCTACAGTTTCATTCTATCTGTGATGATGACGCAGAGTCTATTCTGAAGTATGTATGACTTCATGAAAGGGAATAAATAATTTGGAATGGTAATCCAGTTGATTTAAAAGACCGTCAGATCTTTTTTTTTTCATTTGAGTGGTCATTATTTAAAGTAATGGTAGGGCTTTGGGGGGTTGGGTAATGGATGTGTGGTTTGGATTTGTAACGTAGCTTTAACAATTTTTCAGTCATATATCGCTACAATGTCTGCAGTATGGCAGTTTATAGTGATGTATAGCACTGAGGCATCATGCCGCAGACACGAGGCATGATATCCCACCCAGTCAAATTATCCTGACTCCAGGCCGACTAGACTTAATACTAACCTCTTAATGCTGAGCGCCAAAAGATGCAGCTGTTAGTATCATTTTTTTGTAAGTCATTGGTATGATTTGGCAGGGGAATTAACCCACGACCTCATCCAAGGCGGACGCTCTAACCACCAGACCATCGGAACCGGGAAAAGGGCTAATTTGGAGGTAAGTAGAGAGATTTATTACACACTACAAATCTCAAATCTAGGGTAACATTATTTTGTGCAAACAAAGATCTGCTATATGAAGATATTTCATGATAGAATATACTATTCATTGTATTGGTGTTGGATAATTAGTGCAACTTCTATGCAAAGTGATATGCAAACTCTTGTTTTTTATTTTATTTTAGCACACCCACCCACACTCGCTCCACGCCCACAAAAAACACTTATCAGGTCATTCTCTTTGTGACGCAGAACATTTAATACATGGCAAGTCAGATTAAATTCAAATTATGTCTTCAAGTCCGATTTGTGAATCTCGACTTCACTCTATCGGCTTGAGGTTTTAAGAGATCACACATCACCAAAACAAATATATCACTCTGGGAAAGGTCGATAATTTCTTATAAGAATGCACAAACAATATGTCATAGAGAACATCTGACATAGACAGATAACGACCTACAGTGACTACTTTTTTCGCATCTAGTCTCATACAGCTACGGATCAAGACCGATAACTCTATGTCGTTAATTAGATTTTTATTGTGATTGTAATGTAATGATCATCAGAAGAAAAAAAATTAAATTTATAAAGAGATTTATCGGTCTACTTTGAACCCACACCAATTCTGGAAGGTGGGGGTTAACGGCTTATTTATACCCCAAGTGAATAGGAATAACTAAAAGAACTGCTCTTCCAAATTCCAACACCCACTTCCTTCGTACTCTTCCTTCCAGCATCTGTAAATGACCATACTCATTTACGCTATTAGTTTAAAGTATCAGGGATATGGTAATCCAGTTGATAAATCCCTTCCTCTCTCATACATGCTAACTCGTTCAGTTTTCGACAAATATTCATAAACCTGGTACAATACTTGCCCCATTACGAAAAGCTTTATTACTCGTCAAAGTACTCGCTTGGCTCTGTAATATCTCTCCCTTACAGGAGTCTGGTACAATGTTTCATTGATCTCTGTTACCGATGGAAGGCGGTTCGGTCAAACTATGTACAAGCGAAACTACAGAAACATGTATCGTTATCTCAGATCTGATCTAGATACGCTATCTGTGATCAGTCTTGCCAAAAGTCCCATTTTAAGCCTCATGCGATATACCTAAACATCTTTTTTCATACACGCTGATACCAGAAACTGGTCTCAATCAACCAATAAAAAAACAATATTTATTTATTTACACTCTTAAAAAAAATACTTTATCAATGGTAAAATGAACATTATCCATTGACATTGGCAGCCACGTCTATGCTCGTCCCACTGGGGATATAAGTCTCTGGATATCAAGTTCGGAGGATTAATTTGCATAAAAGTTCATGCAGTGAAACAACAGAGTATATATTATTGAAATGTAGACAAGAAATAACTCAATTGATAATACATATTTTACAAATGTTTCGAATGTACCTTGTTTTTTTAATACCGGCTACAAATGTATTTTTAATGATAAATTTGATCGTGATCGGGATGAAGATGTTCATATGATTTTCATTCATGGGTTTGTGTTGGCAAAGAAGACCAAGATGACATCCTCCATTAACATAGGGATATTTCTGCATACGGTATACGCAAGGCCATTTGTGTATGCAGATTTAATACTAGTTGCGACTTTCTTACTATGTACTTTTATACTATAATCACAATGCAGTCTCTCAATTATATATTTTGCTATTATTACTGCTCGTAATATGCAATACCAATTTGCGTATATTAGATCTTTAAAATAATTTCTCCGCAAAACAAATAGTACCTGTACATTTCGGTGAGATATTTTTAATTATTAATGTAGCCTTCTCCAACTATTATCTTTCTTTAATTATATTTTGTTATACCAAAGCCTGTTGGCATTACCAAAAATATTTTAGCCGTAGTGGATGCCAGACTTTCATCCAGGTACTACTACAAGACTCCATTAGTGCTGGAAGACATTGCGTTTTAACTAATTCATACAATATTTTTTAACAGGTTTCTTATTATTATTTAGATGTATAAACATTACCATTTCAAGGGAGGCCGTTTTGTGTGTATACATTACACACTACACTGTTATCACACTATTGAGTTTTAAAAAAATTGACGCTAACTTAACTAAAATTTGATCATTCCATTGTCGGACATATATGAAACTAAAATATCCAGACCCGAGTACAATGCTGACAACAGTGTAAATGTTACCTTCAATAGATACAACTATATCATCAAATTTTGTATTGTTTAAAATTAAAGCAGTTTCAAGAAGTATGTTTAATTTTTACAAAATACAAAACTGCTCGACCTTTCTTCTCTAGAATTGGTTCTTTTTTCTTATTGCAGATTAAAATATGGCATCAGAAAACGTGACCCCGATAAACAGTCTCAAAAATTATCTCTAGGGCCTTCAGCTTGCAAGGAGTAAGCAGCTATGGCACATTACTTTACAAAAATCATATACTGGTCCTAGATTTCCTCTACTTCAGCCTCTCAAAAATTCTTGAACAGTTTCATGGCGGTAGTACAGCTGAGGGGACCTACACAGCAGAAAGTGACCTTGACCGTATGATGGTTATACCGGATATAAATGTTCACACGGCTCAGACGGTTCCGGAAAGAGTGAGAGGTCATATATTCTTGTTGGACACAAGTGGTAGCCGTCCAGGGTTTGGCAGACTTAGATTAATGCAACTAGATAACACAGAATACCAATTATTTATTGGTTATAATGTAAATATTCGAGAAATGCTCCAGGACACTAATGATGGTACGTATTTATCTAGTGACAAATTTTCAAATGTGTTCGTCTCCATAGGCGGATCCATGAACCTCGGTGTTTCGTCATATTACCGACACGGACCATGTGCAACGGCGGTGCATCAAAACTTCCATGGTTATGTAATGGGAAAACCTGGCTTAACACTTGAAGCTGACATCGTGCATGCGCTACAGTGTGATCAGTGGCCCGTTGAAGCCAAAGAATGGATCACTCGGGAACGCCTCCACAATTGGCCGCCAGAAAAAGTAGTTGAAAAAATCAGCCATCAAAAATGTCATGCAGTTCCCATTGGTGATGCAAGATCACGTTTATATTCTCTTGAATAGCGTATCTCTTTTCTGCTCGGGGAACGAGAACTGGAATTTCAATAATATCCAGCTGCAGTGTTATGTTCTACTGACGAGATTATTGAAGAAGTACATCGAGCCATTAGCTCCTGACCAACTAAGTTCATATCACATGAAGACAATCATATTCTGGCTGTCAGAGAAGAAAGGTCTGTCAATGTTTTATGACGACAATATACTGCAGTGTGTGTCAGAATCACTCAATATGCTCAAACGTTGTATAGTGGAAGGAGAACTGAAACATTATTTTTATAGGCAAAGAAATCTTCTGACTTACAAGTTGGAGGATGTATCAGAAAAAGGTGTTCTGTTGAAAATAGATGAAATGCAAGAAAACAGTGTAACTCATGCGTTAACATGTATGGATGAGTATGAGGAACTATTACAGGAGTGGATTCTTTGTAACAGACACGTTACGAAATTTATAGAAGCGATAATATGTGTTCCAGATTTTTATGATGGCTACACACGAACACAAAAGGCTAATAATCTAACAAAGCTATATAGAACAACATTCAATATTTTTCTGAATATAACATCCGATGAACTTCATCCTTTTCAAATCCTTCGTCTGCTTAAAGAATGTGAAGAATATTCCCCAAAGAACGTCATGCCTCTATTCTTAGAAATAGCAAAGCTATTTCTTGACCTGCGATTAGGTATGGCGTATTTAAGCCATACTACTGACCGTAAGGATGAACATTTCCAGGAGTATATCCAAACGAGATCTTTGACAGTAGATGATGCTGTGAAACTCGTAAGCCATGCACGAACAATCGACTCCATATCAGGCGTACTTTATCTTGCTTCACTTTCCCTTTGTCAAGGTCAATTTTCTGCATCAAATGATATAGTTTTATCTGTCCTGAGACAAAATAAAAATCTGATATATCCCGGCTGGTGTTCTAGAAACATAAATATTGAACTTACACTGGAAGGAAAGGTCAGACAAGGGTCCATTATATATCTTTGTGGAAAAGAAGAAAGAACCTATCCGGCATATGACGTTATATTTTCATTTCAGGATCTGCACTTCGTGCCACACCCTGTACAGTTCGAATGCGCACTGGCACAATACGACAATGACATTTTTTTGGTGATCCATCCCTGTGTCTATGCATATTTTCTGCTTTGTTTTGGGCAATAATATCTCAGTGGTGGTGCACCTTTTCAGGATTTTCTAACCCAGTTAGAAAAAAACAGTTAGTGAGACAGTTGGTGGTTTTCAGAGATATCGTGCACTTAATCTTCTCGGCTTCTGTTACATTCTTGATGGAAATATGAAGGAGGCACTCAGGTGCTTCAGTGAATCACTTGAAGGGACAAGACACTTCCCTGTCGTGCTGAATGCAGCGGTTTACCACATCGGTATTCTTATCTTATCTCTTCTGGAGGCAAAAGAGAAAGAGGATATTGTGTACACGAGACAATGATGTTAATAAAGATTTCCGAGTGTGTTGCTTATTTGTGAAAAGTGCTGATTCATTATTTTGTGAAAATGCCACACGACTTACTTGTAAAGTCCTACCGTGCAAAAATCTCGTTTGTATATTTCCTGCTGACGAGGAAACCTCACGACTGACTAGAAAACTGACAACTCCAGTATCTAATTAAGTATTTTAAATGTAAGTCATAGTGAGAAAGCAACAAGGGAAGGAAATTCCCAAAACCAGTTGTTGTATGATACACACAAAAAGGGTAAATGACGAGGACGATATATGAAATACTCATTGTGATAAAGAGAAAAACAACCAATTGAATGTTTTTTGTTTTAAATAAAACGCCAGTAATTGTCGCGTCATACAATATCAGTGTACCTATAAGAATGTCCGTACCACTTCAGTTCTCATAGTAAACCTATGTAAACACATATTAAAAATTCAGTAACTTAACATTTCTGATTGCTCTTGATCAAACCTATATTTATCAATACAGATTAATCTTGGATGTCAGCTTCTGTAGAGAAGAAACGATATGAGACGTAACATTTTCTTGATCTGCATTTGTTTGAAACATATGCTTTCAATTCACCGCCAAAGATTCAGGTGCTAATTTTAGTAATGACTGTTCAAAATTCAAAGAATGTTAAAGGACTGAAATTCCATCAATAAAACAATGTCTATTTTTTCACTTACAACTAAGATAAGCTCTCAAAAAGTTCTTTTTTCTAAAACATAGCTTACATTATTAAACCAATCCCAGCCAGCTAAAGCCACCTATACTTTATATATATATATATATATATATATATATATATATATATATATATGTGTGTGTGTGTGTGTGTGTGTGTGTGTGTATATATGTATATATCTATATATCTATATATCTATATATATATGTATATATATATGTATATATTTATATATCTATTTATTTATATCTATATGTATATATGTATATATATATATATATATATATATATATATATATATATATATATATATATATTATGCTTACCCATTTCCAGGCTGGTTCCAAATTTTCCATACTATTAGTATCGTGTGTCCCATATCCTCCTTTCATTTTCTTGAAAGTCCTAGGAATAATAGTTCAATACATAAGTAAGCAATGTACATAGTTCTTCTTGTCAAAGATTACATACATTAGTGAATATCAGATTATATTGCAAAACGTTCATGTTCACCTAAAGGGCAATAGTGAAATGCAGGCAACATTTAAATATTTGAGCTTTATTTAAGAAAATCAGAACAAAAATTAAAATGAAGCTGCGTAATAAGAGTGATCATTTTAATATCAACATCTATCTCTCTTCAATTTAATACTAAACCATATTACTAGCATTGTCATATATGTAACAAATGAGTAAACGGTCAAGGTGACCATCTCTGTGTACATGTATTATTACAGAAAAAGACCTTTAAATGACAAACATACAATAAAATTCCTCCCAGAAGACTTATAATTTAAAACCAAAGTAAGATCGATACAAGTCCGTTAAGATGCAAAACATGAAGTTTCAAAATATTCATTTAAATAAATTAGTGGAATGCAAAGTCATGAGAGGTCATCCCCATTAAGCATGGTGGAAGAGACCTAAGTTATCATATCTGACGCATTGTTTCAAAACACAACTAGGAAATATCATATTGCTTGCTATAATTGCTATATAAATGGTAAATTGTATAAATTTGTTGTATGTATTGCTTAGATATGAACCAAAGTGCAAAATGCTCTACCTAACGTAGTCAAAATTACACCCTGTTCCACCTCCCTCTTCTTGACAACAATTGATATCTTTGAATATGCATTTAATATCGAAACCGTAATCTCTTCGGTTTACAATTGGTATTAATTTTGTTTGTTATCCACAAATAGAACCTTATGACTGCATTTACAATAAAGTCAATTGTACTTGCATACTGGAGTAATTGCATTGCTGCAGCTGTTTTAGGACTGTCGGTACTAATTCAGTTCCCATAGTAAACATATGCAAACACATAATATTAAAAATTCAGTAACTTAAAATTCTGAGTGCTCTTAATCAAACCTATATTTATCAATATAGATGAAACCTGGATATCAGCTTCTGTGTAGATAAATGAATATGAAACGCGACATTTTCTGGACCTGCCTGTGTTTGAAACGTGTTTTCAATTCCGCACCAAAGAATAAGGTGGTAATTATAGTAAAGAGTGTTCCAAATTTAGAACTGTTGACGGACTGAAATTCCATCGATAAAACAATCTCTCTATTTTGTTAACATAAAACTAAGATAAGCTCTCAAAGGTTATTTTTCTTTAAAAATAACGTACATTATTAACCAATCCTAGCCATCTAAAGTTATGTATGCTCTATTTTATGTACACCCATTTCCAGACTGGTTCCCATTTTTTTCTATACCATTAGTACCGTGTATCCTTTCGGAATACTGACGGGTTGAAGAGAGGACCAGTCTACTTTAATATTTCCCCAGCAGGAAATTAGAGAACACATTGCATCTATCTTTCCAATAACTGCAAAGGTGGCGTTAAACTTCTGTACTGCTGATTTCAACATATATTCATCGTTTATAAATGTTCTTATTACTGCATGCAAATATACACGAAATAAAACTTTACTGAAATATTGTGAGGTAGTGTTTCGACTTCATACTCGAATTGCAAAGTGTTTTTAAAATATGACCATATGAACACTATGGGAGACGAACTAAATAATAGTATTCAATATAATTTTACAAACGCCATCCAAATGTGCATTTTAATTAACCGGAGTTGTGATGCTTATTTCGATGATTTCAAAAAATATAGGAAGTATCCCTTGATTCTGAAAACTGCTGAATTCAATAAAATATATATTTTTACCTTCATTTGTGAAAAGTAAAACTTTCATGTGAGCTAATTTTCTTTATATCCTGACTATTCTGTGATTTTTTAATTTCTGAAATAATATCATAGAGTCCGGTTGGTAGAGTAATGGCTTCGCTTTTTGGAAGTGACAGTATTTGCTCCAAAATACGACGGTGAAGTAATTTTCTCATTTTCATTCCCTGTCCACGCTGGTCTATAAATTTTTTTTATCTTATTTTTAATTTATTTTTCTTGTGCTGTTATATAAGGGACAGCATAAGTATTGCAGCTACTACATATAAATGAATGCTACGGATGTTTAATTATGTGATTCTTCCAACCTCCATTTCCCACCTCCCCGTCCAGTTTGCTTTATATTTGATTTGTGCGTCATTTTGTTTCTTCAGTATAGAAAACCATTACAAGGCCAATATCAGTTTTCATTAAAGGACGTTCTTTTCGCCGACGCTTAGAGGTGTATCTTCTGAAAAACACCTAATTTAAACTTGAGGTTCGATAAAGCCCGTCTACACACAATTAGGCATGGCTTCACAGGGGCAACCATTTCAAACCTCAGCTTCTGCATTTTCCTCTGCTATTTGTTTTATTTATAACGGATCAAATGAACAATTGAACTTTAACCCCTCACAAGGTTTTCTTGGAGAAGATTATCCTTTCCACAGTCCATATGCTTGTTTATGAGTCGGAATGAAACAAATCTTGTCATGGAAATGTGTCATGCTATAGACAGGATTATTTCAATTTAAAGTCTAGTAACTTTGTGTCTTTCTTGGAGCAGTCTGCCTGACACATAAACTATGTTCCATTCTTGCAACATTGTATCTTGACTACTACTTTCTTAAACCTGGTCATTTTGTAGGACGATTTCCACGAACAATAACTTCTCGGACAAATAAAATAATTGGGAGTATGCGCAACGTAGTTAATTACGCAGAGCGGCTTCTCCTCTCAGTTCAAGCTACCAATGAATTCATCTCACTTACAAATGCATGCATATAGGATTTAAAGATACGTCAACACGATTCAGTCTATTCGGTGCCGAATTAAAGCTTGGTAGCCAAAATGGTAATAGGTAATGTCTTTGCCAAAATCCTCGGAAGACAAAGCCCTGTAACCTAAAGCAAAAAAAAACCCATGAGGTAAAAATACTTCAAACTTTCCCTTAAAAGATAAACAAACGAAGACAACTGCAGAAAATGAAAACCCCCAACATATTAGGTAAACCGTCCTCTTTTCAAAAGCCTAAAACTTGGGTAGGAATATGATCACAGCATGCAGTTTAAAGCAAGAAGATTAAACCCTTATAATTGAAAACCTTCGTGACCGCTTATATTTTAAGTTTCTGCAGATTTAATCTGATTTAATCATGTAGTTGAATAAATGAAGTGATCCAAAAACTTTTGTCACACACACACACACACACACACACACACACACACACACACACACACTAAAGATATGAAACCTAGAAGCAAAATAATGTATTGGGCAAATGGAGAGAATGGAAAGATATCATGCTTCCTCCGTCAATTATGTACTCTTATGAAACGAATTTGTTCTGTAATTTGTTATTATTTTGCTTTCACATATATATATATATATATATATATATATATATATATATATATATATATATATATATATATATATATATATATATATATATATATACATATATGTCTGCAACACGCAGAGAAAAACTATGTAAACATGAAATTATTAATTAACGGCAATTTTTATTCTATGTTTAAATGTCTCTCGCAATATCGATAAATCACCAGTCAATACAGAGGTTAAACTGAATACGGCTAAGAAACAGGTAATGAATTAATACTGAATATACATGCTGCATTATATTTCAATAGTTTCACAAAGGACATACTTAAATTTCATACTGGATTTTATTTTTTAAAAAAAATGTATAATTGTATGATATTAGTACGAGTCCAACACAAAAATACATTAGTAAGTCGGTTTTTAAACTTGAAAATGATAGCTCTTATTTTATTTTATTTTATTTTTTCCGTGGGGGGGTACCTGCTTCTGTATTTTAGTGGAAATTCGTTTTATCCTTACATACAAACTGTTCTAACTACACCCTTTTTCCTACTTTCAAACGTGTCCATTAATTAAGTACTTAATAATTTTTACTTAATAATTAATTAATTTTTCTCATTGATGAAATGAATTAATTCATATCGTTGAATTGCTTTATTTTATAAGTATTTGTAAGCTTCTTAATGCTTTTAAGTAAATTTGCTGTCATAACTACCTCACTTCGGTGTTATTTTTATTTGGTGGAGATATGCAGATAAAGAAACTAATGTTGACAGCTAACGACCGATCTTCGAATTTTGCTCCTATTTATACTCTTCCGAAAAGTCGTGTGGCATTTTTGACAAATCATTGATTGTCTGTGATTCCGAAAAGGTCGGATGGTGCCGAATGGATACTGTACATCAGACACGACAGATACGACACAAAATGAGGATTAATGTACAATTTAACTAGAATCACTTGTCCGTTTACATTAGCAAATATATAACATTATGGATTAAGTCCTTTCCGTCAAACTTCAAAGTGTTTTAAATCATAACAAAGATTGCTAAGCTTGGGTGAAAAGTACACAGATACAAATGAACGCTGATATCATTGAAAATAAATTGGCCATCATAAAAATGAAGAATACAATATTAAATATTCAAAACATGCTCATACTTGTAAAAAAGGTCAGCATTTACAATCTACTAGTGAAATTTGATCAAAATGTGAAATTGATAAATTGACTGTGTGGCCCCGGACATGTGATCTAGTGTCGGCCATCTTGCTTGCAGACATATTTTTGTGATGTCAGCAGTTGGAGTCATCGAGTGTAGTGCTATTCAAATGAAGACTTGGATGGGAATTTAAGTGTGATAAGCATATTCCTGTGTGTGACAAATTTATATAAAATAAGATTTTAGAAAACTTTTATGAGTATATAGCGATGGGCAATATTGAATTCGATGACAGTACAATTTTTACCATATGACCGGCGATTGAACTTGACATACAACATGAACGATTTCATACAATTCTACACAATTCGCGATCAATACATTTCTAATAAAATTTCAACCTAATAATGTATTATGCACAATGGCAAACTTGGACGGGTTAGACCGGATGTTGTCAAGATGGCGTTGTCCAGAATATCTTTGAAATATTGATAACAGTTTAAGAATAATATTATAGTCCAAATAATGAGCACTTTCAATTTACATTGAACACTTCCCTCAAAAAATATCAAAGTACAACATAATCATGTCTATAGACTAATAACAGAACAAGAAATGTGAATGGCTCCAAAGTAGGAATGAAACAATTATTTAAAGAAAATGTTGAATTTATATTAATTATGAAGTTGGTAACACATCATTTTAGAAATAATTTTAATAACAATTGCAATACATATAATTCATAGCAAATTCAAATAATTACAATGCACATATTTCATAGTAAATTGGAACAATTTATAGAGATAATTAAAAATTAATTTTATATAATAAAATAATAAAGATCAAGAATACAACATGTTACCTGAGAAAACTAAATACCTTTTCATTATGTCCTTAAACCATAATTAAATGAATTGAGATCATAATATAATTTTTAGACCATAATTAATTCATTTTATTGTTCTTACTGCAAGAAATGGTCAAAGTCTATTTTCAGCAATGGTGTATTGCTTAGTTTACACCATATGATGCATATTTATCCATTTTTTTCAGTGCGCATCTGCGACCTGTAAAGGACAAATTGTGTTACATTGCATTTCATTCCTACAACTTGTTAGACAATTAAAAAATATCACGCCACCTGACTCCAAACCTTTGGACCTATCTCTTGTTTGAATGCGTATATAGCCATCGTATGATGCGAATGCATGTTCAGTTTTTTTTTTAATGTAGTATATTATTTGCCACGCTGTATTTAAATATAGTTGCTGATACGTGCAGTTTTCCTAAACTAAAATGTCGCTTACCTATCGTGACATATAGCAGTGAAACCTAATATTTTTCTACAGTGTGAAACATTATTCTTTTTTTTTAAAAAAAAATTATTTCAGAATAAATGTATGCTATAGCAACATAAGTTGTATAGTATAAAAATATCTTGAAAATTCAATCGTAGCAAATATTGTAATAAGGATCACGATGTCGTATAATTAATTTTTGGACTCTATTTTAGAATTTAATATACATAATGTACAAACTTTTAACGAAATGAGAATAAATAAATATTGAGGATATATGACCCTTAAAATCTGTTGTGATCTTAATTAGGCAATACTCAATTCTTCTGTTTTGAACGGTGGCGAAAGGATCACATCCGAGTGTTTGACATTTGAGTAATTGGACGTTCGAAGCCAATGTGAATACCCTCAGGCAATTAGATTACCTCTTCAGCCTTTAAAAAAGGGCTATTTGGTGAATCAGATACTTCAGGGTAAAGAATTATTTGAGGTGATTTGGGGTCTGAAACAGATCTGCCACAATGTAACTCAATGACGCCTTGTGGTAATTGACGGATCACGGCAACTAAGGAGGCTTATTCTGTGTAATGTTGTCCCCCAGTACACGGTGTTACCCACAGCTTTCCTCCAAAGTGATTTGACCGTCTTAATCTGTATTTCCTCCACTTTAGTTTTCCACACAAACCGATGATCTTCAATGAATAGTATAATTCAGTTAGCACCATATCGAATGCCTGGTCGTGCACGTATTGTAAAGCCTAATGGTACATTTTCGGTTTCTTTATATATTGTTGCTATACTTCCATTCTGGGTTACTGGATCCTTGATTCAAAGAAGTGAGGTTTCTTTCCCAGCTGCCACCTCTGATTTTTAACGGCTGTTTTTTTTTTTTCTCTCATCCCCACTTGTCTGGCTCCCTGTGAAGTTGCACTCACTGTCGGTGGTACTGGGAGTGTGCTTCTTCTTGGAGGTGAATGTCTTACTGGGGTCCAACGACAGGAGCGCTTGATATCGGTCGGGTATGCGGAGTTCGTGTAGTTCGCTCCCATCCGTTGTACTTTCGTTTTTCCTCCCATTCCCTGTCTTTTTTTTCTCATTTTCCTCTTTCGGTTTTCCTTGTTGCTTCCCATGCTGTTTTTTCTCCTGAGCTCTCAGACTCCAGCCAGTAGAAACTCTCTGACCTAGACCTAAACCTTTGTGGGGATCTTATCCATTGCTAGCGTTATGGCTTTTATTTATATGCTTGTTGGTTGATCTTCCTATATTCACTTTTCTTTCTTTCTTTCTCGTTTAAGTCGATTGCTGCCGTGAGGCTTATACGACTGCTTACAGTCCCGGGCATGGACTGCAGTCCCTCTGGGGAGTATGCCACAGTCCCGGGCGTGGTCTGTGGTCCCCCCTGGAGGGCGCTTGGCCTTGGTGCTAGGCCTTTTCCTGACCCCTAGAGATGAGGGACCTCAAAAAAAGACCCTTATAGTGTGCATCGCTTCTACTCCGAACTTGACCCTAATCGCGAAAATGGCAGAAACCGCAAACTATTCTCCCACTCGGGCCGCGACCCCCGCCCCACCAATGCCCCCAAGTTATTATCCACCCAACTTTATTTCAGTTGGGTGGATTTTTTGTCAAATATATACCAGTTTTTCCTATTGGTATCCCTATATCAATGTTGTGTAAGCCACCTGTGCAATTGTCCTAATGAGCCTGAGTTGTGAATTTGGAATGAATATAATTGGAATTTTGCGTACTTGGCGTACTTATAGTGTTTGCAAAAATTACCAATCTTTACGCGTATGCCGCCTATTTAATATATTTATCACCGCTTTGGTTTGGATGGTTGTGTAATTTTGACCGCCTTGCCAAAGAATCTTGTTTGGGCCGTGGGTCTTCAGAGCCGAAGTGAAGACATAGGTTGTAGGTTTTTCGTTTTGAACAGTTGGCCGCGCGGTCCGGACTGTTCATCGCTAATCGTTGTCCGTACCAGGGTTGGGGTTTTGAGACAGCAGTGGGGAGGTGGTTAGTTCTGCATAGTCTCTTGATTTGTTTTTGAAGTCTGGTCTGTATGTGTGCGTGCTGGGTTGGGCTTTTGAGATGTTAGCTGGAGCTGTCTAACTATCCCTTTTGATTGGAAGGCGATTTTGTGCTTTTCTTTATTGGCAATAAAAATTTGTAATCTTTTCATTCTACCCTCAGGGTAGTGATGGTATTGCTTCCTGGGGTTGTCGGATTTGGGCCGGACCCGCATCATCCATCTGCTTCTCTATTGAATCCGCTGACTGTATCCCCCTGCCTTACATGTTTGAGAATTGGTCGGATCCAATTCTCCGCTTCGAACATTTACTGGTAGAGCTTCTATAGTGATGGCTGTATATGATGTTATGTAATCTTTTCATTTAATCCCCCTGTCGTTAAAACGACTATGGGGATTTTATATTTATTTTGGGTCTTGGTCGGATCCAAGACCCCGCTAACTGAATCTCACTGCCTTTTCATATTTGAGAATTGTCGGCTCCAATTCTCCGCTTCGGACATATACTGGTAGAGCTTCCAGTATATTAATTGGCTTTGATGAAATGTAATCTTTTCATTTAATCCGCTTATCATTAGAACGACTATGGTTATTATTATTATTATTATTATTATATATATATATATATATATATATATATATATATATATATATATATATATATATATATATATATATATATATATATATATATATATATATATATATATTCTACTCGTGGAGTAGATTATACGCTATTTCGGCCACTCGGTCTACTCCGCTCCTGGGAGTTAGGGATATCAGGGAAGAGGTTCCTGAATTGCCCTTGGTTATCGGTCTTGACCTATATGTCCTTGTCATGGTGGGAAATCTTAGCCTATACAGTGCTTATAGGTTTCAGGATCCACCCAGGCTTGAGCTAGTATGATTCCTAGCGCCTGTTTTATGTTTTGGACTAGGTATGATGTTTGCGAGTATTTTGATGTTTGTATGCGGAGATGGATTATTAGGGTTTCAATACCGGCTTATAGATTCCCTTTATTTGAATTTCTTAAGAATTTTCAGTAGGTGTGATTCAGCTATCTTGTTGTTTTCATCCCTCTCCTCCCTGTGTGGTTCCCAGTCTTTTCTTCTTTATGTTATATTAGTTACTGAATAATATTGGATGATTCAGTATTATCGTAATTTGTCTATGTAATTTGAAACATAGTGTTTACTTATTAATAGTTAGGTGGTGTGTTTGGCCACAGCTGGTTCTATTTATGTCTTTCGAATGCCAGATTTTGATTGCTTGGTGTAGATTTTGGTTTTCAATCCTTCTGTTAGTTCAAGGTAGCCTGTTCTTTGCGGTTTTAGGATGTGGCTATATTCGGCCAATCAGATGTAGTCTTAGTTGAAAGGGGTATTTGCTGTCGGTTGGCTTCTTCTTCTTCTTCTTCTTCTTCTTCTTCTTCTTCTTCTTCTTCTTCTTCTTCTTCTTCTTCTTCTTCTTCTTCTTCTTCTTCTTCTTCTTCTTCTTCTTCTTCTTCTTCTTCTTATTTCTTATTTTTATTAATTAATTAATTATTATTATTTATTTTTATTTTTTTAAACCTTTTAATGAATATTAATGTAGTGGATGTATGATTAAGTATTTCTATATATTGTTGAGGTTTATTGTTGTGATAAAGTATCTCTATTCAGTCTATATTTTCGGCGTCTATATTATGTATATGTTTATAAATTAAATTTAATTTCCTTCAACCTTACCTGGATTTTCATATTCGGGTTGTATGATTAAATATATCTAGTATGCTGTTTGAGGTTGAAGTGGGGGAGTAGTAATACTGTTCAGTCTATATTTTGACTGTTTATATTATGTATATATTTTTTAATTAAATTTTCAAAAAAACCTTGCCTGAATATTTATGTAAGGGCTGTGCGATTAAGTATTTCTAATATATTGTTTGAGATTAATGTGTTGAGGTAGTATCACTGTTCAGTATATGTTTTGGCTGCCCACGTGTTTGTTTTCGTGAGAACAAAGGAACAAAGGAATTTTCCGTGAGAACAAAGGAATAAAGGAATTCTTTAATTAATAGTTTTCATTTTTATCTGTAATGTTAAAAAATTTGTAGAATTTGTAAAGGGGGTATATTTAAATCGTTAATAGTAAAAAATAGTAGTTTGGTTGATAAATTTCAATACTAGTTGGCTTGAGTAATTCGTACATTGTGGATTTTGTAACTACCATTAATTTATATTTAGTTTTGTAATAGATTTTTTTTATCAGTTTAGTAGTTTATTAGTTTAATTAAATTTTACTTTACCTTAGCTTTCTAGTGCACTATCCTTAGTGTGAAGTGAATCATCCAATATTATCCTTAAGTCCGAGAGCTAAGAAAAAACACGTCCTCTCTCTTCCGCAGTCCAGCCCACTCTACTCTCCTATATTCACTACTTATCTTATCTGTTATTATAGTCATGTGTCCACTCTCGTGTATTATGACTAGTTATAGCCCTGAAAAGGGCTAGCGGCCTCCCCTCCCTTCCGAGGCAGGGCTCACCCGTGTCTCAGTGCTTGACACTTTTTTGTGCCCCGGCGCATGGGCGTAATAGCCCCCCTGGATGGTTTACCACCTAAGCCGGACATCACCTTATCGGTAATGTTGCTAATCTAGGGAGGCACTTAGCCCGAGGGCTGGGCTTTTGGTCTAATGCTTGACCTTTTTCCACCAACCTTAAAACAGACCTTTTTGAGTGGCATTGACACAGTTCAACCGCCTCGACCCCCGGGCTCGGAAAAGGCAAAGGAAAGGATCCAGCAAAGGACGGTACCATAGTTGATTCCTCTATCTTGTGGGTTGAAATTCTCTCCCTGTGTCTGGCTTACCCTGGGTCCACATAGTATTATTGGCTTTGAAAGTGTAACCTTTTCACTTTGTTTTTATGTGGCCCAGGGCGCTTCCTACTGCACTTCCTCATTCCTTGATTGTTGAGTCCCATGGTTTCCCTCGAGTTGACGGCTTCGGCAGTGGATGTCGCTTCCGCACACTAAGTTAAGGTTCTGTTTCTGCCCGTTACCTATTGGGGGTGGGAGTCCCTATCATAGCCAAACATGTGTAAGCCACATAGGAGTCAAGTAAATAGGAGTTGTGAAATTTCCTACTATATGTTAGTATTATGTTTTTGCGTACTATGCGTACCTTTAGTTCCAAACGTTTATGTCAAATTTGGAAGGTATAAGCTACCTTGTGAATTTTAGTGGTCTTAATTTGTTTGGTGGTAAGTTATATATTTTTTTCTTTCCAATCATCCCTTCAATGGTCAAAAAAAAGTATTTGTTAGCCTAAAAAGAGCTCTTTGCCAAAGTGAGCCCTATGTAAGGCATTCTGACTAACCCTATTTCACTTCGCTGCTGTTTGAACAACAGCGATGTGATAGTAGCAAACTTCTTTCTTCTTTCTTCTTTCTTCGGTTGATCTTTTTCTTTTACAATATATCGTGTGTAAAAGAATTTGGTTATTTCTTGTGTCTTCTTTTCTTCTTTCTTCTTTATGTTTTTTTCTTCTTACTTCTTTCTTCCTTCTTCTTTCTTCCTTCTTCTTTCTTCCTTCTTCCGTTTTCTATGTTCTCCGTTCCTTTGTTCCTTTGTTCTCCGGGAGCTCCTGAAAAACACGTCCGTCCTCTTCAAAGGCTGCAAACTCTCTGACGACCCCTATATTCACTACACGTGATACACGTGTTTTGATCTGATCTGATCTGTTATTATAGTCATAAGTCCACTTTCGTGTATTATGAATGGTAAAAGCCCTGAAAAGGGCTAGTGGCCTCCCCTCCTTCCGAGGCAGGGCTCACCCTTGTCTCAGTGCTAGACACTTTTGCCCCAGCGTGGGCCTATTAACCCCCCTGGTGGCTCACCACCTTGGCCGGATGTTACCTTTCGGTAACATTGCTATCCAGGGAGGCGCTTAGCCCTACGGCTGGGCTTTTGGTCGTGGTGCTGACCTTTATTTGCTGACCTTAAGACTCTTTGGTTGGCTGCGTATTGTAACAGAGCGTACCGGCCTTCCGCCTCAACTCCCGCTTGCTAAAGTCCCCCCAATGTCTAAGTTTACCTAACTTTATCTCAGGTGCATTATTGTCAAATTTAACCAGTTTTTCCTACGGGTGTCCCTATACCAATGATGTGTTAGCCACCTATTCAATTATCCAAATGTTCCTGAGTTTTGAATTTTGAATATATTTTGATGAGGTTGAATTTTGCGTACTTAGCGTACTGATATGGTTCTAAAAACAGAAATCAATCTGTAGGTGTATGTTACCTAATTTTGACATTTATCACCGCTTTGACAATGTTTGGTTTTTAATTTTGACTGCCTTTCCAAAGGATCTCGTTTTAATGTTGGGTCTTCCAGGCCAAAGTGACGACATAGGTTGTAGGCTTATTTTCGGACAGTTGGCCGCGCGGCCCGGACTGTCCATCGCTAATCGGTCTACTCCGCTCCTGGGAGTTAGGGCTATCAGGGGGGAGGTTCCTGATTTCCCTTATCGGCCTTGACCTTTTTGTCCTTGTCATGGTGGGAAATCTTATCCTAGATATAGTGCTTATAGGAGTCAGGATCCACCCAGGCTTGTGCTAGTATGAGTCCTAGCGCCTGTTTTATGTTATGGACTAGATATGGTGCTTGCAGTTATGTACATGTTTGCATGCTGGGATGGGTTATTAGGGTTCCGATACAGGCTTATTGAATCCCTTTATTTGATATTGATGAATTGTTCTTGTTGATGGTTTGTTGTAGGCGTTTCTTTTGATGCTGGTTCTCCCCTCCCTCCTATGAGGTCCTGAATCCTTTCTTCTTTATTTTTGCATTGTTGATTTAGCAATATCGAATAATTCAAAATTATAAGGTTGTTGTCTCGTCGGTTTTGATTGGATGATAAAAGCCGAATTTTCAATCCTATTCTAATTCAATTTTGTTTTCTATTTAGGTTTTATAATAAAAATGATGTTTCATAGTATTTCATTCTTATTATGTGCTTAGTTGTAGTATACATATGGTTATCAATACTAATTAGAGTATATATAGTTATTATAAGGAAAATTAAAATACAAATACAGTATATGTATGTTATAAATAGTTATGATTATTGTTATGATTTAATTATGCTTATAACTAAGGCTACATTGACTAAAGGTATAGAGTAATAATTCCTAGGGTTCTTATTACAATGGATCTAATTTATTCTTTTTAGTTTTATATTTTATAATATTTGATGCTTCAGATTTTAATTATTCCTCGTTAATTTTGGAAAATAGTGTACATTTATTAGTAGTTATGTGGGAGCGTTTGTACTAAAGTAGCGTTTCTTGTGTACGTCATTCGCGTGCTAAATTTTGATTGGTTGGTATAGATTTTAGTTTTCAACCTTCTTTTAGCTCAAGATTGTACGTTTTCTTTTGTGATTAAGCGCGGCTATTATCGGTCAATCAGATGCAGCCTTAGTTTAGGGTTTATGTATTTCGTGTTATCTGATTTGTAAGCAGATATAATATTAACCCGGTATGTTGAGAGGGGAATTTAACTGTTGGCTAGAGTTTAAATGTAAATTTTTAGTTTTCAATAAATATTTTAATGTAAATTCATGTAGGGGTTGTATGATTAAGTATTTATAATATATTGTTTGAGGTTATTGTCATGTAGTAGTACCACTGTTCAGTATATATTTTGGCTGCCCATGTATATTCACTACAGTCTGTGGCATCTCTTTTATACGATAAAGCACGGATGTGAAATGAAACATGACCAATCTTGATAGAGAGAATGTGAGAGAGAATGTCAATACAATTTGTTTTTCAAATAATAAAAGACAACGTAATACTATCTTCTTGTTTCCAAAATTATCATGCTTAATAATAAGAAGCTTCTCTAACAATAACAATATTATATATAAACGTATTTAAAAAGTTGACGATGTTGTGGAGCCAAATTTGACTTCTAGTGATATAAGGCATTGTCATTTTGCCATCGTTTATAAGCTAGACAGCCATATTGTTCACAAAAATCCTTCCTATTTTATTATCCATTTATAGAGTATTCACTATCAGAGGAAGCCACTAAATGTTCTAAGGGAAACCCAAGACTGAATTCACGAAGAAAATACAAGCGATGTTGTCCACGCACTATGAAATCTGATCCTTGTGGCCTCACATTATTGAATTGATTTGATACAGCATTTCTTCTCATACGGTAGATGGTGTAATCTTCGAATGCAGGTAATTGTCCATTGTTGTCCTGGATAACAAGAATATACGTAAAACAGTCAGCCAACAGTTAATATCAGTTCTCCTTTTTTGTTTGATTTTTAATGATGGCATCCCAGGTGTTCAGTGTTTTCTTCTTTGCATGATTAATGATAAGGTCATGTCTTCAGGCCAGACTATTTTTATCCTTTAAATGATCTTTCAGGTAAGTCTATGAACAACGGCTAGTCTCCATGCTCTGTTGGAAGAGAGCTTTGATGTCTTTCTTCTTAAGAGAGGTAAATGAAGGTAAGGAATGATTACGCAAGTCTTATAGCACGTTCTCTGAATCGTCTCTTCTGAGAGATGTCAATGACTTTTCAGATATTCTTCCGACTTCTATTGACTCATCATCAAGAAGCAGGAAAACAGGAAAGTGGATGTTGTTCTTATTTTTGCTATCTTGACATCATTATTGTATTTATGTCGTCTTCTTGTTATGGATCATAAACATCCACATCGTCATAGCTTTCAGTATTTTCTAATACTCTAGGATCACTTCATCCAAACTGTTGATTTCAAGAGCAATGTCAAATTCTTCACATTAGATAACGTTCAATGTATTGGCCAGAGCTATTGTAAACTGAAGTTCCTTAGGGGGTTGACCAGATTTTTTTCGTTACAAATATCCTTAGTCACTACCTTGGTCTGGAGTGAAATCGAACCACCACAAAGCATATCCTCCTGCATAATAGCCGTAGGAAATACCGTGACTTATTAGCTCCTAACTGCCATATAGCTTCAAATAGTGTAAAAGAAAATCTCAAGTAATTTTTCTGCGCAATGTCAGGTTCAAAGGCCTGGTACACAAAATTTGGCTGTCTCGAAAAACTTTTATCATGGACACGTTAAAGTGTTGGAAGTCCAAAAGATTATGATCAGTTCAGAGACGCATTAGTGGCGATGTTAATGAGTAAACGTTTGGGTGCCGTCGTAGAGGATTCATGGCTGTCATACTAGGTTTGATTTTGTCTCCCACTTTACGTAAGACGTCCACACCAGACACGTGTAGTTCGGCCTTTTCGAAGACTGCTTTGAACTCGTTAGCATAAGCCATCAAATAGAACACGGTACCAATTCGAGTCAGTCTCAGGCCAACATCCCCTTTATTCAATAAATGCCTGTCTTGCAACTGCGTTTTTAAATGCAAACTATTTTTCAAGTGTGTGCTTTTTTTTAAATCCAACAGTGTGAGGACCGTTTCCTGTCAACGCTATGTAGTTGAAGACATAAGTTGTGTCAGGTCTCCATACCACAGAAGGAGACAATTAGGCATCTTTCAAACATGTAATCCTACGGTCACCATGACTACCGTGCGAAGGGCTGATTCTGACATATATCTTAAATCATTTACTCGTCGTCGAGCGACTCCTTTGTACACAGAATGCAAATGAGTTTGAGAATTCACTGGAAAATCGATTTCGAAAATGTAGTTTCATCATGAAGTTCCCTTTCGAGAGATCTCTTTTTCTACTAATATTTACACTGCCAAAATCATAAAAAAAATATTGACAGGCAGATTATGTGGATGTTTAGATGCACGGTGAACATGATACGTTTTCCATCTTTCTCGTAAGCAGCGGTAGAAAAATCCACTTATAAAGAACGACTCTTAGCATTGGAGTTACATATAAACAAGTGAATGTACAGCATTCTCAATCTATATTTGTCACATTAAATCTATGTAGATGATCTTTTGTTATTCTAGTCTCTGGAATTCGTTGTCTGAAATTTCTTCTAGAATGCCATTTCTTTCTCATTTTATATGTACACTACTACTACTACAACTACTACTACTGCTGCTGCTGCTATTCTACTGCCCTCTTGGTCTTGTAATATTTTCTTGTATAAGTTTGGGTTCTTCATATACTAAATGATCATCATCTTCATCCTCCTCCTCCTCATCATCATCATCATCATCTTCTTCTTCTTCTTCCAAACATTTTTCTAATTTCATTTTCCCTACAGGCCTGTCTTTTAATGATTTTAATTTAACTCATTTCTTTGATCAGTGACATACACTATAATGAGCAATCTCTTGTATTCAAACATTGCAGCCAAGACTTTTCTAGTCACTGGCTTCTGTCCAGTGTTGCATTTATTGGTGTAATGAAAGAGATGTGTACACTTCTTGGAAGGATGAGGCGTGAATTATCTACAGCGAATGTTCTCCTCTTACGGAAGTTCACAAATTGTCTTCATCCCTATTCACGTTACTTTTAAAGAGAAAGAAGCAGATATGTTTCTTTTGTTTTGAAAATAATTGCTGAAAATGTGAAATCGGCAAGAAAGCAATTATTGCAAAGTGTACGGATATGTGAGACAACTCATATTGAAGAGTTAAAAACATTGTATCTAAAGTGTCATCAAGACCTCCTTTGATGAGCACAAGGTCGAAACATTTGGAAATGCTGCTTGTACAGCTGACGAATATTCCTTAGCTCATAAAAATTTGTATGTCTGTAAGACTTCCACTCAGCTGTCTTCTGGTACCCCAAAACATTTCAATCTAATACGAATACTTTAAAATCTCAATCTGTTGGAATTCAGGTTTCAGGTTATTAAACGTTGAAAAGCAAGAGGCGAACCTTTCATCTCAATCGGCATAACATTATACAGTATTGATAACACCCATCAGGAGTCATGAATGCCGAGTACTCATTTGCCATTACTGTCAGTAGAATTTGCCAATCTTTCCTCTTTGTGTAACTGCATCTCTCTCTCTCTCTCTCTCTCTCTCTCTCTCTCTCTCTCTCTCTCTCTCTCTCTCTCTCTCTCTCTCTCTCTCTCTCTCTCTCTCTCTCTCTCTCTCTCTCAATCCATTTGTCTCTCCTCTTCCTGCAGCAACTGTATTTCTCTCTCTCTCTCTCTCTCTCTCTCTCTCTCTCTCTCTCTCTCTCTCTCTCTCTCTCTCTCTCTCTCTCTAATTCCATTTGTCTCTCCTCTTGCTGCAGCAACTGTATTTCTCTCTCTCTCTCTCTCTCTCTCTCTCTCTCTCTCTCTCTCTCTCTCTCTCTCTCTCTCTCTCTCTCTAAATCCATTTGTCTCTCCTCTTGCTGCAGCAACTGTATTTCTCTCTCTCTCACTCTCTCTCTCTCTCTCTCTCTCTCTCTCTCTCTCTCTCTCTCTCTCTCTCTCTCTCTCTCTCTCTCTCTCTCTCTCTAAATCCATTTGTCTCTCCTCATCCTGCAGCAACTGTATCTCTCTCTCTCTCTCTCTCTCTCTCTCTCTCTCTCTCTCTCTCTCTCTCTCTCTCTCTCTCTCTCTCTCAATCCATTTGTCTCTCCTCTTCCTGCAGCAACTCTCTCTCTCTCTCTCTCTCTCTCTCTCTCTCTCTCTCTCTCTCTCTCTCTCTCTCTCTCTCTCTCTCTCTCTCTCTCTCTCTCTCTGAAGCTCATTCTTGCTTGACTTGATTTCATTCTTTTATTTAATTTAAATTCCTTGCAAATTAGAGGCAGATGGAGACACATTTCTCTCCAAAACATTTTTTCCATGAAATATTGGACTAAAATATGTCTTTTATTCTGGCATCATTAAAGAAGCCTTCACTTCAAAAATATGATCATATTTTCTGGCAAGGTAGAACAATTCAGACTTTTCAAGAATTCTAACCGTTCATCGGTTTGACTTAAAGTAGAGTTGTCCACTTTAGATGGCATTGTGAAACCTTGATGATTTCACTACTGATCTCTCAAATATGTAAAGTAATTCCTGGGACTTAGAAAATTCTGAAACAAATGATTTTAAATTTCCAAAGCAAATATGTATGAAATACTTTAGAGAAATTCATATCCCAAGGAGAAGTCTATAGTCTTAAACAATATAACAAAAAAGAGCAAAATCCTGCATATTTTGTAAAATTCAACAAATACTTTATTTCTCTAAAAAAATTATGAATAAACTTTAGTGTTATGCCAAAAGAAATCAAACGCTTACAGTGCCTATGATGGCTTGAATAGTAATGATGTGTCAGCATCCCTTTGTTGAATCACAATAATGATATCTAAGAATATATCCTTGTTTGAATTTCACTACAATTCCAAGTCTCTATTTCCAGGAATATTTTTTAAATGAGGACCTTTTATTTCCAGTGAATAAATAATTTGAATAAATGAAATCAACCCAAATGAAATAACTCATTGCAACAATCAAACTGATAACTGTTTCAGGTGTTATTGCAGCAATAAATAATTTTTCCAATAACCAAGATTTGATAATCATCTAACTGTGCAAGATCACAATTCACATATTCTAAAACAAAAGAAGAAAAAAAGACTTATTACCGGGAAATGGAAAATTTCATTCCAGAATGTATAAACATGTAAAGGTTATATTCTTAGTTATCATTAGAAAGTTTGTTACTAAAATTACTATAAAGAACATTGCTAGCACAAAAGTCATTGAATCAGATCAAGATAATAATATATATGTGTATGTGTGTGTGTGTGTGTGAGTGTTTGTGTGTGTGTGTGTGTGTGTGTGTGTGTGTGTGTGTGCAACTAGATTTGCATTTAGTGTATGCTTGTTCAGGAAAAAAATGTTTTGAAAGAATCTGATGACCTCTTTAAAATTTTGTCCTTCACACACACATCACCTTGTTGGTTGAAAATATAAAGACATCATTTTTTACCCCCCAATAAAAAGAGTTTTACTGAGCATTATAACACTGATTGTGTATCAGTTGATGTGAGAATGAATGATAATTACTTTCACTTAAAAAAAAATATGGATCAGTTATCCTATAAGATTTCAATACAGTTTAATACCAATAATCACTCTTTATATGACTTTTCATTATGTCAATCAATATTGTGTATGAAGAGATGAATAGACTGGTTAAAGAAAGTTACTGGATTCATAAATTAAATACTTTGTATCCCAATAGCCTTAATACCAAAGCACTGTATCAAATTGTATAAGATTTTAGCAAAAGAATTCATATGTTGTATATTTTTTTATAAATATCGAATTGTATATATGACTATTATTGTATTTATTTATATATATATATATATATATATATATATATATATATACATTTACATACATATATATATATACATTTAAATACATATATATATATACATTTAAATACATATATATATATCTATACATATATATACATATATATATATATATATATATATATATATATATATATATATATATATATATATATATATATATATATATATATATATATATATATTAATACAATAATAGTCATATATATGATTCTATAGTTATAAAAAAATATACAACATATGAATTCTTTTGCTAAAATCTTATATATATATATATATATATATATATATATATATATATATATATATATATATATATATATATATATATATATATATACACATTTATATGGGTGGAGATGAGTGTGAATGAAGAAATTATAGCAGTTACAAGAACCATTGCTAAACCGGACTCATGCTGGTTTTGGTATTTTCTGATGACCGAATGCGGCACCTCAATCGTTATTTTGAGCATAGCTATTGCGACCTTCACCCTTTTAGATTCTTTTTCCGCCCGGTCTCGCAACCAGAAGGGTGTTTTGTACAGCTGTTGGAAAACATCGTAAACATCCAACCAAGATGAAGATCTTTAAGTGTTTAATAACTGGTGAGTGTATACTTTGTCGATTCCCATTTAAGTTCTTTGGTATATTTTAAATATAATAAGAGTAACTTTATTATAATTTACATTTAAATAAAACACATCGAGTTGACAGTTGCTACGTTCTTTACAGCTGATCAACCTAAGTCTTCGATCATTTTAATTACTTCGGGGTTTCTTTTATTGAATTAGCTTTAGGTCCCATCCAGTTATGAGGGAAATAATTGACCCCAAGTGGGCGAAGGAAATCGTAGCCTTTTAGAGGAGAAAATACTGAAGAAACAATGTATCAAAACAAGGTGTGTCCAATTAGACAATAAGCTTTGTCCGTTAGTTTGTAAAAGCAGACTCACCTCTGCGTGAGTTCAAGTCTAAGATTCGGCGAATGTGTATATGTGAGAAAGCTTGCCAGTAGCTTCTCGTGAGTCGGTGATTCTTTTCCGCGAATTTCCCAGTTTCTTCATCCACCATTAATACTGACCACCATGTATAGCCTATTGTGACTGAAAAATGGCGTTAAGCCCCAGAACAATATCACTAGGCAGTTTACTCCTTCTCTACCGATTTCAATAACTAAAACGTTTAATGTGATTAAAAGTGCACAGAACTAAGTCAATTGAATCATTGATTTATAATTTCTACAGGGGTCAAGCTAAATTTTAGGGAGAAATGACTTCTCCTTTTGGTCAGAACAAAGAGATGTGGGAGTTAATTAGGGAGAATTGAAACCTAAACATTATATATATATATATATATATATATATATATATATATATATATATATATATATATATATATATATAAAGAGAGAGAGAGAGAGAGAACTGCATTATCTTATTTTAATGATATGCTCTATTTCTTGGTATGCTTTTAACAGTTTTAAGCAATGCCTTATTTTCAAGTTTCAAAATATGTTATTTGTGAGTATCAATATATTTTGTATGTGTATAAAAATTATATTCTTACCCATTCTATTCATACTTAGTATATGTGTGTTTGAATTGAAGTAAATGCAGTGTATCTTGGCTGTATGACTTAAAAAGCACAACTGAAGCTATACATTGTAATAATTTTCACTAATAGAAGTAACAAGTTTAGAGCCTTGTAACTGCAAGTTGGTAAAAATGCTTAATAATCTACCACTTAATTACTTTATTTTCTTCAGTTTTGTGTATAAGTGCAGTCAAAAAGACTTATAGCATTCTTTGAAACAGCCCCTAATACATGTACATAGGAAGAAATGCACAAGTGACTTGAAACCATACTATTCATCCTGATTTCATTGTTCCCATAAAACATTACTGTAGCTATTCATAGACAACACACTGAGTCACTAAAGTTGATTTATAACTAAGCTGGATCCTTTGTTACCCCCAACTGAAAATCCAGAAATTGGTCTTGCACAGAGTGAGTGCATCTATTTTTAGATGGAGGGCTTTTCTCCAACTATACACTTTTTTTGCTTCGTTGCAAAAATCCATTAAAAGTTCAAAATATTTATGGTTTATCTACCTATTGGTAATAATGACATGCATTGGTTAAATATTATTTGCTTTATTACTATATATATTTTTCGTATTTTCAGTTTTATGAAGTGGTATATCATATACGCAGTGATGTACACCATTAAAATTTTATTAAGGTTTCAAACTGATTTTATACAGAAAATAAGCAATACGGTCGTTAAAATCTCCATTAATTAAAAATAGGATATAAATTAGGGAACTCTTCACCGATCATATTTTTAAAAGCAAATTACTATTTGCATATTGATGATTAAATTTCGAAACTGAATTTGCTATATTATCATCATAGCACTGTAAGCCCAACTTCAAAAAATTAAGCAGTGATATCTTGCTCCGAAAAAAACGGTTAATGGTCAGTTAGCTATTAAAACTTGCATATGAATGTGCAAGAATTTCTTTGTCACTATAAGTTGATTGTTATCAACACCACGTAAATACATTTGGTTTGGCGTTGGGTTACAGCAGAGTTAGGGGACATCTCAAAGTCGTAATTTACAGTCATATAACGTCTGAAAAATGAGAGGACGAAGTCGTTTTCCCTTTCATAACAGAAGGCGAAGTTTACACTTCTCGGGCAACTTTTTCGCCCACTTCTTCGCCCACTTCGCCTGGTCGCGTGACCCCTGTTCTAACCTGACTGATTAGAATGACACTAATACTTGTATCCGTTGCACTTCATGCTTAACCCTTTCATCACGGCAAACCGCATATGCGGTCCAGGGGAAGTAGTCCGTCAACACTATGGACAGAGTTTTCGGTCTGGGGCAGTGTTCTTTGTTAACGTTATAGTACCCGACTAAATATCTTTCGGAATACCTCAAATAACTTCCATCTGGTAATGTAGATGTTATATTTGGATTATCTCGTGAGTTTAGCTTGTATACAACTAGAAATAACGAACAAAGTAGGAACTTTTAACGTGTTTTCCGAATGCTGAAATTTGTATCCAAAATGGCGGCGTTTGAAGGATTTTTTTTTTAGAGGAGAGTTTTCGGAGGATTTAAATAATTTTGACCTGATAAATTTGTTTGACAATGAGGGAAGACGTATGGAGAGACAATGGAATGCACTTGTGGGTGACAGTGATGACAATGAAGATGATTTTGAAGGTTTTGAACCTGAGGAATTGTACGCTCCACGTGGTTTTTTTTTTTTGGACGAAGCCCGAAAACCAGAGATTTGTTTCAGTTTTCTGACAGAGTTGGGCACACCCGAGAGTTATATGGCTCCAGGAAGCTTCAGATTATTTTCAAATATTCTATTCAGATGAAGTTTTTGGAAAAATTGTCCGTTTAACGAACTTCAATGCGACGATCAAACGTGGCAGAGGCGATTTAGGTCACTTAGGTGTGTGAACAGATCTCACCTTGGAGATCACTTTGGTTAATTTTATAGAATTTTATATATTATGGATACCATGAAAGAAAGACTTGTGTTGCTACTATGATTATTCACTAGTACATCTAGGGTCAATTGAAAAAGTTTTGAGAACATTCTAAGTTTTCTAAGAGGTAATAAAATAATTGTATTTTACCTGTTGTTACCTGTTTGTACCTGCATTTTAACAGTTGTAATAGATATGCACATTTTATTGAATTAGTCATAAAATTTGATTTTGACACCTAAACCAGCCAGATATCTTTAACATTGGCAAAGTTATGTTGTTTTAAAGTCCACAAGTCATTTTGCTTTACAACTCCAAAGTTACTTAGTGTTGAGGACTCTATGCCTACAAATCACTTAGTGATGAAAGGGTTAACGGACTTTCCATACAAACACTTCCATACAAGCCATATTACTGTGTGATAGTTTATTGACATCTGACAACATAATGACGTAATTCATCCTATTTGGTAACTGCCGGATATTTCTGTAATTCTGTAAATTACCATAACGTTGAGTTTGGAATTATATTCTTTTGCACACATGAACATATCAATGAAACCACTTGTTAAATTCACGTGAAAGGCATTTTTTTTTTTTTTTTTTCTTTGCTTGATTTCACACTGTAAATATCAGAAGCAGACCACATGTATGTACATCTTTAATAGCGCATATACCCAATTGCTGAAAGTGGACTTGTCCAAGAACTGGAAATTGGTCTTAAGCATGAAACGCGCAGACATTGAGGTTCTAAGGGCATTTGACTAAGTTTTTTGCACTTTTTATTAAATTAAAGGTTTTTGTTATTTGAAATAAGCAGGGGGTACAAACCAACAGGTTAGTAGACTCGGATTATAGCAGTTTCACAAATGTAGAGTACAACGAAAGGACTCTAACTGTGTAGTGAAAGTCAAATTTTCATGACAAAGTAAATTTATTAATGTTTTTGTCAGACTTCTCTGATGTCTTTTCTCTAATAAATTCAAATTCTCGCAAAAGAAATGGACCTGTTTTCAAGATTTGTTTAGGCTGAAATATTACTCTTTAACGAAGCGAGTAAGAAATATATTATGCCTATTGAAACTATAAGCATTTTGGTAAAAATAGTAGTCCAACCAGCAAACATTTAAAAAATTTATTTTTTCAAAACATTGCAGTCTCTTTCCAGAAAACTATGCAGATTAGAAGAACTCTTGGTTGTCAACAAGTTTAATTTCTACATTCTTTAAAACACTGACATCGTTCGTTTGTCCATCCGAGTGTGACTATTTTGTCAATCCAAGGAAGGTCTTATTCCAGGCACTATGCTTTTAAACGATTTCTTGGACTTGGCTTCTTTTTCATCCTATCAGTTCTAGCAACTTTTAACACACTTCTAAATTTAATTCAGTTTGCTATTTAACCCCAAAATACTTGTACAAATTTGCAACTTTATTCCAAAGTTATGCTCTGCTTATTCTACTGCACTAGGAAATGTACACAATAATGAAAGCTAAAAGTTGTTTTCTTGATGTACTTATAAATGACCACATGTACATCAAGGGGTCTTTCAGCCAATGAATTCTGTCATTGTAAAGATCAGCACAGCTAATTGACATTTTCCAACTATGCAGATGGCCAAAGGGGGACTGTCAAGTCTTTGAATTTTGTCCACCATCTATTACATGTGTGTGGAAAACTTTCGCCCATGTGATCTTCTGCATCCCAGATATTAAAAAAATTTGGCCTCAAAATACGCATGATTAAGCATTTCTGAGACCTCTGAACCGGTAATTTGTAATCAACGCTACAAACCCTGTGATGAAGCTGACTTATAATTTCTAAAGTTTCAATTTCTTTCACTTTCTGTTCCTATTCAATATGTATTTGAGTGGTAACAGGATGTAAATGTATAGAGTGGCTAGAATAAAGTATTCAGTACGACTGGAGAGCATGATTGACCAAATAAAGGTAGATATAGTGATTAAAGCACGAAAATAAGGACTAGCCCAACATTTTTAAAAAGCACTCGTCCCGGACTAGCGACTTGGAAAATTTTACTTGCCTGACTTCAAAAATTATCAGTCCAGGACATCGGGCTATGGGATTTGCTCAGCCCTGGGCCTACATTTTATCAATTTTGGTCCATACTGGCTACCATGGAATGAAATTGCAACATTAACCTTGTAAGGACAAGTATGTGTCACCATCAGTATAAGACCTGTAATCATCAAACATCAGACAATGCACTAAGTATATTTTGTAATCAAATCTAATGCAGGTATAGCAAGTTCGGCTGGAGCTTTTGTATATGAAGATCAACATAATTGCACTTACATTGCAGAAATGTGGTCTTTGTTTTTTTTCCACTGTAAACTCATGCAAATATGTTTTATTTTTGTGGAAATTGTGTTATAAGTTATTGCGTCCTTACTGGCAAGAGCTATGCATCTGTAAACAACTACATAGCGCCCATCCAAAATTAAACAAAAAATCCAGTTTGCCATGATACTAAAGCATTGGAGTAGAGTGACAATTTATACAAAGCATAATGGACTTGAGGCCCAATTCCAGTCTGCAGACTTTCCTTTTTTTTAAATTTCCAACCATTACACTCTCAGCCAGCCATATCATATTTAATCACTTTTTTTTTCCCACTAAATTACGCCTTACACGTAAATGTGTACAGATTTATCTCTATATATATCCACCATGCAAAATAAATGTTTTCTCTTTTTATTAACATCTTTAATCCCACATACTCTATTCTAGAAAAGACCGCTTCTTTATAACTGTATTGTCAGTTGACTTGCATGCACTTTCCATATGTGCCAATCATTATGCTTCGGTGTAATCATTACGTCTTTTTTCACAAAATTACGTCTTACGCATAAATTATTTGGATTATGCTTTTTTGGTATATCTCCCTCCCCCAAAATTTTCTCATTTTTATTAACATCCTACTAACTGCACAGAACTTATTCTTGAAAAGAAGGCTTCTGTTTAACTATGGCATAGAAGTACACTTGTCTATAAACTAGTGGTGACTTTCCTAAGTGTTGTTCTACATATTTATAGCAGCTGTCTGGCTTAGGACAAAACAGACTGGTTTTCTAATTTTTAATCTTTGCTCACATATTCTTTGTAATAATGTGAAGTACAGAACCATTTCCGTTAAAAGTTCTATTTATTATTTATTCTAATCAATGCATATGTTAAAGCAATAATGTTTCTCATACGATTTAACATATGGATTTAATAAAAAAAAAACAGAAAAAGAACAACTCTGAGATGAATAACACTACAGTTCCATTCTAGGGTAGCTTCATGCCCATTGCAGGCTGTGTGGAAAGGATTTTTATTTTGGTCATAGTGTAAAACAAAGATGCCTTGAATTAGCTCATTTTGCTAACTCCAGTACTAAGGTAGTTTTTTTTTTTTTTTAAGTAGAAGTAAATTGTGGAAACAAATTTTATAAATGCAGGGGTGTTATTTAACAAGTTCTTAAGAAAACACAAAACTATGAATAGAATACAACTTTGGTCCTTTGTTCAAACGGATTCTTCCTGAAGCCAAAATTACGGAAAATATGCATGTGTTTTGTACATATGTGCATTGAATTTTATTATATGTGGATTGCTTTTTCTGCATAGATTACTCCTTTTATCCACTTGGATTATGCTTTTTCCATACCAGGGGTTGGCATGTATCTTGTCAGACATTTGACCTCATTCAATTTATAGCAGCTGTATAGCTTAGCCAGGAGAGACAGACTGGTTTTCGGATTTTTAATCTTTACGAAGATTCTTTGTTTTCATTCATATTTGGTACAGAACCAGTGTGTAGTATATTTGACACTGAAAGTCGGCAAGATTAAACCAAGTTGAATTTGTTTTCAAGAGCAAAAATGTTTTCAAATAATTTCACAGTTTAAATAAAGACAAAAACCTAATTCAGAGACAAATACATAACACGCTCCATTTTAGGGCAGGTTTATGCCCATTGCACTACTGGTGTGGAAAACATTGTTAGTCTCAGCTGGTACAAAGTATTTTGAAATGCAGTATGAGAGTATGTTTTGTAAATCTAAATGTTCTACATATATGAAAACTTGAAGCACTAGTTGATGTTGAAAGACAATTGAGGTAAAACAAATCATTTTGTACATATGCTCATTTGATTTTGTATCATGTTATATGTGGAATTAACTTTTTTGTCTCCAGGTGTTGGCATGTATGGTTTGGTCCAAATGGTTATAATTGGATGGCATTGAAACAAACGCTGATATTTTATTGAAAGTCAATCCAATCACGTCACCCCTGATTTCTCCTTCCACAAAGCACACTAAATAAATGTTCCAGATAAACTCTGCAACATAAGCTACACTTGCTACCAACTAAAACTGTATATAAATAAAGCAATAATAATTCTTAAAAATGTGACCTGTTTGTTGCCAGGAGATCTAAGAGCAGCAGACAGAAATAATTGTTAAGGATATCTTTCAAATTACACGAGTTTTTATGAACCCTGACACCATGTGGTTAGATTATGTTGACCATGTACCATTGTGATGGGGATACATCCCAGAGATAATCAAGATAACCAAGTTTGACTGTATATCAAATTTTAGGAGCCATGCCACAATCATCTTGTGATCTCTTCCACAAAATGATAAATTTTTCCATGTTACTTTTGTACTTTAAACTATCGGCTTTTTAGTTTCTTATTTCTTTTAAATACCTTAGAAGCAATTCTCTTTATTCAAAGCAAGACAAAAAATCTTATCACTAGTTTGTGATAAGTACCACTTGTCCAGAGTGACAAGTGTCTTAAAATGTGAATTGCCCTTTCTTGGCCTCCAGTGAAAATGAGCCTTGGAATTTTTTTAGCAGTAATATACATGCAGTTCATGTAAAAAATTAAGAAAGGTTTAGTGGAAGTACTTAAGAAATTTTCTTAATGTATAAACTGTAGTAATATTATTGGGTATCAAGTACACATTTTTTAAACTTGAAAATGACCTCTCATTTTCATTTTACAGGTGATGAGGTGCTGGCAGACACATTTAAGATGGAACTGAAAGATAACTGCTATTACATAGTTGAAGGAAAGGTTTGTGACAGCTTTCCTGTGCATCAAAAATGCTGAAAGAGTTAATCATAATTATTGCATTGTTTATGAGGGAGTTACAGTTAGTTGCAAAGAACTGATCCTCATTCTGGCCTTTTATTATATACATTTTTGTTGTACATAGTATACAGTTGCATCCACAGAAAAAGCATTGACCGTACCTACATTTATACATAGACAAAAAAGCAGAACATTTTGTAAGACAATGCCCCAACTACTGTTTCACATATTGGCAGCTTGTTCTCCCTTACTGACTTCAAAAATGAAAAGCATTAAGGATATTTTTAAATAAAATTGGTAAAACATATTCATTTTAATGGTATATATTTTCTATTTTGTTTTCCACCAGTCTCTAACACTTTCTCCAGGTTTCAGACCCATATAACAAAATGTTGGTGTTCACTTATTTTAGCTGAAATGTACATTAAATTTTTTTTTGTAAAGTCGCTAGGTTTAAAGAATTCCATATTAAAGTCTAGATCAAGTTCATTGAACTAAATACTCCTCTACATTCAGCTTGGGATGGATTTGTGACAAACATGATTACTAACAGTTTGCATAACAGGCTGAGAGAAGGTAAAGTGTTTTAGAATTAAAGCAGGTGTATCCAATGACTGCATCTCTTTATGAACTACTTGCTGATGAATGGCAGGACTTGCTTCCTGATATTTGAAAAGAACCTGCAAGTATTACATCACGTGAGATAAATTACCTGTAGTCAAGGACAGGTACACTACTTAAATTTCCAACCTTCGAAATTTTGGGATATTGTTTACAAGGACCGCAGAACATCTTTACTTTTAATTCAATTAATTTTAAGTCAGTTAACAATTGGCCATAGCTGAAAAATTTTCTTTATCACTTTTCACATTTTAAGCTGCCACAGATTATGGTGAATGTCTCTTTATAGGAAAGTTCCTTTCATTAATTTACACTTATTCTGATTATAAGATATCCATTCTTGAGCATGGTTTTAATAAACAGAATGCAAAAGAACATTTTCAAAACTGCTAATTATACAAGCTTTGTTTTAATTTGTCAATAAATTTGTTAGCTTCTCCCAAATGCAGTCGATCAGGACAGTTGTCAGTTTCCACCATTATGTGAGATTTTTTAAAGTATAGAAAAAACACTTGTCCCCCAACTATCAACTTAGAATATATTACTTGTCCAACTTTGAAATTATGTTGTATGGAATGTGGGGCTATAGCATTTGATCAGCCCAGATAATTGCATTTGGAATATGCATAGAACTGAAAGACAATATTAATGCAGGATTAATAATAATCTTTAAATGAAATTGAAAGAGTTTATGGATGTGTGAAAGTTGCACCTCATGTTTTGCAAGACCTGTCTCTGCTTTTTAATTAAAGTGATCATATATTAGATGATTTTCAGTAGTGTAGAATAGACACATTGTTGGAAAATTAGATTGTGGAATAGTTGCTGATTAGAAGGCAGGGATTGGTAAATGCATTCCTCTTTCTCCTTAAGATTGTTAATGGAGACCGAAAAAGTGGATCACCTTATAAGTTAGGTCAGCTTGTACTAAGGTTTTTTAAAAAAATATTTCTATTATTATTATTGATAATTGAAATGGAATATATAAACATACCCTCCTTACAAGGTCATTATAACAAAATTTCATTTCCTTTAATCCAGTGATCCTTCTAAAATCCTGTACTACC
The DNA here is from genome assembly GCA_016746295.1 of Potamilus streckersoni. Taxonomy (NCBI): domain Eukaryota; kingdom Metazoa; phylum Mollusca; class Bivalvia; order Unionida; family Unionidae; genus Potamilus; species Potamilus streckersoni. The sequence continues at coordinate 158,224 of JAEAOA010000493.1, forward strand.
ATAGATTTTAATTACTTGTGTGTTAAAATTTGAATTCCATTTATTTCATTTTTGTATCATTGTGTTTTATGGAGAGGGTGATTGTTGTTCTTGGGAACTGATATGTTCGTAAAAGTTTGTTTATTTAGAACGTAAATATGATCCTTTCATAAGTGTTGTATAGATAGCAAGTTTGATAAATAAACTACATAAATTAATTGGCTGTGGTCACAGTCTTTTCTGTGTATATGTATTTATAGCATATAAATACGATTGACAGATGATGAAATAAACCTTGAGAACTATAGATGTGGTTTAGGACAAATAATAGGGCTCATATAATCACAATTCTAGGATAAATGTTTGGATTTTTATTAACAAACCACAAGTCCAATTTTATATTCTCACCTTTTTGCAATGTTTTTTAGGGAAATAGAATTATCTTTTTTAAAACTTAAAGGAAACCCATTTTGTGGTCTTTTTCTGAATACATCTTAATACATTGACCTCCATGACATTCTAGGTTTTCCTAATGCCATTGTGAACAAATGGATAAAAGCTGGTCTTTAGGGGGGGGGGCTTAATGGGCCCCATCATTTTCATGTCAAGACCACTCTTTATTCTAAATGCCCATCTTAGCCTACATTTTGCAAAGTTTCACCTGTCTGTGTGCAGTTCAGACCGACCTCAGGCAGATTTTGGCTGGAAAAAACTCTGGTCCAGAAAGTTTATGTTTGTTAGTCTGTAATTTGCAGTGCAACTAGAACATCCATATTATTTAGTATCATCATAAAGCTACATCTCTCTGCCCCCACTTTATTTTGTTGTACAAGACCTTGATGCTATAAAGCTATGAAGTTGGCTACCACCTCCTGCCATGTAAATTCTGTGTCAGAGTTAAGGAAGCATTTCCCCCTTGGCCTACAGTGGTATCTTACAGTAAACAAGTGTTGTATTTTGGTAAGAAGTAGATTTCAAGTGGCTAGAATGAACAATTTTCAGTCTATGATTAGGATTTTTGAAGACTGGTATGGCCTGGAGAAATATATAAAATGCATACATTGCATTACATGTAGACAAGTGAATTTCATTGACCATTGTATCTAAAAAAATAAGATGTTTGTACCGGGCAATTTTTCTTTGTTAGTGCTGCACCTTGTTTGAGCTTTCGTGGAGCATTTTGTGCATGTCTACGTGTTTATAATCAAGATGAGGGGAGGGAGATTTATGAAATGTAGGGGCATACTAGCAGATTACACAAGGAAAAGGTCACTCAGTGAAAAACTACTTTACTTAAAAATTATTTGCCAGCTAATGTTCTGATTTTTTTAAAAAATCTGATGCAATCCAGTTTCACTTTGCAGTTGTTGAAACATCTAGATAATATATGACTTGATTAAAATTGTTTAATGGTATGTTAATTTGCATTGTAGATGACTACAGTTTCCAATAAAATAGATGAGGCCTTGTTGGGATCCAATCCATCTGCAGAAGAACAAGATGAGGGGACAGATGACTCAGCGGTGTCTGGAATTGATGTTGTGATTAATCACAAACTAATGGAAATACAACTCGACAAAAAATCATTCAAGACCTACAGCCAAAAGTTTTGCAAATCGTACGACATTTATTTGTCCTCATTTTAATTTTCCCTGTGCTTTTAATGAAATAATAGGCATGGCTATTCAAACTTCTGATAAAAATTTGGATGGATGATGGGGTTTTCTGTAGAATTGTGCAAGAATTTTAACAATCTTATTCCATTCTGCTTTGGATGCCTGGTGGTTAGAGTGTCCACCTTAGAATTCCGGCGGTCATGTGTTTGAACTCCAGCAGAGCCGCACCAATAACTTATTTAAAAAATGGTTACAAAAACTAGCATTGTTCTACTGAGCTTGTATCTCATTGAATAGCATCAATCACAGATAGTCTTTCTCAAATGGCTTATCTGTAAGCATGTAGTTATAAATACATATAATTAGCCTTAAAAGTTAACACATTTGACTTGTGAAATGACTTAAGATAAGGGGGCCCCCGAGTGGTCTAAAGCGCAGTCCGTTACGAATCACTGCCATCTCACCTCTGCCTGCGTGTGTTCGAGTCTAGGATTCTGCAAATGTGGATATGTGAGAAGGCTTGCCAGTAGCTTCTCGTGGGTCGGTGGTTCTTTCCGGTGATTTCCCGGTTTCTTCCTCCACCATTAATACTGGCTGCCATGAATAGCCTATCGTGTGCTGAAAAATGGCATTAAGCCCAACAGCAGCAACTTAAGATAAGTCTATTGTCGGCACATGTCAAGTGTTGTATCATCTTGCATGACCTTCATTTTCTGGATCCTTGTCTCTTATATCAGACTGCTACAGTACCTGTTAACTGTAATTTGTTCAGTATGTCTCAGAAATATAGCAGCTAAAACACATTTCCAAGTTTTGACTGAGTTTTGGTTTTTATGTGGTATTGTTCTGCATAAAAATGGAATCTGGTATCAGACTTTCTTTCAGCATACAATTTGATAAGTTTTGGTTTAATGGAGAAAAATAAATTCTTCCAGAAAGAAAACTTTTGAACTAAACAAATTTCGGCCTTGAGGGAATTCCAGTAACCTGGGGGTTTTGTTTTGTGGAATTTCACTGTAGCTCCATCATCAATACATTCCCATCATAATGACATTTACAGTGGCTTATAAGTGGGAAAAAAAACTGGTCAAAAGTGCTCCTCTTTGCCAATCACTACCATCAATATGTTGTACCTGAGGTTCATTATAATTTTTGACAACTTGAATGTTCGGTAATGAAAAATTCCATTTTGACAAAATTTTCAGAAAATGGTAATTACGACCTAGGTCATATGGACAGCTCAATAATCTTTTATCCAAAAATTATTATAGAGTTGAACATTTGAGGCAGAATTATTGTTCACTGGAAAGTGCCTATCTGTAATATTCTTGGACAGGAACATTAATTTGGAATTGTATGAATTCAGACAAGGACATGTTGGATTATATTGTGGTTCTTTTAAAGACTTAGCACATCTGTGTCGTAGACCACAACAGGCACATCAATACATTCAGAGTTGAAGTTTTTTTTGAACAATACTGAAATTTAATTAGAACTTAATTCATTAGAACTGGTGACGAACTAATAACATGTTTGACCCGCATGATTGTTTAATAACATTTGACACATGTCATATATGATAATGTGATGGGCAAGTATGCAAGATAGTTGGTTACTTAAGCCTTTTAAAGAAAAATATTCCAATTTGTAATGGAAAAAAAAGTCAGTACAAAACCTGAAATTTTAATCAGCCTAATTACCTCCATGCCTGATGCACTCCCCCAAAAGAACAGAGTTATGTGCAACTTTGTTGACTGGATTAAGGGGTGACACTTCCTCATTTTAAGATGAACATTTGAACATCATTTAAACCAAACATGTTGATTATTTCGAAGAATAGTTTGTCATAGCTTTAACAAATCATTTCCTTCCTTAAAATCTTGAGTTAGATTATAAAAATTGTGAATGTAATGTTAAATTTAAGTTGGTATTAATGATCTGATTATATGCTCATTCTTTTCTCAGTTAACTTTACATTGTCAGAATCATTCAGTATTTTATGATATTGCACTTGCGTGAATCTTCGTATCGAACTCAAGTGTGCCCTGTAGTGAATTAAGAACTACTTCGTAAACAAATCATGTACACTCCTATAGATGCTTTGTTTTGGTTGATTAAGTTTGTTTCTGAATGAACTAAAGATGTTTCATGGACTGCCACTTACCAGCTGCTTTGGCATATTCCATTTTTACTTTTATGATAGTGTTTCAGATTTGGGCTAGCTATAGATGCCAGTAGGGTTCCTTACAAATAACATGCAAGTGACAAGGCATAAACTGTCTAAAGCTGGTAATAAGAATGGCAAAAAATACACTTAGTTTAACATCCTGAATTTCCTCAAAATGTACGTACTTCTGTAAATCTGAATTACATGAGCCATTACTCCAGCTTAATTACACATTTTGAAATTGTAGTTATTTTGATTATATTCCAAATGCAATTACATCCTCCTAACTGCACTCAAATTGAAATAAACATTAAATTACATAGCATCTTTTAGACAATTGCAAATGGAAGACATTCTATTTTTCTCACATCATGATTTCAAACATTCAATGACTGAACAAACACACTTGCAGATGTCAATATGTCTCCATCACTGCTGAAATCTTATGTACTTCATGTAGATAAATCAAGTCCATAATCACAAAATTTTGTAGCATCGACAAAAATGCCAAAATCTATTCCATATCAAATGGAAAAGTTGAAAGTCGTTGCAATGCACATTCATTCACAATATGACTCAGATTTCAATTTCAAGTACACCAAAACACCATTTTCTTTTGTAAGTTATGTTTAGTGTGCACATTAATAATGCTGGTGTTGTGTAGTGAATAATCTGCGCTTGTGTATTTTGTTTGGAATACAGCATAAATTTAGATACTTTGTTTCTTGTAGTGTATTTCTGTTTATATAATTAAGCCTTGGGTAGAAGAAGAAAATGAGCATATAATAAAAAGGTTACAGCATATTTATGGGGGAAAATATGAACTAGTTTTCTTGGATATACTGTACTCCCAAGGTCGTGAAGTATATCCATTCGAAAAACTTATTTTCCCATAGAAGTGTAGTAACCTGTCAACAGTTGGCTGTTGTTACTAAAAATAGAGCTTTTAATAACTTGTATACTTTATTTTACAATCATAAAGGTTGATTTAACCAAATTATACAGAATACATCATACCATTCCACAAGAAAACTTAATTCTGGCTAAAAGCGACTTAAGGGAACAAAAATCCCAACACAGACACAGAACTTGACTAACTTTGATACCATCTATGTACTACTTCAAACTACATATGCCCAGATCTGCTGGCACATTATACAACAGCAGATCTGGGTCTGTACTTTTTACATTTGGACTCTACTTACGAGTGAATGTTTATACAGTATATAATTATTTACTCAAACAGAGCAAAGGGTGAACTTTATTTTAAATTGGAACTTAGTAAAACATTTACATGAATAATTGGTACAGGCTTTTGAAGGATGTATTTACATGACTACTTTGAAAATTTTGAAAAAATTATATCAAAATTCCTCTTTAAAAAATGATGTTTAATCTGGAGCAAAGTTCATTATATACATTTCCACCAGATCTCACTCCCACCATCTTGACTTAAATTTGCCCACCTCAACTATATGCATATTAATTTTAACAGTGCATTGGCCAAGCTTCAAGAAAAAGAGGCTGATGGGGTTGTCCCTAAAGGACAAGCAGATGCCTTCAAAAGTAACGCTCCAGCATTCTTCAAAATGATTATGGGCAACTTGGAGGACTATCAGTTTTATGGATCAGAACACTTTTATGATGATGACAATGGCACCCTCTTGTATTGTAAATGGGAAGGAGAGACGCCAAAGTTTTACTTCATGAAAGATTCAGTGGAAGAAGAGAAAGTAGTAAGTAATCACTTTTCAGGCTCTGCTAATTAGAACTTCTGTGTTAAATATATATCCTAAAATCCCTTTGTAGGATTAAGTTACACTTGGCATAAATAGTGAAGCCAAAGCTATTCATTCTGCAAGAGGTCTTGGGCAATGGGAGCAATGTCGCATTGTGTGAAAATTTGTGCAGATGTTTGGTTTCAGGTGTTTTGCATTTGTTTTTAGTTCCTACACCTTTTGATGGATTTGTTCATATTTGAGTGGTGGATATGGGTGTTCATTCTGCAATGTGCTTGCTTGCCTCTTTTGATCCTGGTGTGCTAGTGTGCCAATCAGAAATATGTAGACTTGTTTTAATCCTTGTTAATGTATCATGGGATTTTTGTAAAAATTTTGATGGACTTTTTCATACAATAAAAAAAATCTTTGTTAATACTAACATGAACAGTTAGAATAAATTAACATTTTCCATGAATTGAACAAGTTGCATGTATATTTGTATGAACTTCATTTGTTGTTTCTGGTGATGCATTATGTGGTTGCCTTAAAAGAACAAACAATGCACATTTTCAAAGTTTTGTTGTGAATTCCATTCCATTCAGTATTGGTTGCAAGTAAAGAGGGAAATCAGTTTCATTCACGAAAAGCTCTAGAACAAGTTTTGTTTCAGAAAAGTAGTCCCGTGATGGGCAATCCATTTTTTGCTAAACTATATTTCATTGATGGTAGGGCTACAGTGGGTCACATGTTTGTATGTGGGTTTTTTTTTCTTCATGGCAATGCATTGATCATGCACCTGAAGGCCCTGTAGATCTGGAGTAATTAAAAGTTAATATTTTCTGCATTCTAATTGCTAAAGCTATTCCATTCAGATTAATGTATCGGTGGTTATGGGGAATGAAATGACATAATAGTTTTTCACCCCATACCTGATAGCACTTTATATCAGATAATACATGTTTCCTACACATGCACACCCTTGTCCACTTTTGTCTGCATGTGGCTTAAACACCCTCCTGGCTTTGGACATTCCCGTCATGCAAAACTAATTTGTGGGCAATGTAATTAATCCCAGGCACTGGGAGCCAGACTTTTGTATTGATGCCAGCCAATTCATATATATTCTGTGGCACGAATTGTGCTAATTGAAATTAACAAATAATTTATACTTAGGGATGACCCATAAAGGACGTCTGCAAAACATACTGGAATACACACAGGCCCAAAGCAGCTGTTCAACACAGAATATTCATAACAAAACTTACTAGCTTGTGGACGTGTGCAAAGTCCTTTACACCCACTCCCCCCACCCCATCTTTGTGGATGTCCTTTATGGATGGTCCCTAGTCAAGTACTGACGGAACTGGTTTATTATATGTCATTTTTAAAAGTTGCAAACTATGCATATTACACTCTTGTAATGGTCTGTTCTCTGAAGTAATTTGTGGTCTCCTTGTTTTCTTTTATCCAATCCAGTTGTTTTTTATGAGTCTGGTTCAGAATAATAAAACCCTGTTTCTTCACCAGTTCCATTCAGATGTTTCCAGTCACTCCTTTGATGTTTGCTAATTAACTGTTTTAGTCATATCTCTAGGATGTCTGCATTGTGGCAGTTTATAGTGGTGTTCAGCACTGCAGCATCCTGACATCAGGTCAACCAGTCCGAACAGTAATCTCTTTACACTGAGCACCTAGCAAGGCAGCTGTTAAAAATATTTGTATGAGTCTTTGGTATGACTTGGCCAGTGTTCGAACCTGCAACCTCCCGCATCCAAGGCAGATGCTCTGTTTAGGCCACCAGAGCAGTCATTTTCTTTAGAATAATTAATATATTTTAACATTTTCTTTAGGATAATTAATGTTCATTATTTAGAAGTAATATAATCTATGATCATACTTTTTTTCTGGAATGTGCAATTATCACTTGTGTTTGCCACGCAAGAAAAACATAATCAAAAGTCTTGACATCTTTGATACAAAATGCAGCTTTGCATCATACCAGCAGATTGTCATTGAAGACCATTTTCTAACAAGCCTTTATTTAAGACTCCCTATAACCATACAGTCGAGATCAACCAATTGTGCACTTGATAACCAGACTAATTTTTGCATGCAACCAGCATTCACCCATCCAACCTTGTCCCCAAAGGAAATTGATCACTGGATCATTGGAAATGGTTATGGTCAGTACTCCAGTAATGTGTACATATACCAGTTAGACATGAAAAGAGAAATGCACGTGCTCAGCTGCCATTTATTGTCAAGACTGATTTGCTCATGGGACATGTATCACAAATACCAAATTCTTGGCGTTTTCTTGCTAAATATGGGCAAGTATTATCTGCCATGCAATGGGAAATTTGTCAATAATGATTTGATCAAACTGGGTCTTTATACAATAAAGGTATAATGCAGGGCTCCAAATTGCAAGTAAATTACTCTAAAATTTGATGCAAAAGTTCAAATTGAGTACATTTTTCAGGACAGTCTGCTGTTGACAAAAAAATCCCCAAGGCTCCAGTTATTTAGTTTGGTCACAGGTACTTCTATCACTGGTTACTATTAAATAGAAAAACTACAAAGGAGTATTTGTCTCGCTTGACTTGTTTGGAGTACTTGTCTCGCTTGCATTGTTTAAGAACAATCTTGATTTTTCAAGATGCCATTCTTGTAGCATAATTTGGGGACCAAATGTTTGCAAATGGCAACTTTACTTTTAACTTGGTTGCCATTCTTTGACCAATACCAACTTGGAGCCCTGTAATGTTGTTGGAAAATGCCTGTACAAATGTCATTTTTGGACTGCCTTGTACCTAGGTTTGTGGATTCTCATAATCTGATCATGTTGACTTCATAATTCACATTAGTTTTATTTCTCATTTCAGTAACATCAAGCCAGCTTAGATTATCAAGTAACAGAGTTTCCTGTACATAGTTCACATTGCCTTGTCCAGCATTGTATGTGGACCTGTATCTTTGAAGACCATCTTATTTCCATAATTTTTAAAGTTTGGATACAGCTGTTAACATGAAAACAGTGGACTCATTAACCTGCTTTTTATTAACCAGTTGCCAAAAAAAATGACTATTTGTACATAGCCTAAGATAAACTGCTGGAAATTATTATTTAGATAAACATCAAACTGACACTGAAGAACTTCATAAATTTCTTTCGAGCATAAATTCCATTTATATTGAAAAAAATCTCATTAGAAAAAGAAACTGAAGTATAGATGAGACTGGGCATTATATTGCAGTTGTCAACGCAATAAAATATTTATTAAAACCCTAAATATTGTAATGTGTTTTCTGTTCTTAGGAGTATTCTTGCCGGTATGCATATATTATTCATTTTTTTAAGAAAAAAGAATTTCCTGTTTTCCTCACTGGTTATACTGGCCTTTTTAAAAAAAAAATAAGACCTTGTTCGTTTTGTGTATTGTTCAAAAACGTTTAATTACCTTTATTATGGTGAATGAGTGATGTGTGAAATATAGGCTATTGAGTATACAGCATGGCGTGACTTAAGATATGCTCCTTTCAAAAAACTGCAGGCTTTGCTTGTTCATTTTCACTTCCTGGACTTTAGAGGTAAATTGTTTTATTAAAAGGAGCTGATAATATTTTTCCACATGTTATAAATTTGGTAATTCATTGCACTTTTAGAAACTGGTATTGTCTAGTCTGACAAAAATTTCTTTTCCCTAGTTTGATAACTTCTAAAGAACGTGTCCTTTTAACCATGACAGGCTGAAAATATGACATCCAAAGAAGTTTCAGCCACAGTACATGAAAGTAACATAAGAGGTATACCAACATTCGCTCCATTGTGCATGTTGCAAATGTAAACAACTTCCTGTACATCTCCCTCGCTCTCAGAAGTTCATAATATCTATAGACTGACTCCTTGGTAAAGTGGAATATACATTTCATTGCATTTTTATGTCAAGGGAGGCAACTCAGATTAAGGTAAAATAATTAGACCAGATATCCTTGAGATTGTTCCACCGACAATAATACTTGGAACTGTGGTTAATAATTTTTTTTAAGGAAATCAGAGACCACCAGTATGGTTTCAAATGTTGATATAAATTCTTTAATGATGTATAAGGAAATGGCTTAGAAAAATCTGGCATGGATTTTATAGAGCAGTATTTTTACAATGAAAATTAGCTAATAGTATTCTGAATATTACTTTTCTTGCTTTACCAATAAAGAGTATTTTCCAATGATATAAGTTGTATACTATGCATCCAAGTATAGAATGCAGGCACAACATGGTCCATTTTAACAATAAATTTTAAAAGCAGAGTGGTCATGACACGTTATCCCATGAAGTCCCAATTATATCCTTCAGTTCATAGCCCTTTGTTTGATAAATGAGCTTCCATTGTAGAATGAACCTGTCTTGCATGCATCTTTATATTAAGACTAAACTTTGATCCTACTGGGACTGGACCAGTTGCTACTTGATTTGTTCTTGTGACTGCTGTATTATGGTGGTAGAGAAATGTTTTGTTGATTGCAGTGTTGCCTTTTCTTTCTTTTCATCAACAATATTGCAAAGAATCATGAAATATACATAGTGTGGCATCGGGTTAAACCACTTGTTAGACAATTTTTAGGTTGAAAATATTGGATTTTTTTGTTTAATTTTTCTTATAATACAAGATTTTCTGTTTAAAAATGAAAACTTTTTTTTCAAGGATATCAAGCAGTTGCAAATTAAAATATTTAGGGGATTTAAAGAAGTATATCAATATTGATAAATGTACTAAACTCTATGCAAACAGCAACATCATTTGAAATCTCAATAAGTTTAACTGGCAAAAAAGTAGTGATATCTTTGTGTTTACTAGAGCCATATTTGGCCTAATCCCCAAATAAGCATTCCAAGCCCCGATTGTATTATTCATTAGGCACCAAATTTGTCTAGTTACACCAAATAGATGAAATATATATTAAAAAGTTATTACGTGTTGATAATGGAATAATATACAAGAAAATTCGCTCTTTAAAATATGAACCAACAATGTAACTGAGCAAACTTTAAAATGTATATTTCTTGTCATGGAATAACAGATCTGTTGGGAGAAGCATTGCTTGATGAAAATTGTTTTAGAAAATGCGCAAGTGTCCCTTGTCAGACTGAAAAGTACAAACAAAATGCAAAAACTGAACAAAATAAAATGATGGAACATGCATTGATTATCTTGAATGGCACACCTCCTGCAGATAAATAAAATTTGTAAAAATTTTTATTAAACAAATACATGGTGGTTTAAGTATGAGGTTCATAATTAGCAAACAAATTCGTATACATTTTAATATCTGTGCAAAGATCGTGTGCTCATTATGAATTTTTTATATCTACATCCAAGTTATTGTTGACAATGATGAAAAAGTAATCGTTTTAAAAGCATTAACACACTACATAAAATAAACATTAAATAAATAACTAATATACACAGGAAGAAATAAAATTTGAGTAATTAAACATACATGACAACCATTAACGAGATTGCAGTATATCCTCCTCCCAAAAAAATTGTTTTCTCTCCTTCCAAAATAATTTGTTTTTCATTTTTATTAACATTTATTATTGTTGTTGTTGTTGTTGTGCTTAACGCCATTTTTCAGCACACGATAGGCTATTCATGGCGGCCAGTATTAATAGTGGAGGAAGAAACCGGGAAATCACCGGAAAGAACCACCGACCCACAAGAAGCTACTGGCAAGCTTTCTCACATATCCACATTCGCCGAATCCTAGACTCGAACACTCGTAGACAGAGGTGAGATGGCAGTGATCCGTAACGGACAGCGCTTTAGACCACTCGTGGCCCCCTAACATTTATTAATAATCCCACATACCATATTCTAAAAAAGACAGCTTCTACATAACTATGGTATTAGAGCACGCTTGTCTACTTAACAGTATTGTGTTCTATTTATAGCTGCTGTCCTATTTAAAAGAAACGTGCTGGTTTCTCTTGTCAAACATTTACCTCGGATTCTATTTAAGGCAGCTGTATGGCTTAGGAGAAAACAGACCGATTTTCTAATTTTTAATCTTTACTCGGCAGATTCTTTGTTTCATTTCATATTTGGTAGAGAACCGGTCTGTAGAATATTTGGCGCTAAAAGTTGGTCAAATTTATTCAAGTCGATGTGTGTCCTAGAGCAAAAATGTTTTCAAATAATTTCCCGGATTAAATAAAGACAACTGAGACGAATGCATAACACAGCATTCCATTTTACTTTGACTTTCATACATTGTCCTCTCATTATTCTCTCCACCAGTGATTGTATCAATACCCACCTAGGGTTGACTGCCTCGCTGTCTTTGAGAACAGCTCTTGATTACCAATTCTTTTGCATGATATAATCAACGTATTTGAAGTGTTGCTAATAAAAAATGACCAAATAGCTCTAACATTTGCTTTCATCTCTGAGCAACTGCTCAGTTCATTTCGAACCTGCTGGTCAGTGTGAAACCTTTTAAAATTGCACATCTCAGTCTGATCTTTCAAGCACTGCTGCTTATAATAACAATAGCTGAAATAATTCTGCCTCTAACATTTTGTTTGTGGACACTTGGCATCAATATTGCCTCTGACGTCATTGCTTAGGTGTGTAATAATCTGTTGGATATAAATCCTTAAAAATAAGACGTGCTTCATAGAATCGCTTTGGCAAAGTTCTCCATACCTTTTTTTTTTTTTTTTTTTTGTAAATACGAGCTGTAAGACTGTTGGGTGAATATTAGAGACATACACAAGATGTGCAGATACCAAAATTGACTAGTTTAATTTCAAAGCTGAACTATCTCTTATTTCTTAAAAGGAGAATAATTAAAATTCATTTACACATCTGTAGACCTTGGAAATGATAGAACATGGTTGGAGAAAAATTGTGAACTTTTATGTGAGTGCATCTGATTCCCCATCAAATATGGCAGATGTTGCTGGGAAAATTATAATACCAGTTGAGTATTTATTATTCTTGCACAAATTATCGCTGTAAAACCTTCAGTATACCATGGCTTCTCAAAAACAAAATTAACAATTAGTACTAAAACAAAAGTTGGATTATTTAGGCCCACCTATCGACCATCTAATGTGGCCATTCGTTACTATAAAGAGAATAACCTTTAAACAACTTATTAGATACTACTAGAAAGAATTTGACCAAATTAGGCAGTATCAAGTCACAGCTGGCATATTTTTATGCCAGTCAACCATCAAATCTTGCTGCTATTAATAACAGAAAAACAAAAACTACTTTACAAATACTGCTGAACAAACTGACAGCATTCTAGTATAAAGTAGATACATATTTGTATAAATAATGCCAATTTATCACGACTAAAAATAGACCAAACTTCAAAAAACACGTCTTAGAAACTGTTCGTTTAGCATTTTCTAAATAAAGGCAATGAACATTTTGCAAATGATGCCAATCCAATTCACCAGCAGATAGGCAATCCTAAATTAGTCGACCTCATTTACAAAACTACTCGACAGGATATGACCACTTTTTCAGAAAGCAACATGGCATTAGCCTTTATCTGTATGCAACTGACGCCAATATGTTGCGGAATAATTTAGATCTTGAGAGGATTCCGTTATTACCGAGAATGTGTGTGTATATATATATATATATATATATATATATATATATATATATATATATATATATATATATATATATATATATATATGTGTGTGTGTGTGTGTGTGTGTATATATATATATATATATATATATATATATATATATATATATATATATATATATATATATATAATCCGGGGAACCAAGTGATTTTGAAGACAGGTTGTCTAACTGCGCTGGCACGTTAAAGTGCATATGCTCCAAGGGTTGGGGGTATATAAACGGTGTCTAAGTTATGATCTGGGACCTGTCCCCCTGCCCCCTCTCTGATGAAGAGAAATCAAGGTCATAATCATTGTTGTATATAGAAAAAGTCCTTTTCCTGCAGAGAAAGTGACTAAATTTATTTGGATTAGGAAAGAAAATGAATGACGCGAACAATAATAGACGATATAACAAACTGCTCAAGGCATTTTTTCCCCTCAACAGTTTCAATACAGGTGTGAATCTTTATTTTCAAGCTGACATGTCAGTTACCAGGCAAATGATATCAAATTCGTGCTAAGCTCATGGTTATGGACAATTGTGACTCTTGCTATATGTTGCGGTGATTATGTACAATCTTCCGGCTCACAATATTTTTACTTAATAATTATTGCAATGGGTGCAAGCCCATACGGGCGGGTTGGGGGTACTTTCCCCTATCCCAGAATGTCACCTCTAAACATGTGTTGGTATTTATCTGTAAAACCTGATAGCTGACCACTACATGTTTCCCCCGCTTCTTTCCCCACCCCGCAGGAAAATTTTGCAGGCGCCTTTGGTTATTGCCTTATTTGATTTTGTAGTTGGATGCCGGTATAAATTCACAAAACTGGTTCATGTGAGCTTGCGGTATGACCCTTTGTGCACGTGGTTAACAGTTGCCATATATAATTTATCAAAAAATGCTGAACAGAATTTTACCAAAATGACAAAAAGCATTCTGGCATGAACGTTTATCAGATTTGTTCAAATGGTACCGATCTGCCATCAAATGTGACCGCCAGTACTAAAACAAATAGGAAAAAAAAACAATTACAGGACCAGCCAAAATCTGTTCAACCGAATTTGTCCAAATTTGATAGAAAGCTTTCTGGAACAAAGTGATTTTAAACTTATGTTAATGATGGCAACCCGTTACAAAAAATGGTAAAAAGGTTTACAATACATTATTTTTTTTATGTCAGCTTTCAAGTCTTACCTACATATGCTTGGTTTGATAAATATTGTCGTATTTCGTCCTTATCTAGTGTCATTTAGCCATTCAGAAAGCCTCCATGTTGGGCCAACGAGCCACGATTTTATCTCGTACGAGCGAATTAGCTTATCAGTACATTATCAAATGTTCTTCAAGCCACTTAATCCCGCAAGTTATATCATCTTTACACGTTAATACCAAACCTTGTACACCTGAAGCCACAAACCGTGCACACTCAGAAACAGAAACTTCATTCGTCATTTTGGATTGCGAATCAAACCTCACATAGAAGCATAACAAATACATTCTAAATATTGCAAAATTTTATATTCCTAATTAACTACCATGGTTATCGAACCCACCAACACCACCATTTTGCTTTTGGTAAATAAAAAAAAAAATCTTTCAATGAAATCGGTTTCAATTCTTTCCCACACATCCCTGTATACAGACAGTTCGAAAGATTCAGACAAGGTAGAAACAGTAATTGCATCACTCCATGGCAACATATCAAGCCGGTTACCTGATATGGCCTCCACATTTACTGCTGAAATTATAATTCTAAAATCCAAGAACTATTTGAAATATTCCACTTCCTCCACCCACCCCACCCCCAAAATAATAATAACAATAATGATGATAATGCCATCATTTCCGTTCTCACTTTGCAAATTGAGAGCCTTATAAATTCTAAACTTTAACAACCATTTTATATCCCGCGCCTTGCCAAGCATGGTATTAACGCTAATGAAAGGGCGGGTAATGCTGACATGCCTGCCGTCACCCATTCTCAAATGTATGATTCTTTATACAGGGTACTGACTAAAAATATTAGATAAATCAGCATGTTCTTTTCGCTTTGCAACATACGTGCAATGAAAATACATAACATGGTTCAGCATATCAAATGCAGCATTGAAGAGTGGCAGACATTAGTGTTGTGATTAAATCCCCGGTGGAAGGGGATGGGGCAAATTTAGTCGTTTTGAGGCCTAAGGCAAACACAGGCCTGGGGCCCCATTCGGATATCATTTTAACGTATCGATGTTTAGATATATAATTGGTGAAAAGTAAGACCACAAGTCGTAACCATAAGTTTAAGAGGCGTTTTACAGGGATCCTGGTAGTTTGGGGTCTAAGGCAATTGCCGAACTTTACCTACTGGTAAGTCCGCCACTGGATGTGGGAACCTGTATAAAATGATGTCAAAAATAACTATTTTTATATTAAGGATTTGATCAGGTTTTTAAACTAAGGTAACATAAACTTCTATTTTATGTAATCCCTATACTCAACAGGCAACAGACGATATTAGTAGTAATAATAGTAGTAGTAGTAGTAGTAGTAGTAGTAGTAGTAGTAGTAGTAGTAGTAGTAGTAGTAGTAGTAGTAACATTTCTTTACTAGACATAACAAAATTCACAATAATCAGGAGGGGGGTAATTTAATATTATATTTATACTTTTCAAAAATTAATGTTGTTACGTTTTTATGGTATATTGTCCTTTTGAAACTTCTAGAATACACATCCCTATACATTCATAGTGATAAGAAATCTGATTTGTTTTAAAATATATCACTGGATTAAATATTTTGTCGAAACAGCATAATCAATTTGAAAACACTCATCTAAGGTTGTAAGATCATTATCAAATACTCAGTGGTGGTTTTTCTTCGCCAATGTACCTTCATAAATTGTACAATAGCTAGTGAGTTTTTATGGTTCATATTTTTTCCTTATATTTTTGTAATGAAACTAATTGACATATGTTAGAAAAACCATCTAAATTTCTCATTGTTTGAATAACAACTGAAGTCAATTCGAATGTAAAGCGTTAGAAAAAATTGCTAGCCTATGAAATTGTTTTGCTGTTGATTCAGGACAGGCAAAGTGGCAAAATAATGCCTATGACTGATTGCAGTGCAAACAGACGATTTTGCCATCATATTTAGAATTAACGTGCACGTACTTCAACATTTTTCACTCCATGCCAATTATATAACATTTTGATATACATATCAATGATCTGCCCCATAATGAGCCAGGCTTTAACCGTCAAATCCCAAAAGTAGTAAAACGAATAATTTTGTTTTGGATTCCATATGACCATACTCTTAAAATGAGGCGAGAACTACATTTTCCTTGAGATTTATTTGTTACAACTGAACAAGCATATGTCCTAGCCTTGCTTGACATACAACTGGAAATGAGTAACAGTCACCGTAACAAATTTGCATCATCATATTTCAATAATTGGTTCACTCCCGCTGCAAATAACTAAAAATAATGCTGGCATTCCCTTGCCTTGTTCCCATCTGATCCTCTCACTAGGTTCCACGACGAGATAGTTTTAAATGGGCACTAGCTTTCACGTATGCTGCAAATGTGATATTTCTAAATTCGTTGTATAATGGAAACTCTGGAACATCGTAATTCGCATCTTCGCCAGCTAAGGTTCCGATATGATGACCATATCTATAACTTGACAGATTAAACAGATATATTGGTGTTTTGTCCTTGCGACATCTATTGGATTTCATGAGTTTCCTCTCTTAGTATGTAATGATGACTAACCAGTAGCGTGGTACATTGTATGTACATAGGCCGAAAATGGAGCAACCGACCTATAAAGGATACTTTGGAAGTTTGACATCGAAAGTATGACTATGTTCCAGAAGGATACCGTTACAGGTGTATTTGAGTGAAATGTATTGGTGCAAACAGAGCGGCACTAAAAAAATTGCTTATTTATCAGTTCATTTAAGTTGCGTGCTCCCCTTGTGTCGATCATGTTGGAACAGTGTTCAAATTTGAACAACTTAGTTTTGATTGGATGCTGTTGCTTGCCGCCACATACAAAATAATTCACAGACCCAAAGCACAAAAATATCAGGTCCATATACCAAGGTGTAGATAGGGTTGTCACATAGGAAACTTGGCTAGCGAAGATGCGCAATTCCTCCAAATGAAATCATTGGGCATGATTTCCACCTATTTTATGAGTTTCCGTTATCGTCGATAACGTGTCGATGTGGATTTAGCATGTATTGCGTCTTTGAAAATATGGGACGTTGAGATAGTTTTTCCAATAAACAATTCAGCATGACTTTTAGAAACGAACTCCTTCCTTCGTTCTTTACCACGTTTTCCAGTGTGACGCTTTCTAAGGAGCGGTATCATATAAATTCGCTTTTACCTTCTGGAGTCCTACACCCAGAAAGATATCGTCTTGCTTTAAGATTTGAAATTCGTTGACGTAGCCTGGAAAAGATCCTTCACTACAAACAACTTGTTGTAAGACAAGCATACATTTTGTACTCTTCTTAACAGTTGTTATCCAAGACAGAGAGTATGAAATAATCCAGTACTCACCCACGTTCTTTACTGTCACATACGTATACATTTTTCAGTGTGTGCTTTAAATAGATATCACTCCTTATACTTTATACTTCTCTTCCAATATGTTGTTATGTTGTTGTTGTTGGTCTGGGGCTTAACGCCATTTTTCAGCACATGATAGGCTATACATGGCATCCAGTATTAATGATGGAGGAAGAAGCCGGAAAATCCTTGGAAAGAACCACCGACCCACGAGAAGCTACTGGCAAGTTTTCTCACATATCCACATTCGCCGAATCTTAGACTCGAACTCACGCGGACAGCGCTTTAGACCACACGCCCCCCCCCTTCCCATATGTAGAAATGACGATAAATTAGAAACGCGGTTTTATGAACATTGTGTTTATATATTTTCTTAGCTTAGAAACGTGGTATGCATCCATGGAAAAATTATACTGTACTCAAGGATCATGGGAAATCTGGTGTGACTTTCACAACGTTGTCAACCTTGTAACTATGTTTATGTTTAATCATTTGTATATGACCAAGGAATAAACAAGTTTTCCTCTTCAGTTTAAGTGAGACGGTTTTAATGAAAATCTCAATATTGAAACCTAGTGTTGCATCTCTCTCTCTCTCATCCCCACCGCTTACAAAACACATCACCCACACAATGACAGGCCGATTCCTCATGGTGAACATATGACCAAATGACAGCACACGGTTTTTTCGTTCGAGTGCAGACCATCACCTTATACCAAACTGTTACAATGCAATTATGAACCAACATGTCAGAGATGTTAATTTAATATTTGATGCTTAATTTCTGTATCCTATGTAGCACAAGGTCCTGTTTGGATCTCGAGTGCCTCTATACTACTGTGGCGTCCTTGGTAGAGAACAAATAACAGAGATACATTCTAAATGGCTAGCCTCGACTAGAGTTATGATAGCCATGTCACAGAATAAGGCTATAAATAACTTGGTTTAATCTCGAATCTTTTTTCCATCTTTATTCGTTGTACAGGCATACGTTACCTGGAGTGAATCACTCTCCTCCAGGTAAAGTGATTTCGAAATTACATGCGACGGAAGGTCACGGGTAAACATGGTATACATGAACATTTGACCATAACTATTATTCACTCCAATGCATTTAAGCTTGATACATTTCGTAGTACTGAGACAAGTCATTTGGATTTTGTCAGTGGTGTGGGTATCATCCACTACCGTCTCAGGCCATAGGGATAAGTGTCAAGGTTTTGTTTTATTTGATTTGTGAAACCTTTTCTCAATTTTATGTTATGTCGGGTGATAAAGCTTTATTACATTGCGTGCTTTATTCTTAACATTTTAGTAATAAATAGTTTAGTTTTGTTTTAGCCTATTGTATACTATTGTGACATTATGAGAGCTTAGTGGACATTATGGGAGCTTAGTGGACATATTTGGAGCTTATTGGACATTATTGGGGCTGATGAGGTTTTATTGGGCTGACGGTGTCTTATTGGAGCTGACGATGTCTTAAGGGAGATTCAGTGTCCGATAAGAGCTGACTGTAGCTGCTCATGGTTGGATG
This sequence comes from Potamilus streckersoni, assembly GCA_016746295.1. Taxonomy (NCBI): domain Eukaryota; kingdom Metazoa; phylum Mollusca; class Bivalvia; order Unionida; family Unionidae; genus Potamilus; species Potamilus streckersoni. The sequence goes on from JAEAOA010000493.1 coordinate 177,481, forward strand.
TAGCTGTATTGCGGCAGGCCGTCTATGTGTATGAATACATGTATATATATATATATATATATATATATATATATATATATATATATATATATAAATATATATATATATATATATATATATATATATATATATGAATACATATAAGGGATCTGTGATGTATATGAACGTGGATTGATAAAGAATCTAGTGAAACTGCAGAGTTTCGGTTTGTATATTGAATAAACTGTAGAGTGACAGTTTGTCAAGGGAATGACTATTCCAGTTTACAGTGATGTGTGTTCATCTATTTGTGTATTTATTTGAACGCATTACTATTTATTTGAAACAATAGTAATAACATTATGAGTATTGCTCATTTTCCTTTTGTCTGTTCTATCTCGAGAGATTTCGTGAATCTCAAAGCTTAATGTGTACAAGAGATTACGTGAATCTCATTTTACATGATACATGGTATATTTGTACTTCTCATTTTTGGCTGGATTCCAACGAATCATACTTATTCATTTTTGTTTCCTTATCATTTTGTGAGTGTGCGTAGGGTAAAGTGCATTAATTGTATGATAGGAGTGTGATAATCAGGGTATTTGTTTTGTATTCACACATATATGTCTAGTATTTCATTTTATAAATTTCAATCATTCATCACTTTGTGTTTGTTGTCATTCATTTTGGTCCAAACAAAAATCCTACTCGGTTTCAATTCTGCTACAAGCCAGACATCCCACATTCTGCGGGACAGTCTCACATTTGGCCAAATATTTACACGTACCGCTTTATAGCCAAACAAATATTTGCGATGTGAAATTGCTGGAATTAAATAATTTTCATTTTCCATACCCCCAAAAGTTATTTTGTGATTTCCAGTCCAACATTAAGTCTTAAGATGGTGCAAAAAGTTTGAAAAAGATCAAAAGTATGAATAATTATTTTAATATCGGTCAATGAATAAAACTATTCTCTAAGATTCTCCTTGTTTCTTCAACAGCTTAAAAAATAAAACAAAAAAAATAAATTGTCCTGCAAGAGTATTTATAAAGCTTAACAACTCTAACATGATTTCACACCCTGCCAGTGTCGACTGACATATTAACGCATTATTGTCACGGGTGGCAACTTGAACCCTGTGAGACAGAAAACTATTTTATGTGAATTCAATGAAAAACTTTATGAGGCTCTACAGACCAGATATAATCTGAGAGGGAATAGGGTTTACAACAACTTATGCCCATATGTTTTAATGTTTTACATTTGTTACCTTTATTAACTCAACTGGTCATATAATTGAAGAGCTTATGTGATGGATTTTGGTCCGTTCGTCCATTAACACATTCATCCTAAACTATTGGAGGATTACCACGAAACTTTACACATTCATTGCTCATCCTAATGTCCAGCTGGTCCTAAGTGAAAAAGGTACCACTCAAACATTCAATATGGCCAAATTGGCAGCCATCTTAAAATGCTTGCTATTGATACTACTTCTGAATGGATTGTCATATCCATCTGTTTAGTTAACTAGGTCCTAAATGAAAATGGTGCCTATCTGATGTACAATATGACCGCCACAGCAGCCATTTTGAAAATCTTATCATTCCTCATGAACAAAATGTCATTGACACGAGATTTTCAAAAGATTTCTTATGATATAATGGTCATAAATGAGAACTATGCAATTAGCATATCCAATACAGCTGATACTACTTCCATTTTTTTAAAAATACTGTTATGGATACTTCTTCTGAATAGATTGTTGTATCAGCATGTTTTTGGACCTTTTTTTAAAAGTAGCGTTATAGCGCTCATGTCAGTTCCACACAATGGTTTCTGCATAGCCTCTCAATTATCAATGGATTTCAACTAAATGAGTCATGAAAATGACTTTAAACCCCATACCAACAAAATCAAAACTATCAGCCTTCAACATTATGTTTTAACCAGATAAGGCCCAAATTGCCATACCTACTAAATTTTGTTTCCACATAACGATGTCCACATTTTTGTTTTGCATTTCACCCTTAATTTTGTAACCTGGGTAGTTTGAAAACGATGTGATCGTTATTAATTGGATTATAAACTATCTGCATCCTCATCATAATGCAAAATTATGGCCTCTTAATTGTTTAATGTTAGACCCTCCCATTTTAATAATACATGAGACTTTTCATCTGATCTTCCATTCATATTTTTGTTTCCATACTTTTTTAATTATATACTAACAACATTTTACAGCTATCTTTATATAAATAACTTGAACAAGATCAATTTTGTGCATTAGTCATTTTTTGTTGAATTAAGAGCCCCGTTCGACTCAAAACATAAGTTTTTATTACTAAGGTATCAACAAATTTTGACTAGCTTCAGATCACTGACCCTTATTAATGGCTCCTCTGGATTAAAAGACAGAAATATTCTGTATCATATTGAATTTTCATATCCAACCTCCACCCCCATTTAGTGTAGTAGCTGTGTTCAGCTACATATACCCTGATCAAATTGCAGTGTCTTGCCATTTAAATACTGTCATCAAAATGTTTTGTGTTCAACATTACTTTGTAGTGTGATCTGTTGATGTGAAATGGTTTTCACATAATACCTAAATTTCTCAAGTACATAGAATAATAAAGCAAAAGATAGATATTGTTCCTTTAGCAAGTAAGACAATTCTTAATCTTCGAGATACAAAAGTCAAAAGGTACAGGCCAATGTTGCCTGCCACAATAAAATGGCATTCTGCCTTAGGGGATAGAGAAACCTTAACTTTTGGGAATCTCAAGTTGTATGCTCTAGACCACAGCAGACCCCACTGCTGAAAATAGTTTCTCCGTAACTAGTTTGACAGTACACAGCTGTACCTTACTTCAAATAAATTATTTTTAAGTATACATAAAAAGAATATTGGATTTGGTGTCATACAAAAGGGTCAAGGTCATTGCAAACCAATTGGGGAAATAGTTTATATTTAATGAAAAGAGCTCAACTATACATTATCATCCAACATAAACCCAAATCATAGGTTTTGACATTAAACTCCTATTATTGTGATTCAGTTACACAAAAATTTCAGAAAGTCAGTCAGATGTTATCTATATCTTGAGAAAACCAAACTTTAAGAAGCCTGCCCACCCAGACCACAACAGAAAACCATAATACTTCACACCTTAATTTGCATGGGTTTAAATATGTATAACCTTCAAATATGGACTTGTCTAGATTTGCATGCCTATTTAGCAAATTCTTATAAGAATAATGGTATTTTCTGATAATAAATTGACTTGATTTAATTAGGACTGTGCTACAGGTGAGACATTATAAGTGACAGTGGCTTAATGATTGTAGGACTGACAAATCACAATCTGCAGGTTTCTAATTTAAATCCTGTATAGATCAATAACCAGTCTCTTGGGAAGGCACTTCATCCCCAGTGATATGACAAGTCTTCAGTGTGATGGTGTGCAATTAAACATCAATTATTCAATCGGTCAATCTATGACAATTATCTGGATCTGTCATACTGCTAATTACCTTTCTCAAAAGTGCAATCATTCTTCTATGACTATAGACAACACAAGAAGCAAAAGCACAAGTATATATATTGTATAAAACGTTTTACTTAGGATGAGAAGAACAAATTGCACGCTACAAAATGATCCAATAATATCTTACGAGTATCAAATGATAGTCATTTTCCTTAGCTTGCATGGAGATGTAAGTGCATAACAGAATAAGAGTTTATTTGAACCAAATCATATCCAGAAGTTCAGTCTGAAACTGGTTCCTATTCATTATAAACATAATGACATTTGTATATGTTCATATCAACAAACTAAACAATTTTATTTCAGCACATACTTACTAAAGAAGTTCTGTCTTGAAAATACAATTACATGTAATTTATATAAGCCCAGCAATGTATAAATTTATGTACTTTTATAGCGCTTGTATACTAATGTAGTAATTAACCTTTTTAAAGCAACCACATGACTTCAAGGGCCAAATAAAACCTACAGGTGGATGACTATATATATATATATATATATATATATATATATATATATATATATATATACACACACACCTTTTCTACAATAAACTGCAAAAAATATTACATTTTATAAACTAAATTTTCAAAAGTTACCAAAAATATATGAAATATGGATCTTGCAAATAGTCAAAAATGTCAATTAAACAGGAAAACTATGTTCTTGCAATCAAAATAAAGCATGTCTGCTCTACCATTTGCACAATACTATACAGTATAATCAAATGTGACATATATACTGGTTTATAAGATGGAGCCAACATATATACTGGTTTATAAGATGGAGCCAACTGCAAACTGCACAGACCTATTGTATGGGTCTATGAAGCTTGTTTTGACAAAATAGAAGAATAAGAAACATAACCTGATCTGCTGGCACATTATATGATGGCAGATATGGGTCAATATTGTTTGGTAATGTATCCTATTAAAATCTCCTTAGAAATGATTTGCAATATATTTTAAATACTTATAAAGTATTTTTCTGCCAATCAACTGATTTATTCAAGTTTAGCTTTAAAAATAAACGATAATGTCTGAGAAACAAAAAACACAAGACCTGACATTTAGATTGATACATTCAAAAATGAAATTTGTTAATTTTTTTTGTGTGTGATGTAGGACTTGTTAATCTCAAACATTACAAAGGTAAAGATTCTAAATCTTGCATTGTTCAGCTACTGAACTACACTGTACACATTTACATATGAAAATATAATGATATACAGCCATGTAAGCAATTTAATTACATTAATCGTAGATAAAAAATAAACAGTCCCATTGTTCCTTGATAACATTCAAGCACAGTATATTTAAATCACATCAGGCAAAAGAATTTCACAACCTATGGTGCTTTCAAAGGCAAGAAGACATTTGCAATTCTATAGAAAATGTATTGGAACTTCTTAAGCAAACCAATTATCTATTACAATACACTTAAGTAATTGTACTGTAAACAGAACATTAAACACCTGCATGTGCTTAATAGTCCAATGCTTTATCACTTAACACACCTAATTTAAAGTCCAGAAACCACTATTGTCTTATTATATTAACACAACTTTATTATGTGACATTTTCACCCTATAATCTGTGGGGTTCTTTATTACCATAAATGCAAGACATCCAAGTTTGATTAAAGACAAAATATAGTCTGCAAAATCCAATTTATAAGCCATAACCTTGACCTTTCATCCCAAAATCAGTTGGATTATTTTCCTTACCTTAAAAACAATTTTCTATTTCAGATCAATGGTACTGCTTCTTCCTTACATCATATTCAACCATTAATTCAAATTTGGTCCAGGTATGTGATGCAGGATTACTGTTATGCAGAAGTCAGTTTTTTATTTTGTCTCTGCCTTTTAACCTTTTGACCCAAAATAGACAAGCTTCTTCCTTACCCAACAAACCTGTTTGGTCCAGGTATATGATGTCACGTTATTGTTTCAAATCAGAAATTATTTATCTTTTTTCAGTCAGTGACCTTGACCATTGAACCCAATTTTGATTGGGTTCCTCCTTAACCAGTGCAAGCCATTCAACCTCCTTGTTATCTATATGCAGGACAACTTGAGTTAGGCTGATAAACAACAGCATCTAGATGGAGAACAACTTTCCAGAGATAGGCAGATGAACAACAGCAAATACAATCTGACTTATGCTGGGCATGTTAAAAATTGAATGATCATTTCTATAAAATAAAAAAATCAATATTTGCACACTGTAGCCTAAGATTTTTCAAACAACTTGCATCACAGGAAACAAACTATTTACACAGAGAAATGTTATTGAAACAAATATGTAACTTTCATTAGATCACCTTAAATAATGGCCTTAATCTAGATTGTTTAAGCTGCTATCATCATAGATCGAGTAAACATGGAAAATGTTTACATAGTATGAGGGTGGTCATTAAGCTATTTACTTCTTCGTGTCAAATTCTACTCATGTATTTAAAAGTGGTACTTCTGACTTGCACACATATCTGCATCAATCAGCATCAACATATTTGGTGACAACATGATTTAACAGAAAAGTTTCTTCATTTTCTGCCTGCAGCAAACCGATTTTCCTTCTCATCAGGCTACTTTTGTAAAAAAGGGTAAACCTCTTTCAGCCTTGGAGTAAATCAACTTTATTAAAGCTGAGGGTAAAATTCTACACAAACATAAATAAAATGTTAAAAAAGTTGTTTCGCATTATTAGTGGTAAGTTTTTCTTTTTCTTCAAAGAAAGAGTAAGTTGTAAAAAGATTTCACAATATATTTTTAAAAAGGTACATATTTTGGATCTTTGACTTTAAATTTATATCTAAATGGAAAAAAAATCTGCATATCAAACCGATTGACAATAATTAGTTGACACATTTGTACCAGTACTTCAGAAATGACACTGCTTTAAATTATAAAGATGGAATGAAAACAAATCTAACATGGGGATAAAAAAAACTTCTTACAAATAAAATTATTCCAATCTATGAAATTAGTGATATATTCCTTGCATATAATGGCTAAATATTTTTATTATCATATGTATCAGGACTAAATAGCTGGTTTTAGTTTTGCTATTTAATAGCACAGCAACACAAGCAGGTTATATAGTGCTGGGGCACTGGATTAAAGTCCCAAAGACTTAGTTCACTCGATGGATCCAACCGTTGGATTTTATCTCTTATCCTTTCAGTCAGGAGTCTGGAATGCTTATCAATAAGCTACTGTAACTCTTTGAATGACTTTAAAAAAGCTGTAATCAAGACAGTTATTTGATCACACACAACTTCATATGATCCAGTTATTTGATCACATGAATTCATATTGCCCAGTTATTTGACCACATTACTTCATATGACCCAATTCAGACCTTTTGTACATGCTGACTAATCAACATGACAGATCCTAATGACACAAATGATGTATTCTTTATTTGAAATGAAATTATTAGACTAGTTTAATAACTTCAATAATTTTGCTCGCTAAGGCTTGAAAGTCAAATCATTTTATCTGAAAAAAGCATGAATCAAAACCAACTATTTCTGAAAATGTTTTATCATGCAATAATTATAATAAGGATTTCAAAAACTAGCTTGAAACATAGTAATGCCACAAAATTTCCCTGACTTTGGAGAAGAAAATGAAACGTGTTTCATTTTCCTGATTTTATATTTCAACCAGCTAGATGCAGCTGTAATGCCTAAATGTGTGCAACACTGACAAATGGTACTTAACAAAATACTAAATATTGGGAAATTTCAATATTGTTAAAAATTCATTTAGTTTTAATTCCACTAGTATCAGTAATCATCATTCATGTTTATACACGCACTGCAAAGTTACTAATCAAACCTGAAGAATGCTCATACTTCTAACAAAAGGTATTTAACATACATGGTATCCTGGGAAGGCATTTAAAAAAATAAAAATACTTGCCAGGGTACTTTGTTTTCAAAGGGTTCATATTAAAATGAAACAAAATCCTCTAAATTGCATCTAAGGGTGAGTGCCCCACATGAAAAGTACCAACCCTGTGTCCTGGGTATATTTTACTGGAACAGCCTTTATCAAAACAATCTTACTTTGAAAATGTTTGCCATATGTACTATAAATCATTTTTGTTCATGTTATTGTGTAAATTTAGCCACCCTTTGAAATATTCTACCAGCTTGATAATCTGTAAAAATAACAGACATGTCACCAATCAAGACTATTGCCATACACTATGTTGTGTTGTTCTTCATAAGCTTTGTGACACAAACTATTTTACTCCCTATATTGTGCAATGTTTACTTTTCATTTAATTTGATAATATACATTATGAAAATAAAACAACACAGAAATTTTCCCAAATACTGAGTATACTTGTAAAAAATAGTGTCTAGACAAATGATAAATTATTTGTATCCAAGAAACATCACTAAGATTAAGTCTTCCTCAAATGCATTGGGCACAAAATTGTATCTAATAGAAAATGCAAGATGGGCAAGTCACATAAAAACGTCTAATGCATTAAAAGATACATTGCCAGATATGGGTTTATCATTTTAATATTCACTGTAACAAGCATAAAATAATTTCTAGAAAGTATGCCATGAACGAAAAGTGTTAATAAAAGGAACTGCATTTGCTACAATGTATAAATGAATATACAAAGGCTTTGAAACAAGTAAACACAAAAGGAGTTATATGGTGCTTATTAAAAAGTTCAGCTTTAAAAGACGTTATACAGATGCTAGACAACAATGCATGATTCCTAGTCAATGATCATTACTAAAATAAACGAATATAATTCAAAGCATCTGCAATAAGCAGAAATATGCAACACCATAAAAATTTTCTATCAAATAATTCTAAAATGAATCACAATGAATCCAGCACCTGTTTTAAAATATATTTGTCTTTTAAAAACTATGCACATTAAAATAACAAGTTATGTTTATTTGATCACTTAATGGCTTTAACTCTGTGGCATTAGTGTACTCTGAGTAAAGGCTCTTGAGGCTTGTTTTCAAACACGACACACAATTCCTTCATCAAAAACCATATTATTTTACATGAAGAAGCAATTTCCTTGTAATGGTACCTATACATATATGCTATATTTATCACTAGCATCATACAGCTGAATTTTATCACAAAAAAAAACTTAACAGCTGGTGAAAATTCCTGACTCTTATTTAGTACCATGTGATAATTTCTATTTGTAACAAAAAAATTAGGTTCTCAATTAAAAATTTAAGACTCATGATTCAAGTAAAATGCATGAAAAACATGACTGCAGAAATGTCAAATATAAATTCAGTAAAATATCATGGATTCCATGTGTATCATCCATTTCTGCTTTAAATAACAATCACAAATTCGGCCATATTTATCTTGCAACCAACTATAAACAGCCAAAACATTTAGCTATGTTGATCTGTTAATTCTGAAAGAAGCAGCCTCATGTGATGTATTTTCTTCTCTTCTTTCAAATATCTATCGGAAGAGGAATGCAAAGAATGAAGCAATCTGGCATCCAGTATAGTCTGGCCCAGTCCGAAGACTTAGGACACGATCTCATACAAAATCCAAAGGCCATGACACTTTGTAGCACATAAAAACCCTCACTCTACAACACAAGCTTCAAAGGGCAAAATTCACATAGAAAGTAATTTTTTGCAATTTTTCTCTATCACCACAACTGTCAAAAAAGCCCATAAGTGGATGTTCCCATCTGGGTTGTTTCATTTAGATGCTGTATTCAATACAGGGTTTTATTACCTGTTGTGGAAGACAGCATATTAAACCAGCTAATATATCTTACACAGCAAACATTTCCAGAGTCTGTTCTATTTATACTCTCAATATTTACATCTACAGTGTAGGCACAAGCTTTTTAAATAAAATATGTAACTTCAATTCTGGATCTGTGCTGTCTTCATTTGTGTATATATTTTGGTACATGGATCAATATGGCAGCAGCATGCATTCCCTGCCTGTAGCATGAAAGAGAAATCTTGCAAAGTTACTACAAAAGGCCTGTACTGATTCTGTAAGTCTCAATACTTCATAATGAGCTGAGAAAGTTGTAAAATGCCAACACATTCATAGCAGTAAAGGAGATTAATGCCCTCACAAAGATCATTTTGAAATGTTGAGTACCTATATTTATATAGCAAATAGTCCAATTATTCCAAAATCACTTTTAAAAGTTATAATTGTGTACTTTAATTCTATGTATGAAACATTAATTACATATAATAGGATGGGAAAAAATACCTTGTCACCAATTTATAAAACAATTGAATAAGTATTAAAATCTTGATTGAAATTGTGATGACTAAGATCAGACTCCTATTATCAAATACACAAGAAAGGTTTATATTGGTGAATTAATTTTTTTTCTATATAATAAAATTATTCTCAGCAAGAAAAGAGAGAATGTGTTGCTGAATTACAGCAAATTGCAAATTTCCCAATATCTCAAACACATTACTTAAATTGAAATAGAAGCTGCAGGTGCATCTTTTTTAAATCAGATTTCTGCCGGATATCATAGTGATTAGGGCTGTCAATGGGTACCTGGATAACCAGGTACAAAACCATATTGAAAAATCCGAGCATTGAAAATTAACGAGTACCCATTCAAAAAAATATTAGTCAATAACGCTATCGAAATATCATATCATCAGCTTTACGCTGGTCTGACTAATTGACATTAGTGAAATTAGTCAGGGAACCAGACTAACTTTACAGCAGCACCTCAGATGCTTTAAACTGCCACTGTTTGTTCATGTGAAGTGTCTGCATGATCAAACTTGATTATTGAATTTGTTTAAAAATGGCGTCCAGCAAGAGATGCATGTTTAAGATGAAAGGGAAAATAAACAATTTATTTTGTTAACCCACAACAATCAAGGTTTGTGAAAATTTGACAGTGGGGTAACTAGGTTTGTACTTGTCTTCCATGTTCTAACAAGCACCGTTATCTATTTTCATGGTTTTTGACAGCTATAATAGTGATACAATGCTCTCAAGTAAAATGTGACATCTAAGATGTCATAATGTAATAGGTCATATGAAACCCCTTCTCCATACAGGGTTGATTTTGCTACCATGAACTCAAAACAGTCTTCTGCACAATGTGATGCCTTGCAGGTGAATGCCATGATGATTAGGCAGCAAAATTTCCACCAATAAAAGCAAAACAGGAAATCCATCCATTTTAGAATACAAGCTTTATACATTAGTAATATCAGCATTATATTACACTAATATTACACTAAATTTTCACTTAAATACAGATACTATTGTAGACGACATCAGACTTTTAAATACAGTAATGCATATACCGGACAATCTTGATGATCCTGTCAGAAAAGCAATACCTATGTGCCGCCATTCACAGGTAAGAACACCAAGCTTTATAATTCCTTACAGAGCCATTTACAGGAAATGTATCCCTGTAGAGTTTCTTTCTCAGCCATTACTTGGGCATTGTCACAGTGGAAGGTTTTGTGAAAGAAAATAGCACAGTTATCAATCCCAATATGTAAAGAGGTTACTTATATGGATATGTAAATAATGCAGAAATTTCTGATATCATGCATACATAATTCCCTTCAATTTACACATCTTGTACATTAACTTGCACTCAAACTTGCTCCAAAAATCTTACATTAAGACAAAAGAAGCAAGCAAAAAAAAGGTATTCAAGAACAATTGACCCTAATCTGGCCAACAATTCCTGCATTAAAAACTTCCCAAACATGAATATTTACACATTAGTGGAGCTTTATGGCTTCTTATCAGACAGCTCAATTACAACATTCAAGTTTCCATACTGATCTATAATAGATTAGTTGGGAAAATTTCAAGTTGAAACATTAGGAGCATTTTTACTCGACTTTAAACTTAAGTTTGGAAGTTTTGACATTCAGTAATATTACTAAGGATATATTTAGAAAACGTAAATGTCAGGATCCATTCTTTTTAATTCTGGTTCCTTTACATGAATAATAAATTTCAATGACACATTTGTTGAATCATAGTTACTTGCTTACAAGTCGAGTCCAAATGCAAACTGCACAGACCCAGACATAATGTATGATGTGATCACAGATCTGGGTCCATGCAGTTTGTTGGGAACAATCAGTAGAACAAAAAACAGACCCTGATCTGCTGTCACATTATTCTACAGCAGATCAGGATCTTTGTTTGCAGCTTGACTTGTATGGGAATATATACAGTACTGTATGTATCAAACTGCATATTCACTATATATTTCATGGGATAACAATTTTTTATTTATTTTGTCATTGATTAAAACCAAGATTTCAATACTCAACAAATTTTCATTCTTTTGAAACAAGACACCTTTCCCAATCCAACAGAGTACCAACAAAAATGATACTGTTCAGTAAACCATGACAAATGATAGTGATGGAAAACATGAAATCGGTGAATTCCATTTATGGACTTTTGAGTCTGACTTGAGTTCCAAGCTAAAACTGTTTAAAGAATATGAAATATTAAGTTGTACTAAAATGTTTCAGTACCAACATAAGCATCCAGCATCTCAACACAAACATCCACATTTTTTTTAAAACTTGATAAAATGCACAAAAAGTAATACAATACAATCTTGGGAAACTTGGTAAAAATAATACTTTTAATTGCTGTACTTAGATGACAACAGAACAGAACTGACATGATCCTGAGATTGCGTACTAAATCCATTCAAATCTGCATTGTTGCTGCTGCTGTTGTTCTTGTTCCTGATGTTCAATAATGTTGTAAGCTTGAAGATGTGTGGTAGAATCATTCTGATGTGGATGTTTACATAATTTATGTATAATTCTTTATTCCAAAACATATGACCTGGTCACTGTCATAAATCAGTCATCCTTCCTTCCTCTTGATAAAATAGTTTATGGGCTGTATGTACACATGTGTGAAAGATATAAACAATGATGTCTTCACAATAGCCGACATGAACGGTTCTTGGGTCTGACTGGCTGTGGTTGTAGTACAGCTCTCACAGCTTCATCAAACACCTGCAAAATGTAATATCACATGGTCAGTGTCCATTACACAATATAGTAGCATCATATGGCCAGTGTCCAAATCACAATACAGTAATATCATATGGTCAGTTTCCATTTTACAAAACAGTAATATCATATAGTCAGTGTCCATTTCATAATTCAGTAATATATGGACAGTGTCCATTTCACAACACAGTAACATATGGTCAGTTTCCATTTCACAAAACAGTAATAACATATGGTCAGTGTTCATTTCATAATACAGTAATATCATATGGTCAGTGTCCATTTCACAATACAAAAGAAACATGATATTGCATATTCACTTTAGTGTTGTACCCATTTTCATGCATCACATGGTTGTTACAAACCAGTGTCAAAAGACCCAGTTGAACAATGATCCTTCAGCAGAAACAATCAAACTCCATTAGAAACAATAAGACTTCTTCCCTATTCCATGTTGGTAAAAACAAAGCAGCTTTTTTTGAAATCATGAACAATATAATTTTCATGGAAACAAATAATTCAACATTGTTCCATAATGACTAGGTATCGGACTGAACATCTTCATATCCTTATTTTCATCTGGTACACACTAATAGAAGTCTTTTGGTAATTTAAACCCATGTTAATACATTTCCATTTAAAATAATATGACCATCATACTGTATGTCATAGCAATGCATGCAGGCTAAATCTTGTATTTCATGATTAGGTGACCAGGTTTACCCTGTGTTATAAAGTTTGACAATACAGGTTGATATTTTCATAAGAGTGCAGTTTTAATTTAGAATTTAGTTACAAAGATAGTAAGTACAACTTTCAAAACTGAAATTTGAAATAAAATATCCCTGCTAGAGATAGCTTTGTTTTCTAATGCAGATTTTCATACCAAGATTGAAATTAGTTCAAATGTTAGCAGTGTTATGTATATACAATTTGGCAAATACCCTTTGTTGAACCTGCAAATGGATTTCAAAGAAGGTGAATAATAACTTCAAATAGGAAATACCCCTTCTCCCAAATTCATGACGAAATGAACTAATGTAAAGAAGGATAGTAAAACACAAAAGAATGGTGACAAAATCTGTACAACTTATATTGAATTAACAGATAAGACATCAAACCCTTCAACTTTCTTATCCAATCAATAATTCGTAGTGATTGCCTTCATATGCTAGTATGTCAATTTATTGTTGCACAGTGCAGTATGTATTGGAATACTCCAACAGTAGTGCAGATATCAATGCAGTATACATATGGTTATATTTTGATAGTTTGATGGTTGTATGATTCGAAAGAAAGATTCACCTTTTTGAAGGGTCACTGATTCAGTGTGAAAGGGAGTTCAATGGCTCTAAGGTTCACTGGTCCAAAGGTGTATTAAACTGAAGGTTTATTGATCTGAAAGAAGGGTTAAATGTTCCTGGTCCAAAGGCTAGTTATTCCAAAGGAACACTGGTCCAAAAGAAACTTTCAATAGTTTCATGGTTCATTAGTTCAAAGGTGTGTTAGTATTCCCCAATAAAAGTTTTTTTGAAATAGTTAAAAGTTTTGAACCAGTGAACTCAATTTCAAATAGCTTCAGACTTGTGAACAGTCAACAAATAATCTTTTCTGACAAATGAACCTTTTGAACATTTAAAAGTTACCATATCATCCAACAACAGCACAGATGTCAAAGCAGTATATCATCATAGAAAATATTTCTATGCTGATATATGTCAATGACTGATTAGACCTTTAGTATAAAGTTCACTGATTTATTCAATTTATAATGACTGACAAATGGGCAGTGGAAAGAGGAGCTTAATTAATTTACCAATTTACCAATTTTCCACCTGACCACTTGAATGGGTGGGGCAAAATGAATGACCCAACTCACCTGTTTAAGACCTCTTTGTGTTAAAGCAGAACATTCCATATACTTGACTGCCCGTATTTTATTTGCTAGTTTTATTCCTTGTTCTCTTTTGATGGGGGATAGGCCCTGAGCTGCTAGCTGACCTATAGCTTCTTTGTTTTCTCTTAGATCAATTTTAGTTCCTAAAAAAAATCAAACATGTAATAATGAGTTTTGAATTTGCTAGTGCAAACAAGATATTAAATAAATCTGCACGATTTGTGAAAGCCAACCTTCTCATTATCTTCTGAAGCGGCTGACAAATTCAAATACAAACCTGCATCAATGCAACAATGTAATGAAGATGTAATAGTATTCTAAAAGTGCAAAGCTACAAACAACAATACTACAATTTATAACAGAAGACATGGTTGATGAAAAAGAAAAACTAAATGGTATATGTTTGTTGGCTTGTTGTACATTTTACATACTAACATACAGAAGACAATTTAATTTTTCAGCCCATGAAGTGGCTAGATTTTTCTCATTGGGTACTTTCCATAATACTACAAACCTGAGATATTCATGGACCAATGATCACAGCTGATTGGCAGTTTCCAAATTAAACAATACTGAAACTGGTTACAAACCATAAACATGATGCAAGCTGCTGCAAAACATATGCAAAAGTTTGAGCATGTGATACATTTTTTTAAAAAAAATATTAAATAAACTTTAAAAAATACTGAAAAAAGTTTATATAAACAAAGGATCTGAATAAAATAAAAATAGTTTTTCACAGGTATTTCATAACAATAGTGCTGACTACATTTAGTAGATCGACTATCACTGAGCTATCACCAACATCATTTACTTTTCAAGTTTTCACAGGTTTATACAATCCTGCAATTTTTCATAAACTTTCTCTTCATTTTCTGTTATTAGCATCTGCTGGAAATACAGTGCCAAGAACATCAGTGATTTTATGAAGGATTTGATATTCTTCTCTTTTTTATATGAATGATCTGCCCTGCTCATGTAATCGATTGATCAAATAACATGCCACTGCAAAATATGGTGCAACAAGCCAAAACACCAGATTGTTAGAATTTCTAAAATGCTTGTCAGTTATAAAATCCTCATTAGAAGTAGTATGTTTCATCGTCAAACAAAAGCTATTGTCCGTATTTCAGTGGGGAATGTTTTGAAACTTACAAGTTTTAAAAAAATGCCCAAATTATATGGCTCATAATGACCAACTAAAAACTAGATTACATAAATTATCTTATATTAGGTGACTTGTTAAAGGCCAATAAGGGATGTGCTTGCTGGTGCTTGCTACATGCCTTAACCTCTTAATATGAATACAAATAAAGCATTACAAAAAAACCCAACCAAATTCAGTGAACCTTTGCTCCATATTGAGTGCAGAAATGTAAAAAAATATACTATGAACATTACTGTTACCTTTGTGCCATTCCTCTACCTAACATGACTCCAGAGTTATGAAATAGGAATGAAACCAAATTTGTATACAGAATGCAGATGTTCTGGTAAAGTGTATTTAAGGTCATCCATCTCTGCTCTAGAAAGTTTTTAAGTCCAAGTGGGTAATAAACCTGTCAAATGTTTTTAAACAAAACCCAAACATGGCCTATGTTTTGTTGATACAAAGTTCCATACTATAAGTTGTTGGTTTCAATTTGTTTAAGTCCATCAAATTTATTATAGAAATGTAATTCCTGATACAAAGATAAACTTTAAGGTCAAACAGGCTATAACTGATTCAAATTTTTCAATCTAACAATAAAAATCAAAACTGAGCAAGGCGTTCTACCCACAATGTCTTACAACAAGATCCAGTGGCAAATTTCCAAGCTAAACAAGGGCCAATAACTCACAAATTTTGACCTAAAATACATTATAAATCTACCGCAACCCAAGTGTCTCAACATAAAAATAGCTGCCAACCATACTGACTCGCAATTAGTGAAAATAGAGATAACAATTAGTGAATTTTGACATGAATTCGTGAAGCAATCTACCAAGTCCTGGAATATTTGTTGGAACAAATGTTTAGCATGGGATCCAGCTGATAAAGGTAGATTGTGTTCAACAAAAAAACTCAATGTTTCAGTGTTGTTAGCTTGTGGGTCTTCCATCGATGGCTTAAAATATTCCTGACCTGAAATCTGCTGGAGTTCTTAATTTTTCCAATCTCTATGTGCTTTTTGTTACCTGAATGTGCTTCCTCACATCATCTCTGCCACCATGCCCAATGCTAAAATTTGTGGCACACTGTGCAAAAAGCATGATGCATATCAGTGTTTGATGGCTGAATGCATGGCCAATTCTTGGTATATTCTAAACTAAACTTCACTTTTGTGCAATATACTTTTTCCTTGGAGGTGAAGACATTTTCAAGATAGCTGTGGAGCGGTAATTCAAATCAGTTGGCAGCGCATGTGAGGAGCAAAATTCCAAGTTAGGCCCCAGTTTCTCTCAAAAGCATTTGTAAAGCTACTCTTATGCATATAGATTAAAATATGCTAAAATGCTTGCTACCTGGCCAATGGTATCAATCAGCTATAGTTCTACTAATATCGTGACCAGCAATACTGGACCATTTTGGCAACTGCCAGTATCATGACTAGCACTTAATGGGAAATTGGATATTTTATTAAAGATACAAAATAATTGGGAATAGGGAAATTCGTGACAGTTGGTACCTATGTTAAAGCTCCATAATAAATTCAGTTTTAACCCATAACGTCCTTCAAATGCTACTGAGCTGAATTAACGATTCAAGGGCATACTTTAATGTGAAGGCCATAACTCAAAATTTCACATTGAAATTCATCATAGTTATACCTTTTCTCAGAAAAAATGTGATAATAAATTTGGTTTTGAATTATGCTATTCACAACTACATTAATGGTGTATGGGCAAACTTCTAAGTTTTAATACAGTGTAAGTCTATAAATCAAATTTATTGACAGAAATAGTGAAATCAATAGTTAATCTTTTTAACTGAAAGTTAATAAAAAAAAGTTTGGTTTTAGTCCAAAAGCCATTAGAAAATTACTTGGCAGAAACATAATTCTCCAAATTTATAAAATCAATGTAAACATCTTTGCTTTAATCACATCTATCACAACAGATATTCTCGTCAGATCAAAAGAATTTACCAATGACCATCCAAAAAAATAATTGCTCAGCAACTTTGACCTTCAATCTCATAAGCCATCAATTGGTTTTGAAGTTATAAAATAGAAAGAAAAGTGTGACCGAAAACTTACAATACTGACATGTAATTAGTTTATGAATCCAAATGTGGTATGCAAAACATTTTCTAGTACTAATGTAAATGAGTGTGTCAGTTTCATTTATTTATTTGGACACCTTGGAATTACAGAACCAAAATGAAATACCAACATGTGATTCTGACCATGAATGCAGGAACCCAAATGTTGAGCAAACTGCACTCTCTTGAATTGTGAATATCAACTTTCATCCATTTATCTTAAACAGCACTTAAGATATAGTGCAAATAAAACTAGGATGCACAAACAAACAACAGATGGAAATGCTTGTATTATGTATTCTGCTTTCCTTCACATGAAGAGTCTAGGACAAATAGTAACATTATAAAAGAAAGATTCCCTGAAATATTACATCAAAGTGTTCAACATTAAAGGGATAGAGGCAAACAGCTTACCCACTACAATAACAGGAGCATCAGGACAGTGATGTTTAATCTCAGGATTCCACTTTGTCATCACATTTTCATAGGAAGATGGGCTTACCACACTAAAGCATATCAAAAATACATCAGTCTGAAAGAAACAAAAAAAAGCACTGAAGCTCAGACTTTGCTAATGACAGCTCCTATGGTGAAGTATCATTTATAAGTTGAAAGTTGGATCCTATTGCAAACAAGTTAGAACCTGATTTGCTGCTTTACAATGAAGCCACATAAAAGGGTCTCTGTTGTTTGATCTACAAATTAGTCCAAACAAACTGCACAAAGATCTGATGACCTTATGTGAAAATACAGCTTGGTCTGATCAGTATCCAGTACAGTAACCTGTAGTAGCTCTTAACTTCATTTGCTGTTTTTTTTTCTTATTAATCAGGGTTTGAGCTTAAGTTCATGCATAAACTGTTAACATCTGATTATTGATTTTATTACTTTTATGTGAGATTTTCAAACTTCATGTAATGTGAAGTTTGATGTACACATCCCATGCGATTTGGCATCTAACCATATATGCAACTATGGAACAAGTTCTGCCGTGGCATTATACTTTTCTCAAGTCCGCATGGAAATATTGCTAAAAGATATTGTCACATTCTCTGCATTTACTCAAGACAAATAAAAACTGTTCCACTTTTTCTTTTTAATCTGGGTTTGTGTTTAAGTTCATTGCCCAACACATAAAAATATGATTTGGGATCTAATCATCTATGGAAATATGGAAGATTCTGCTCTGGCAACATACTTTTATTGTGATTTCTCAAGTCTACTTTAATGAAAACCACAATGCAAGATCTTGCTCTCTTTGGGGAGTGTTTAAAATTGTATTTCCCATTAAATTACAAAGTTTGCATGGGATTCAATTGATATAGAAAATGTAGACAGCATGTGCCCTAGATCAAGTAGCTCTCACTCAGGTAGCCATTTATGAAGCTCTGGAGTTTAACCTACAAACAGCTGCTTGAAGGCAGTCAGCTTAGCAGGCTTCTTTGAGAGAGCATTTAGTACTTGCAGAATATTAATTGTAAAATGTTCACAGATAGCTGAAGCTATTTCAGCATCCAAATGTTATTGCAAGGCCTCATTAGGCCTATTTACCAAGTTTAATCAAAATACAAGGTCTAGATAAGCATCACAACTGCATGTTTTAAATGAAAAACTTGACTTTACATGAATACTTTTCATGTCATGCCTAATTTAAGCATTTAGACCCAAATTATCAGCATAATGCATCAGCTTCAAATGTTCCATGCAATTTCGAAATAATAGTACTTAATCACTGTGAAAAGACTCGCTCTATAATCAAATGCACCCAAATTTAGTCTTTCATGAAATCCTTGTTCACATTCAAAAAGGCATGATAAATGTCTTGATGTTTAAGACTCAAGTCTAGTATCATAAGTTTGTTTCATTATTTTCACAAATTACTCAAATTTTTTGGTAATACAGTTTAAATGCAGCTAGTAATATACTCAATTTAGAAAATTCTTATCAAGAACACTAAAAATCATGTCATAAATACTGTGGTAACAAACATGGCCAATCGGATACAAAATCACCTCATTAATATGAGTGGTTCCCGCTCATTATTAAACTTGTTTATGATCTTTATGATATGAGAAATATTCCAATATTATTTGCAGACATATAGTTTTTGCATACTCTTGTGAACAAGCTAGCATGGGAAGAATCAAAGAAGGGATAGACATTGGCAAATCAAAAAGCACCTGCTGCATGTTAAGTAAAATTTAACTGATGAAAGATAAATAGCAGTAAGCACCTGTGGGTATGAGAGTGGCCGTAATCTGTCATAGTCTTCCTGGCCTGCAGTATCCCACAATCCCAAGCTGACTGCTGCCCCATCCACCATCATGTTTGCTGTGTAATTGTCAAAACTGTAAATGAAACAAATATGTTTTGATCAAACTTCAATGTGATTGAAAAATGATTTTTTTAAGTTTGGAAAATGCTCCCAAATGTCATCACCTAATCTTGCCTTTTCAAATGTAATTAAAGTTCAAAACTAATACCAGTAATTCTCAATTTTCAATTGGAAAATATTTTACATAATTATGTACCTAATTAATGGTAAGAGACTACAGCAAATCACTATTTAAGCACACAGAGAGAGAGAAAGAGAGAGGGGAGAGAGAGAGAGAGAGAGAGAGAGAGAGAGAGAGAGAGAGAGAGAGAGAGAGAGAGAGAGAGAGAGAGGAGAGAGAGAGAGAGAGGAGAGAGAGAGAGAGAGAGAGAGAGAGAGAGAGAGAGAGAGAGAGAGAGAGAGAGAGAGAGAGAGAGAGAGAGAGAGAGAGAGAGAGAGAGAGAGAGAGAGAGTGTTGATCACTAAAAAAATTAAATGAGTTTTTGTGCTGGCCATAATGGCTGTAAGATTGTCCGGCTAGATTTTCATTAAGGACAAGCTGGACATCAGAAGACTTTTGGTCAAGACAATATGGACATCCATTCTGAAGCAATAGGGTTAATATGACTTTCAAGATTGTAGAAGTGACAGCTATATTTGATAAATATTGACACCAGTTCCATTTATGACCAACTAGATATCATAAGAAATCTTTTGGTGAAAATCCTACAATCATCTGACCATCAGTTCTGGAGCAGCAATAAAAAAGGATTTCAACTTGGCCATTTTGGTTACCATACTGAATATCATATCTGCATAATTTTCATTAATTACCAACAAGTCACAATAAGATGTCTTCTACTGAAACCCCATGTCGATATAACTTTAATTTCAGGGAGGGTAGCGATAACAAGATTTTCAAACTAGCTGCTGTGGTGGCCATATTAGATGTCCAAACTACTATTTTCATATCAATATAACTTCACATTCAGGAAGAGTATCAATTATAATTTTCAAGATGGCTGTCATGGCAGCAACACTGGTAGTCAGATGAGCTTGATCCAAGACTAACCAAATATCAAAAAAAGCCTATTAGTGAAAATGTCATGTTGATATGACTATCAATTCAAGGGGAAGAATGACAATGGGATGAACATGTGTAAAGTTTCAAGGCAATCCTACAAATGCAGACCTGTCAACACTAACAAAACTGTCTCAGTAAGGTCATTGATTTTTTTCCCATTAACTTTCACCAGTTTTCAGTAAGGTGTAACATATTATGTAATGCTACTGTAAAGTTGTAAATGCATTTAAAATTTTTTTGTCTGAAACTGATTCTGCGCCAGTAAACATTACAATCAACTGAAAAAGTCTGGTACATGTATACCTTATTTACCTTTAGTACAGCTGCACAAACTTCAGTTACAAACCCTATGTGGATCAATGATTTGCTGCTATCTCTGAACTTGATTTAATTTTTGGAATTCTATATCGATTTCACATGGCAATGGCAATTGTATCTATCACCAAGAGACATTCAAATCCTCACATTATGTACAATAAATGTAACTATGTCTCTTCTGCTTTTATTAACATGAATCTCAATGTTATATTTTATTCTTCTGTACTGAACATTAACACTTTTTAAGTTGCATATTTTTCTGTTGATCTTCAACATGAATCACTTGCTGTGGAAATAAAAACATTTTTTAAAAAAATCTATAGTCAACAGTTTGATCATGTTTCGCATAACAAGATATGTCCAGATTAAAGCTTACGAGGTCCTATTGTCAAGTCAGTCTGGTTCCCTGACTAACTCCACTAAATCTAATATAAAACTTGGATACAAATCAAACTGATGAGCCAATTATACAGATTTTATTGCAACAATCACATTTTGTAGTTTTTGATTTTAGTCAGTAAGTCCATATTTTAGGGGTAATTTTTGTAAGGCTTACATTTTATGTGTAGGCTCGTACAAAAAGAAAAGAAAAGAGTGAAGCCAACAAGCTTTTTATATTTAAGCAAAATAAGTTATTTTCCTAGAAAACACAGTAAAATATGAAAGAGGACTTTGTCTTGTATATAAAGTCCAAAATTAATCATAGAATTGAAATATAAGTCATAACACTAAACAGGACTAATTGAATCCAGGTTCGAATCTCTATGAAGTTCCAATATAGAAGACAATGACATAAGATGAGGTCATTGTACTATTGGCAACAATTCCTCATTGAATTTTGTGAATCAAGAATATTTCAGCATTAGAATTCCAAATAATTTCCACTGAATGTCTTTGTTCAACACTTTGATGAAGAAGCACTATTTTCCAGAGAATATAAATTATTCTAAATAACAAACTCAAAATGTTTATAAACTACAGATTGTAGGTGGGTAGTGATTACATTGCATGGAAGATACTACAATTCCGTAAATTGCCAAGTTTTTCAGAGATTTTATTAATGACTGATCATGTGGTCCCATGATGCAATACTAACCAGTCCTGAAACAGAAACAAGTCCTATATGCGTTTTAAGTTACAACAAAATAGGGAACTGTTTATTTGCCAATTAATTTTTCGGATGTTAGGCAATAATCGTTTTTCCATAGTTTTAGCTTTTATGCAGCAAGTCCGTATTTTAAGAGTAATTTTCGTAAGACTTACGGAAAAATCATCGAGTTGACAGGTCTGAGCATGATGTCCTACCTAGTAACATCTTCCTGACACCCAGACGACCAGTCCTAACACTTAACCTCTTAATGCTGAGCATCAAGCGAGGCAGCTCTTAGTACCATTTTTGTAAGTCTTTGGT
Organism: Potamilus streckersoni; assembly: GCA_016746295.1. Taxonomy (NCBI): domain Eukaryota; kingdom Metazoa; phylum Mollusca; class Bivalvia; order Unionida; family Unionidae; genus Potamilus; species Potamilus streckersoni. The sequence continues at coordinate 200,318 of JAEAOA010000493.1, forward strand.
ACGACTCGACCGTGAATCAAACCCATGACCTCCTGCATCTGAGGCAGATACTCTAACCACTAAGCCACCATTCATAGTCGAGATATGGAGTAAAATAACAATCATGAATCATGAATTTATGACCTCTGGTTTTGCAGGAGACATGGTAATTGACAGATGATGAAACAGATGGAGAGTGTCAAATTCTTCTTGACTTTTTCAACTGCATGCAGATAAAAGAATGCAGATACGACCTTATCTTCTACCACAGCATGTTGTAGCAGTTACCTGTCAATACTATCCACAGCAGAATGTGTGATATTTAAGTAATTTTGTAAACCCATATTTCTGGAGAACAGATATAAGTTTTTGTGAAACTAGGTTCTCCTCAGATTCTGCAAAAATGTTTTCAACTATCAACAAATTCAATTATTTACAAAAAGTAAAAATAAAAGTAGCAACAGAGCCATGAAATTTAATTGTGGGAACATAGTTTGATGCCATGAAATCATACATAAATACACAAAGATCAACAGTGTTGTCCTTCTACTTACACAGTAGGTACATATTCACCCGGAAAACTGTCAGTGGTGTAGGAAATAAGCATGCAGGTTTTGCCCACAGTTCCGTCTCCAACCACTACACACTTAATCGGTCTTCCTTGGGCCATATTATTGTCCATACCATAGAATCGGGTTTCCAGTTTTGCGGTTTTAATGGTGACCACACAACCAAGACCTCAACTAAAAATATAAAACGTTTAATTTAATTAAAATTACAATTTCCTGGGTAAAATAATTAAAATAACTGGAAAGTAATCAATACTTAATTGAGCATCTACTATTTACACATTGATTTGTAAACTGTATAAAATTCTTTAATAATTTGGGCCTTTTCTTGTGATGATGAAATATTTAACATATGGAGGTTCTTTTATGGATTAGATGTTCAATATATTATATATATATATATATATATATATATATATATATATATATATATATATATATATATATATAATTCAGCAAACTACCAATGGAATGTTGGAAATATCTGCAATTCTGAATAGGTAACCTTTTGACTTTTGAAACACACCCTTTCTCAATCACTAAATTGTAAATCACACTATTTTAGTACAACTGCATTTTGCCAAATCTTTAATTTTAATTAGCAACATATAGTTTTACAAAGTTACCATAGATTAAAATATAAATCTTCTGCGGTACTCTTACAGCTGCCTAATGAAAACTAATGATACTCCTTTGTAAGGTGAATCCAACAGCAAACTGCACAGATTCAGAGATTCCTCACAAAATGCCCCTGTAGAGATGGGTCTGTGCAGTTTATTAGAAGTAATCAGTAGAACAAACATGGACCCTGCTTGGCAGGTGCATTACACTACAGTGGATCAGGATCTTTGTTGTTTGGAGTTTGACTCAACCTTTAAGCAAGTATATATGGCATCTGTTCAGGGCTATCATAAAGCTCAAAAATTCATTGGACCACACTTGAACAATGGCAAAATTTCCAATAGAAGCAATGCAAAATTAAGAAAACTAATTGGATTATTTCAATATGGCTAAAAAGAAAGTCCATGACAAGAGTAGCTAAAACTTTTACAAAATAACATGTTCAAATATTTTCAAATGAAATTCTGTATGTGCAATCATAAGAGGACAACATTTGCAGGCGATGCTTATTGCATTATGATTCTTGGGTAATTAGGGGGGGGGTTTTGGGTGAATGGAGGGGAAGGGATTATTATTAAAAATTTGTAATGCCCGAACAAACTCTTCCTCAAACAGCTATAGAAACATAAATTTTGAAAATATTAATCTAAATTTGTTTGAGTACAATATTACTTTCTGTAACTTGTCATGTCACCTTTCTAATAGTCTGCTCTCCAAATGAAGGGAATTTATCAGCATAAAAGATTGAAAACAAAATGATTTTATGAGCTCGATTAAAAAAAAGGAAGACATTCCACAGAAAGAATAAACTTTCAATTAACACAGTTGGCAATATCCTTCACATAAAACCCTTCATGTCAAAGAGAAACACTGGTTGGCCCTGAATCCACACTCATCTGATCAGGCAAGTGATTCAAAAAATTCATTTTTTAACACCAGAAAAATTGAGAACCTTTTTGAGCAGGGCAAGTGAATTTTAAATGCCTGAATATGGCTGTTCCCACAAAACAGTTCTTAAATTGTCCAGAATGTTAAATTTTCTACTTGATTACAAAAGTTTCAAAACTAAAATGAACATGCAACTCCCCCCTCTTCCACTGTACAGTATTTTTAGGATGATAATCTCATGGGTAGATTAATACAATTCCCTGAAAAAGAGCTTATCACAGAACTATAAATTCAGGACACAAAATGTCTGACTTACTTCAAGTAGTAGGGAATGGTCTTATCTTCAGGCATAGCTTTTTCACTGGAGAAATATGGTACATGTACTGATGAAGTAAAACAGTATTTATATATGAATCATGCAGATAAAACAAAGATATATAGCAAACAAATCATTAATGCCTTCAGCTCATGTCACTCACAAACACTTCTGGAGGCAAAAAAAACCCACCTCAAATAAACAAATAAGGTAACTTTCTTTAAATTTTCAGGATTTACAACCAGCCTTCTAAGAAATCTGTTTTGGGCAAGAATGTACATGTGTTAAGAAGAAAAAAAACCAAGAAAAAATAAGTAAAATAAAATGTTTTATTCATGGCTGTTGAAGCCAATCCCAAAATACCAGCTTTAAGAACTAGGAAATACCACATTAAGACCTCCTAAAATATGCTTAGAACAGATATAGGTTAACTCTTCAAGGTTACCCAAGGCTGTTTCAAATAGTTGCTTTTCATAGCTGTAGGAAAGTTTTCTGATTAAACTAATTTACAAGTACATATACCAGAAACAAGACTTTTAGCTAAACAAGACAGACTATATTTTGTCTGTTAAACTTGCAAAATACTGAATTATTCATTCTACATTATGTTCATAAAAATAAGAAAAAAAAGTCAAGAAACAAAGCAATCAATGAAGAAAGTAGTTAACTGTCAGTAGAAATGAACTGTCTACCACTAACCTCTCCCCATACAATATATGCTTCTGGAAATTTCAGATCATGTACAAAATTATGTTCTTGAAGACTTCTGTAAAAGTGCAAGTCTGGATTCAGCATTACAGTAATAATAATAACTTTATAAGGCCCATCCTGTGTACAGAAATATCTTAAAGACCCAGATATACTATCCCATAATGTACCAGCAGTTCTAGGTTTATAATATCCATCTAATATATGCAAACATATAGACCTGGATATGTTATGCTACAATATAACAGCTGTTCTTGGTTTATAATATCCATCCAATGTATGCAAACAACTTATAGACCCAGATATACATGTACTATGCCACAATATACCAGCAATTCTAGGTTTATAATATCCATTCAAAATATGCAAACAACTTATAGACCCAAATATACTGTGCCACAATATATCAGTTGTTATATAAAAACAACTTATAGACCTGGATATGCTATGCTACAATATACCAACTGTTCTAGGTTTATAATGTTCATCCAATGTATGCAAAAAACTTATAGACCCAGATATACATGTACTATGCCACAATATACCAGCAGTTCCAGGTTTATAATATCCATTCAAAATATGCAAACAACTTATAGACCCAAATATACTGTGCCACAATATATCAGTTGTTATATAAAAACAACTTATAGACCTGGATATGCTATGCTACAATATACCAACTGTTCTAGGTTTATAATGTTCATCCAATGTATGCAAAAAACTTATAGACCCAGATATACAATACTATGCCACAATATACCAGCAGTTCTAGGTTTATAATATCCATTCAAAATATGCAAACAACTTATAGACCCAAATATACTGTGCCACAATATAACAGTTGTTATATAAAAACAACTTATAGACCTGGATATGCTATGCTACAATATACCAACTGTTCTAGGTTTATAATGTTCATCCAATGTATGCAAAAAACTTATAGACCCAGATATACAATACTATGCCACAATATACCAGCAGTTCTAGGTTTATAATATCCATTCAAAATATGCAAACAACTTATAGACCCAAATATACTGTGCCACAATATAACAGTTGTTATATAAAAACAACTTATAGACCTGGATATGCTATGCTACAATATACCAACTGTTCTAGGTTTATAATGTTCATCCAATGTATGCAAAAAACTTATAGACCCAGATATACATGTACTATGCCACAATATACCAGAGTTCTAGGTTTATAATATCCATTCAAAATATGCAAACAACTTATAGACCCATATATACTGTGCCACAATATACCAGTAGTTCTAGGTTTATAATGTCCATCTAATAAATGCAAACATCTAATAGATCCTGATACACTGTTTCATAATAAACCTGCAGTTTCAGGTTTATGCTGATCAAATGAGATCATGAGTAGAATGTACTATAAGTTTAGTTAGTTTGGTATTCAACACAGAGCAACACAAGCAGTGTATCCCCAGGGGTGTAAAACTGAGGGTCAAAAAAACCCTTTGGTGTCAGAACTGGGGGTCAAATAAAAAATGTGTCAAAAATGTACTGACAAAGTGTCATCTGATCTGTACGTTGTCTGCTGAAATTGGATATTGCAACCTGCACAACATACCCTCTGTCTCTTTAAAATGCAAATAAGCCAACATGCACAATTAACACAAATGCATTGTCCATTCAAAGGATAATTTATTAGTTCATTTTCCTTGAAGTTTAAAGTCGTGCTTTTAAGTATAAGCCAATACAAAAATCCATATAAATCTTTTTAATCAAATGACAGTTAATTCACTGCCTGTCACAAAATGTGTACTAGCATAGGTTTCATTGTACTTCGTCCTAAAAGACATTTATTCAAAAATCAAAGGGGTTATTGATTCATCTCTTTAATAAGTTACAATTGAACTTTTAGATCTTTCTTTCATTGCAGCAAAGTTAACAAATTCTGCAATGACCACCTGAATTTGTAATCCAAATAATGGTTTTGTCTCTGCAAGTTTACTTTTTTCTTTGTTTCTTAATATCTTAGGTAATAATGTGTTCAAAAGATATCTTGTGGTGATCAAAGGCAGATTTTTAAAATTCTTAAATGCTGCTGCATAAGGATTATTGACTTATGCAGTCTTCTCAATCACTCAGGAGATCAGAAATCACTTATCCCAATGGATTTGCCATATTCCAGTCAAGGGAATATTATCTCCATTTTTCACTAAAGTCAGATCCTCATTTACTGTGTTCTGCTTCTTTTGTTTTCTTTGCTAATGAATTTTAGTGCACAAAGTTTTAATCTTGAGATCACATTATAGTGCAACAAGCATTGAGGTTTAACATCACTACAACTTGCTGAGCTTGATAGAATCATGTGAGAGCTTTCGAAATTAGGAAAAGCCATTCTTGTCATAACATTGCCTATGGTAGTCTGGTTCTTTGCTTGGTATGCCCAGTACAGCAGAGTGTAATGCAGGGAGCATAACTGGAAACCAGAATATGCCTATGATCAAAGTATACACGATGCCATCCCCAATCTAATGCATTGGATATTTACAAATCCTTTGCATAAAAAAACACACGGCAAAAAATTGTGTGCATCAATTTTCCACAGTGTGCGTCCCTGACACACAACTTTGTGTAAAGGAAAACACTGAACACAAGTAGGTTATTTAGTGCCAAAGAAATTGGGAGTACAGAGCCTTGCCCAGAGACACACCAAAGTAACCAATCTAAGCAGATCTCATAGCAGGATTCAAACTCACATCCTAATGGTGAAAGTCTGGCATGTTAACAACTGACTGTACCAATGCAGGTCTTGAAAAATGCAGACCCTGTTGTGCCAATACACCCTGCAATGACTGATTTTCAAGGACAAGGTGCAGTAGATTTGAAGGTGAAGAGCACTAGTCTTGAAGAGAAATGTCATGAAATCTACAGAAAATATGAAAAGATGAAGCAATAACGGAGTGGATGTATACCAGATGACTGCAACTCCCATCCTAATACCAACGAAATGTGTTTGTCAAAGTTTTTGCTAAAATTCATCAGAACTTTCTGCAGAAACTAAAATTCAGAAATATGCAGATTAGCAGTCAAACTTAACTTCTGCAGAATTAAATAGAAATGCAGGCTACAGTTTTTGAAGACTTCATTTGGACACAAAGTACAACAGTTTTGTATCAGAAACACAGCAGCCATAAAGTGGTTGCTTTTTGTGGTTTTGACATGCAATTCTAATGGAATAAATTCAGTGATGTTAGTTCAGTAAACTGCAGGGCTCTATGCTATTTGCAGATATGTGAAATGCATTATTAACAAGTAAATACAGCAGAACCCCAGATGACAGTCAACTCAATTAAACACCTCTATATCCAGTCAGACACCCGCTTCCCCCTTATTTCACTAATGTATTTTGTTTTCCCAATACATCCCATCTCTCAATAAGAGAAATTTTTTACTTCCCCTGCATGATTTGCAGAGAGATAACTGTAGCACTAATTTAGACCCTAATCTATAAAAAAGTAAGATGGCAGACTGCTGAACACACTGCATATTGTGGTCAACATTCTCCTTGATTCCATTAAAAGTTGGCTCCATATTATTGATGAGCTGATTGATTCATTTATCACTTTATTTAGATCAAAGCTGATAAAACATGAATGGGATAATGGATATATTACTTAGCTTCTGTTAGAGTTAAGAGACAAAACTTGTTTGATGATTATGTAAATAATAAAATAGAAAAGGAATAACAATGATTTTAACTCATGAAAAGACTAATCTCTTTAGATAACAATTTCACTTGTCAAGATTATTGAACATAGAGCTCTCTTTACATCCCATCTACAGATGTGCTACTTACTGTATTGCTGATGAAAATTACATATCCATTTCACTTTTCATTAGAATAGATACCATGTGTACTTGCTTATCAGTGAGTCAAACTGCAAACTACAGACCCAAATCTGTCACATTATGCAATGGCAGATCTAGGGCTGTGCAGTTTGTTAGGAGTAATCAGTAGAACAAACAACATATACCTCCATCTGCAGGTGCATTCTCCTATGGTAGATCAGGATCTTAGCTATTTGTAGTTTGACTCAACTTATAAACAAGTACATATAAGATTAGGGTCTAGTCAACTTAACCAAACAAAAAGACAGTAATGCATGAACTGTGTGTGCTGGATGCACACAAGACAATTCCATCAGACCACCATAAAACAACACACACTGATACCTATTTTGCAAATGGACAATGTGACTAATTAAAGGTTGAACAGACAGGTCATTCCTACTGTGGTATAGAGTATCTTCCAATGAAACATACATTTATTACATACCCATTTAATCTTACATGCATGATCTAGCATTCAATCCAGCTGTTTAATTTGTATTTATGCATCACACACCATGATTCAAAATGCTTCATTTCTTCTTTTCCATTTGTGCATAAATATATTTAGACACAGTGAATCAAACTTTTATATCCCAAATGGTTTTGATAATCATATAGTAGAGCTACAAAATGTTTAGAAAGCATGAAAGAGGATGTATGCATTAAATATAAAATCACGTCTTTTGTTCTCAGTCAAAGAACAAAACTTGTATGCAGTTTTATGCACTTATTACACAAATATCTAATCTTAGATTCTTGAGCTGTCATTCTATGCAGCTGTTCAAACCATATATCCATAATGTCACACACAGATTCTATATTATATATACAGATATGAACTACTTAGGCTTCTTTTTTTTTTACATCCATACATAAACAGTTTTTGATGCAGTGAAAAAAACTTATAAATCCAATTCATTTTCAACTTCATTCATACAGGAAACCTATAAATATTTTGAAAGCTATTAGAGGAGGTATGTAACAAATACAAAAACACATGCATGTTTTGCTTTTAAGTCCAGAAGAGAATTTGATATGGATTATGAATACATCTGACTGCCTTGATATATCCCAGTGCTACAATGTAAAATGTCTACCCTGATGTTTATGTTTTGTGGATCAATGTCCTAACTGCCTAAATAAAGGGCACTGTCTAGTGTGTTCCCCAGACAACTGACAGGTGAATGAGAGGCACAATTTTCATGAACATCTCACTAACTTTTCCACAAACTAAAGTCAGATTGCTTTCATTTGACTATACTTCCTATGCCTTTTTCAAATTGGATTCAAATCCAGACACAAGCAAATAGATGTTAGGTTGAAATATATATTTTATTTGGTTGAAATGCAATGTGAGCAGAGGAATGCCAAAGTCAGTTTAAGCTTAAGTATGTTACTTTAAACAAACAAGCTTAAGTATGTTACTTTAAACAAACAAATAAAAATATACTAATACTGAAGAAAGTAATCTGATTACTTCATGCAGTTCACTACAGATACTCATCACTCCTTTGACAGACTTAGGCTTACCATTGCATTTTAGCCAGCTGAAATGTAGGTCAACAGAGCCTGAAAACATCTATTTATTTAGCAGCAAGCCATCAACAGAAACAACATAAATATGCCTAAATATCATGTTAGACATCTTATATTAAAGGACTACAATGTATCACTACTCCAGAAAAACTCATTCTGCCAAATCAGAGCAAAACATGTATGCAGTTTAGTGTATGTCTAGGTACTTGCCCATAGGGAAATTTGGACACTGTTGAATTTTTTGGCCATGGCAACCTGGTTTACAAATCAAGAAAAGTTAACTTCATAATAATAGAATTATATAATTGGAACATTCCAGAACTACATAAAGCTCAAATGCTAAATTTTATATTGCTGATATACATCATTTTGCTTTGATACTGACAAGCTGCAGATCCTGTTTACAGGTGGCAATTCAGTCTATCTTAAGAATGGCTAATATCAAAGTAAAACAGAAAGATACATGTATCTGGTCTGGTACAAGTTATCTGTTCCCCATCCCAAGCTGAGGCAATCAACCTCAGCAACACAAGTGTGTAAGACTGCTTGCAGAGTCCTTATCAAAATTCCTGACTTTAAGGAGCAGTGCTCATCATCTGATGGATTATCAGAAATATAAGAACCCATCCCAGCTGGCAGAAAGAAAAATTATATTGCTTTTTTCTGAACTGTACATTTCACTTATTGTCTGAGATTTCTGTTTTTGAGCTCTACATTTAAATTATTATTATAGTCATAATTATTATTATTATTATTATTATTATTATTATTATTATTATTAATGTAATATTATTATTATTATTATTATTATTATTATTATTATTATTATTATTATTATTATTATTATTATTATTATTATGTATCATTTCTATAAATAATTTAACTTGCTAGCACACACCTTTCTGGGAGTATAAGCTTGACTCATCCTTAAATGTACATGAAGAGTCTTAGCCATGTTTTACAAACAATATGAAAGCTGTTCAAGACCAAAATTGTTCACAAATTTTTTAAATAGTTTTTGGAGGCTTTCAATTTGCACACACAAATGCTATATAATTAGGGTCTGATCACATACCAATGTATATAAATGGAATTTTAATAAAATGTTACTAACCAGTCACATTTGTGTATCATAATTATATCTGATTTCATTGCATATGAATGCATAAATTATTCCAAGTAAGTTTTAGATATATGGTGTTCATTTTATTATTAAAATTAACATACAAGACCAAAACAATCTTCATGGTTCTCACTGAGGAGGTGTTTTAATTTTCAAGGTTAAGTATAAACTCAAGTTCAGAAATGTGATTTAGTTGTAGGGAATTGGGTTCAACAATTTTTCATCTTAAAATATATCAGTATACTATTTATGCTAACATTTAATACCCAGATTTATGTGAACAATAATTTGTTAAAGGCAATAAATGACTTAGTATGAATCAAAGTATCATAAAATGTTTTCAAAGGTGTTCAATTTGGTAAACTTTTTATCATGCAATTTTCACAGATTATTGAATTGCATTATGTATACATACAGTATCTATAAAAGTCAACACTGAACATACCACACTGTTATTCCCCTTTGTGGACAGGTATCCTTCCCAGTGTGGTTTCATAGAATGTATGTACCAATTAGAGTTGAATGACTCCTCTACACAGTAACAGTTATATGATGCCCAATATAAGAAAAGTTCTAGAACTGCACAAAGAGCATTGGGAAGATACCAAAGAAATGTTACCATTATGTACAACAAGATAAATGAAAAAAGATAAAGACCTCCAAAACCCACAGGAAGACAAATCCCTCCAAACAAGAGACACAGCACCAAAAGAAAAAAGATAAATATAGTAAAATTCTGGAAATCTAAACAAAGCAAAAAAAAAAAAAGAAAAAACTTAGGCAAAAATCCCCAAACAAACCAAGTTCTCTTAGAAAATCCAAGACCATTGTTAGTATGCCAGCATTACAAAGTTCCCAAACACTGTCAGTGTAAATAAACTATATGTAACTGGCATAATATCAAATCATCTCAACTCTTTAATGCTCACCACATTGAATAGATGGTTTTAATTTTAGTACATCCCAAAGATCACACACAACTGAAGTTCTCACTGCTGTGATAACTAAAAAAAGATTACATTGAAGAAATTATTTGAAGCCTTGAAAAAAAAAAGAGTTTAAAAAACACCAACATAGAATCTGTGACAGCAGTTGGTGAATTTTTCAAACAATCAGAGCACACTATTTCTTGAGATAACATCAGAGAACTGAGTCGAGAGAATAATAACTTAAGGATAAAGATATGGGAAGCTACTGAAATAATGGTGGGGGAGCCAGTGTTGAATTGTGACTCTGGATTAGAACTTCCACCACTGTATGAAAAAATTTGATAAAAATTGATTCTATGATGTCAGCAATCTAGACTTCATTCCCCTGATAAAGGCCTTCTAAAAGCCGAAAGCTAAGAAATCGTGAACTTGTTTGCTACAGAAAGGTTTCTATTTTTTAAATAGAAATCAAAACATTATGTTCCATCTTACAGATTAAATTTAAACTTTGCAAGAAATATATTTTCAATCAATAATTCCCTTTGATGCTTATGATATCACATAATCACAATTATATGTTCATTATTGTCTCCGTTACTTTAGATTTAATTGTGCAGCATTTTATGATACTGAACGTCTTGATGATACGTGCCTCTAAAACTAGTGTACTGTATTAGGAACTACTTTGTAAATTAAAAATTAGCATTCAAGTAGTTCACACTTTAGGTTTTAGTTTATTAGATTTGTTTGTGGATGAACTAAAGAAGCTGTTTCATCTATTGTAAATCAGAGATGAAAAAGTGCACAATTAATGTGGAATTGTTTATTGAGTCACAAAAGAAACTTTCAAATAAGCAAACAAATGAGCTTTGTATTCGCAATGTCCACAACAAATGTTAGACACACAGCATTGAAAATTGAAGATCCCATTCTTATCATTTTAAGTTATTTAGGAGAAATGTCTGCAACTTTTCGTAAATGGAATCATTCAAACTATGACCAATGCTCTCTCTATTAAATAAAAATATAGAAAAGCATACTGAGGCCAAGGGCTACTTCATATTTATCAGAGACATACCATTTTATAGCCACAATACTAAATTCAAGAAAAAGAAATGCAACAATGTTTTTGTAGAAAAGTAAGCACCTCAACTAGTAAGCCAAGACAATGAAGAATTCGTAAGCTGGCTTACATTTAACTTTTTCAATACAGTGTTTTGGATCCAGGCTACCACTAGATGTTATACAGGTCATAACATAGCTGGAGTCCCTACAAAGGGCATGTAAGTGACAAGACACGTAATTTGAACAGGCAAAAATATACCTGCATCCTGAATTTCCTCAAATTATACTTTCTAAGTTCTATGATCTGTCATGAGTTCAAAAACCTGATTGCACAGTGATTTTGTTCTATAAGTTTGAATAATTTCCAACTGCAATAACATTCTCCTTAATGCACTCAAAATGAAACGAATGTGATATTCTATAGCAACTTTTCGACAATTTCAATTGAAAGAGTTCATATTTTTCCTACATTATGATTTCAAACATTCATTGACTGAAAAGAAACACTCATGCAACTGAGTTAAGATGTGTCCTTCTCTGCTAAAATCACATGTATTTCATGTGGAACTGACACAGCCAATAAATCCAGTCCATAACTGAGAATTTAGTAGAACTGACACCCCCCCCACAACAACCCAAAATCAATCCATTCCAAACCAACTGCAAAAGTTGTTGTGATGCAAGTACCTTCACAATACAACTCTAAAAATACACAGCTGACAATTCCTTTGTAAACTAATGTCAAGCACACAACAAACGTCTCTGGGTGCCAATATGTGCAAATTATTATTGTATATTGATGAAGCTACAGTTGCAATTTGGGAATAGAGAATAATTTCAATTACTTTGTTTCCTGTAGTATTTTTTTTTTATAATTAAGCCTTAGGTAGAATAACAAAATGAGTATATAATAAAAAGGTTACTTTATTTTTATGAGAAAATATTTAGTTTTTCCAAATACGGAACTCTCAAAGATCGAGCAGCATTATCCAAAAATACTTGTTCATACAAATGCAGTAACCTACAATGACATCAAGTTTTTACAGTGGCAAAATTACAACTACTCTTTCTCATTTTTGTCATCTATATTTCTGTAATTAATCAAGCATCATCATTATCAGAACATACATATTTTTTTAATTTCAAGTGGCAGATATCAAAACGAGATGTAAAATCAACTTTTGATTATATAGTTTGTGTAATTTTGTCTTTTCAAGGGTTAGTTCTACTGACTTTAGTGATTACATTTTCTAGCCAGCAAAAATGAAACTGAGATGTTAATTGGGTTCATAAGCAACATACTCTATTACTCATAATGGCAGCCATACCACACTGGCATTTCATTTAGAAGTTCTAAAATATCTAACTTTGCAGACTTCATTTACTCTACCTTCAGTGTCTTCCAGAACCATATTTTCAATCACAAAAGTAGTCGAACATTACATGGCTTACAACAGCACATGAAAAATTTCTACCACAATTAAGACCTTTTATATATTTAACACAGCAAATTATTAAATAACTTTAGTAATGCAGAATGTTTTAGGCTGGTTTAAAGCACATAAAAAGCAAAAAAATACTGTACATAATTGCAAGGAAGTTGAATCCAACTGTAAACTTCACAAACCCAAATTAAAAACAGGGTCTGATTCTTACGATCCTGGTTTCAATATGACAGTAAAGACACTGGTCAACTTATGAAGTGGCACCAAGATATCTGTCCTGCATGGGGTCATAAAATTAGGGTGTGGTAGCAAAGGGTATTGTACATTTATTAGAACCTGGGTGATATTATATAAAATATGAAAATTTAAATGTAAGCATGCCCAGAATGACCATTTAAACATGTTACAAATCATTTCACAAATCCAGTATTTACCAAACAAATGCAGAAATGTACATTTCAAAACATGGAATATTCTACAACCATTGATAAAACATAACAGACATGACTGTGACACACACAAACAGATTTTTTAACGAAATAAATCCACCATTCTTCATTAAGATCATATTTTTATTACTCTGAAGTTAGGTGGTTGTACTGATACAAACCAGACTAGACATCCTCAATGTACATTTAGAACCTGTGATGTCTGATTTCATGGTAAATTTACAAAGCAGAAGGGAATGAAATTTGAGAACAGGTTGTCAGAATTAGGAGCACTTACCATACCTGCTCATGAGTACTGCAAAACAAATAGTGAAGACCCTACCTATTCTGTTGATACATAATCTGATTGCACATCAGGATATAACTTTTCACATTGGGTGTACATAACATACAAATAAATACAGTCCATCTCAAGGCAACTTCATTAACGACACATGACCCATATTTAAGGTACTAAAATATTTCCTCCGAAAGTTGTGATCACCACATGTATAACTTTAATATTTATCTGGTTTACAGAGGACATGCAAAAATCAAATAATATGACAAGTAAAATTTTAAATAGCATGTGCAGTATTTTATGCAATGTATGAGTCGATTTTCACATGGTACATAGTGAAGTCATTCATTTTCATAGTTGTGCAAAAAATGACATTTTTGTTATAATATATAATCATGGATTGGGAAAGAAGTCTTGTTTCTGCAGAATAATCATTCCTTGAAATCTTTAATTCCAAGATTGGTAGCAACAACAAAATGTATGAATAGCGAATTTACTGTATAGATCAGATTCTGAAAATTATATAGAATATGGAGATTTTAGATTTTCTTGACAAGCATCATTACATCACAAAAGCATATGGGTGAAGTCGGCAACAGTTTCAGGTTTTGCATAATACTAATGTAATAAATATACATCCCTGTGCTCCATTTATCTTTAAAACATGAACTGTTTGTTTACTTATACAGCATATATGTTGGCACAACCCTTAAAGAAATCACAAATATCACTAAATGTTGTAGTATTTTTGATGGTATTTACTCAATTTAACTAAACAACCAAATCAAAAGACCAGTTAAACATAATAAGACATCAGTAAGGCAGTCGATTTTCCTTAGTAAGCTGGGAAAAACTTTCTAAGAGGTTTATTGTCCCTTTTGTCCAGACATATTACTTGCTGGCTGCCATTTTTACAGAAAGTAAGCAAACAGCTTGATCCTGTAGATGATTTGCATAACAAAATATGAACATTCTAAAGCATTCTGAAGTACTCTGACCAATTTAACTATGGAACCCAGATCCAAATCAAACACGGACAAACCAGTATCTGGATATTACCATAAAAACAATAACATTTCCGTAAACTGTGCTATTATCCTTAAGTCTGTAATTTTAGGGTCATTTCTGGAAGCCTTATGGTAAAATCATAAGGGTTGGCTGGTCTGAACATAAGAAATAAAAATTTTCATGTCTGTCCTTTGTCAACCAAATTGCAGTACAAATCATTACCACTAATAGTTAAAGCTGCAATGATTAATCAGCCATACTCATTTATCAGGCCAATTATTGGAACAATCAATATAATCAGTATCGGCAGAAATAATAGGTGCTGAAGTAAACAAATTTTCCAAATATAAATTCAATCATAACATTCATCTTGACATGGCTTGAATTTTAAGTCTGAATTAAATTGTGGAGATTAAGGAATAAACATTTGATTTGGGGGTTAATTGAAAGACGATATATTCTTCAAAGTAAGTACTTTTTAACACATTTGCTGTAAACTACCGCTAATTGTCGGCATACAAAAATAATCAATACCATTAATACACTCATCCCAATCACAGCAGACAACCAGCCAATAAGACCTCGTGTGGCTGTTGAACTTGGCAGATTACATTGCTAGTGAAATTTCAAATTACGAAAAACTGACTAACTATAGTTAATCTGTTCTTTAGCCAGTCCTGCAATGCTGCTAATCTTTGAAAAGCAGTCACATGCTGAAGCGGCTAAACGCCGATATACAAATATTGTGCAGCATGCAGTACCAGTGATGTTACCCCTGGATACACCAGCTGCTTCAGCATGTGACTAGCAGTGTGGTGCATGAATCCATCCACATGTTCAATTTAGTAGCAACTTACTTGATTTAAAACATTGTTTCATGACCGAGAATCAATTGGATTATTAATATTGACTAGCAAATGCACACTATTAAATATACTACCAAGCCTATGTATAATGTCAATGAAACACTCATGTTTAGTCTGGAATTACTTCAAAGTTAATGCAGTCAACAACTCCAAAGCAAATTGCACACTTTGCAAAGCATGCAATTACAGAAGTGGAAAGGATTTTAAAAACAATACATCATATCTTGTCCAGCTTTTGTGCTGCAAGAACATCATTGAACATTAAATGCTGCCCAGTTAACCTCAGCAGATGCAGCAACTTCCTCATACTCTGATTATTAACACCATGCTAGACCGGAAGCAGCCATTTGCATTTAACAACCCTAGAGCTATTAGTTGGCACAAAGCTATTGCTGAGTTAATGGCAGTAGATGTGCAACCATTTTCTATTTTTAAGACAATGGATTTCAACATCTAATGGCCAAGGCAGAAGCGAGTTATATAATTCATAGTCGGAAGTTCTTTTCCACATCTTTGATACCTTACTTGCATAAAGCTATACAACGCAAGATGCATGGTTTAGTTTCTGCCCAATTTGAATTTAGTTTGACCTCTGATGCGTGGTCAGACCCACATAACACACTGGCCGATGGAAGACTTTCAGTGGAAGAAGGTGATTTTAGCAGCAATGTTCTTGATGAATAAGACACAGGAGAATATTTGGCAAGCAAACTAGACAAATTATGTGAGGAATACAACATTTCCATACTTCATATCCATATTCTTCTGTATGACGGAGGTGCAAACATGGTTAAAGCAATCCGTCTGGCTGAAATCAACAGCATCAGCTGTTTTGCACACATTGCAGCTTGATGTCAGTGATAGAATTCTGTCGCAACAAGCTGTCAAAGATGTTTTGGTGATCTTGCGATCTATAGTCAGCAAGTTCTGGCATTCCATCCTGGCACAACAGCAGCTCGAAGAGCAGCAGGAAAAATTTGGCACTCCACATAACAAACTCATCAAGGGTGCCCAGACACTGGAATTCTACATACAATATGTTGGTTTCATTTATATGAACAAAAACAAGTCTTGGGGGCTTACACCACTCTCTATGACCCACCTAGCGTAACAGTGCAAGGTTGGTCTTGATTAACAATATTGTGGACACATCAGGCCCATTTGCAGACACTACCAAGGAAGTAAATGATAGCCAAATGTCAGTATCTGTCATTCTTCCTATGCTGAAAATGCTCTATGTTTCTGGCTTAAGAGCATGATGGCTCAAGGTATTCAGACAATGCACTGTGATATGTTGACATCACTGAACACACACTTTGCTGACATTGGTCACCATCTTGGATCCACAATTCAAACATCACCTATTTAGCAAAGAATTACTTGTGATCAGATCCAAAGAAAGGTTTAGAGCAGAATGTATCATAGTTGCATCAGCTGACAAGCAGGAGGAACCCCCAACCAAAAAAGAAAAACTGAAACAAACAAATAACACTGGACCATCAACGTTGCATCTCTGGGATTTGTTTTCTGTGGCCTGTGAGGAACCTGTCCATACCTTCAATGAAATAACCCATGTGGATGACACAGTTGACACAATGCTTGAATTTTATCTGGCCAGCCCTGTTACCACAAGAAGAAGACATATATACAGCTAGTGGAATGCTCACAGGCTTCAATTCCCTTACTTGGCCTAATTAGCTAGACACTATTTGTCTGCACCAGCTTCAAGCATTCAAAGTGGTGCAGGCCAGATATTTCAAATTGTTGTGGATTGTTGAGGTTTCTTTGGTGAGAAGGAAGAAATGTTACTATTGCTTAAATACAACCTACCTCAACTAGGCTTTCAGTATTAGCTGCAGCGACTCTAACTTTAGTCTTACACTGTAACGGCATAATTGGCAAAAAGTGACATCAGTACAGCTTTCCTATTAGTTGGCTGTAGAGCTGCATTTGTTTGTGAAAGTAAACCTCTTTGTTAAATTAATATGCAAAGAGGTCCAATTTCTCAAGCAAATGCAGCAATAATACCAACACTTGTACTTTTTTCAAAGATGCAAAAGGAATTGAATGAATCCCTGACTTGCTACTACTGTTTTTTACATCATTAAATAAATCCAAAGTTATGTTTTTCTTTAACCATCCATGAAATAGATACAAATTTAAGCTTCTTTTTAACTCATCATGAAATAAAATCAATTTATAATTTTTCCTTTCCCATCAATGAAAGACAAATATATTTGGGGTGTGTATATCCAAATGAAAGACTTTTATCTTCTTTCATGCTTATAATTAATAAAGCTCATTCTAAAAATCAATCAACAAACTTTAGGTCAAATATATTTACTTGATATACTGCATGTAATTCACAGCTAGCTGCAAATGTACAGACCAAAATATGCAGTCATACAATACTTTGGCAGATCAAGTTGTAAGTAGTTTGTTAGGAATAACCAGAATAACAAACAATAAAGACCCTGATCTGCTGGCACATTATGTGGCAGCAAATTAGGGTCTATGCTGTTTGCAATTAGGTCCAACATAAAAGCAAGTATGTGCAGTATTCAAATCACAAGTCATCCCATACTCCATTGGTGCTATTACTTTAGTCTGATAAATTAAATATCCAAGTCTGGATTGATTTTGATAGATGATATGTGCAAATGACATCCATTTGTTAAATGAACAATTTTGCTACATGCAAATCTTTTGAAGACATCTGCATACATCACTTACTGGTATTGGGTAATATTCATATCTAGCATGAAATTCAAAATGGCCACAGGTCAGAGAGTTGTGCTATTCCACATAGATTTACAAGTGCCAAACAGGATTTTATCCAGCAATAATTTTTACATATTGCCCCAAAAAACCTTTAGCTGATGGTAGCTCAACAGCCAAGAAAGACCAATAAATGTATAAAATGTACACCCATGAATGCAGACAAATGCATAGGTGATTTCAACCCCTAAACTAACCAGTCAAAATTATTATAGGTATTGGGCTGATTTATCAGCCTACCACTACTTTAGTTCAGGCTCAAAACTATGCATTACACTACCATAAACTTGACGTGAACATTTACTGATTTTTGTATTTATCAGAAAAATTTAAGAACAATTCAAACATTTCATTATTACATGTAACTCGCATCTTCATTACAATGACAATGTTTGAGCAGAGTTTTGTTTTAATTAAATAGTCTTACCAGTATCCTAGGTACAGCATTCTTTGATTACAATCAAACTCCAGAAATAAAGCTGAGTAAATACAGCCCAACAAACACCTTTCCTTTAAATAAGTCCAAAAATACATGTACCTGTGTGCCACATACAAATGTAACAAAGAGCATGCTACATCATCCACTGAATTTACAGTTAATAAAGTTCATGGTACATATACTAGCTTGACTAATACTTAATGACCATGCTCACCTTATTTACAGGAACCATGCTGTAATGATGGATCTTCTATGCATCACTACACTAACTGAGCCAATAAGCTGTTACTGCATCCTATTGTAGTCTCAAAAAAAAATCATTAATATAATTTTCAGATTTTTCCTGGAGATTTGTTAAGCAGTGAAGAATGTTACTGGCATTCAACTGAAGCCAGCATAAAAACCTTAACAGAAAATGTGATGTTCAAAGCTAACCCTCTAGGTTTTTGTGCAGACAAAGCATACAGGCATAATTCTGCCACTGCCAGAAAAGTCACATGTGCTGAAAATTCTAGTTATTTTCTTTTAAATGTAACTAAATTAAGCTGATATTTGGTCCAATTTAGTGCTTAATACAAAGCAGTCTTATTAAAAAGGAATTTACAAAAAATGCACTTGATTACAAAACAAATATATAAAAATTTGAGAAATATTAGTGTAATGACACTTTATAATGAAGTAGTGCATGAGTTAACTCCAGCACTAATAAGCATGATCCATTTCATGACACATACATTTATGGGACCAACCCATAGTATATATAAAAATAGTACAATCCCAAGGAATAGCCTATTGGTCATATCATTCCAATAAGCTGAACAATAAAAAAGGCTTATCAGGATCACATTTTTCAGAATAATCTGCCATACTGCCATTACCACTCCAATTGTCTACAACAGCAACAAGATCTATTCTAGTACTAGCTGAAAAATCAGTTTCTAATCAGACTGCACAGACCAGACTTTTTACTGTTCCTGGCAAATGTGATAAAATGGTACTTCCTCAAATCCTATAATAATCCTATTAAAAAAATAATTTTTAATTTCAACACCTCTTAATGTTCAAATGCTAATGACTAAACTTATATCTAACAGCAAAGAACAATCTTTGATGTACACTTCCATGTTTAGAAAACCATATGAGACATATTTTTTTTAAAAAATACATAAAATTTCTATCACCAATTTCATACCTCTGATAATACATTGCTACTTTCAATATTTTATTTAACCAAGCTAGTATAAAAGTCTGACAGTACAGGAGCGGAGTGTTCTCTCAATCTCATTTCAATTAATAATAGACTCAGCTTTTTACAGATAATTTTGCTTCATTGTTTATCTCACTATCACCTAGTTGGTGTTCTTTACATACAATGTGTGCAGTTTAATATTTTGATATGTCAACATGTTAACATATCACTTCATATGAATCTGATTGGTCAAAAAAAGCCCATTAAATTTTTGTGCAGTATTCACTTTAGTAATTGGCTGTAACCATGGGAACATTCCTTATCCTGCTTACTGAAATGTCTTTTTACTATTATAACCAACATTTTGATGGTGATTTTACTGTCCAGGGGCATGGGATAAAGTTTTACTTCTATCAGAATATGGCCAATTTATCACATCAGGGCTCATTGCATTTAACAATAAAGGGTATTAGTCAATGGGGCAGGTTAATAAAACCTGCAATAGAGACCATATCCTAGGACAAACATGGTTTAAATGTTATGGATGTAAATATACCCACCTGTTTAGAGAAGAATATGGACAAATAGTCTGCCAACTGACAGAAAGTTATATAACCACAGTAATTTTGCACAGTAAAATAGCTACAATGATCTAATGATTCTTATTATGTGATGCAATTCCAACTCTAAATACAATTTATTGAAGTTTATGTTTACATTTATTGTTCCAAATCAAATATTGCAAATATCTGATCACAAACACATTAAATTTGTAATCTCTGCATTAGGTAATCCCTCATCATGAGTATCAAGCAAATGGAATGCTCAATAGTGGAACTGGCACACTTATGGTGGAAGCATTATAAATATTCTCATCAAAATCAATGGATATGGCTTATGCAACTTAACAAAAGTTAACTATGTCCTCATACAAGAACTGCCATCAGAGAACCAGTGTTGTAAAATGATCCCATGTCAAACATTCTATTGATTTGAAAGGACAGTTGCTATTTGAAGAAAATTTGTGACAAAATCTACCTGTAAATGTTACTGATTATAGAACCATGCTTTATTAAAATACAACTGGCTTCTTGGGACTATTTTTTATGCAAAACAATTGAAAGATGCAGCATCTGAACCAGAATGAAGAAAAATTATTTTTTTATCTTTCTGTCTAAACTATATGTATTTCCATTAAAATAAAAAATGTGCTAAAAAGAATCTAAAATAGGCAATGATTTAGTTTTAAATTTAGAAAACTCATTTAACAATTTTGAAATCATTACTATTTTGAAATCTATTTATCAACCATGGTCTTTTAGACCTGTTTATTCATTTGGAATGGCTTCTGCCTTTTCAATTGCATGCAAGAAAAGTCTCCAGATGTAAATAGTGGCCATTTTAAACTGTCCTGCAGACAGTGATTGTTAGCTGTAAATTCACAATATTTGAAGAAAAATGAAATCAAACGATTTCTTTGATTACTGAATTACCCAATTGTGAGAAATGACATTAAATATTAAAGTGCAGGTACAGTGTTACCCTGATATGGCAAGCTCCTTTATAACATGAATTCGGATATAACACAGTCATGGTGTGGCTCCTGACAATTCATATACATGTATTTTTCTTGTACACAAAAAAATCTTGTCTAAAAGTACAAAAAAGCTTATCATATTAAGGAAAAGATCATGTATGAACAATACAAGACAAAGATTGTGTGGCTCCTCAAATTTTACATGCAGTTTTCTCATACAAGAAAAAAAAATGTTTTTGTCTTAAAAATATATAAAATTAACATAAAAAGTTATTCAGGAATTGCACAGGCTTTGGCCAATGTTGCAAATTGCAATTGTTTTCCTTATTGGTGGCAAAATACAAAATCTGGCTTTTTTTTAATTGGCAACATTGTTGGTCATTTAAACTTATATATACAACCATTAGTTTGGAGAGGAAAAGCTAAAATAAAATAAAAGGAATATGCAAAGTTGATATAAAATGCACTGAAATTTATCTATTGCTACATAAAAAGATCTTTGGCCATACTGATAAACCACCTTAACATAGTACTGTTATATCATAATCTACTTATGTTGACCTCTAGCATGAGTACTGTGTGTTTTGAGATATCTACTATTTTCCCAAATTTACATTTCTAGTGGCAGAGATAAACTGAATGAGGCATTATCTCATAACCTGTCTTTCATCAGATTTTGGGCCACTTGCTAGAAATTAAAATATTTACATAGACCTACATTTTTATGTGGATGGTAAATAAAAATTCCTCCTTTTTCACTCAGAATTATATCCTTCAGAACAATCACATTCTTTGAAGTAAAGCTCATCAGACCAGAACACCTTTATCTTTATTGTCAACTGACCCTTTCTTTAAATTTCTGATGCATGCATGTAAGGCAGCATTACTCCACTACCATAAATGTAAAAAAATAGAAAATAAAAAATAAAAAGAATACAAGCTCTCACTCGTCCATTTAATAAGCAGTGAGGAACAGTAACCACAATTGACCTGACCATACACGGCCAATTCAATTTTTTAAAAAGGGTACCCAATTAAAATAATAGCTGAAATTTTAAAGAAAACATTATCTTTGAAGTACCGATTGTTATAAAAATGTATTAAGCAAATGGAAAAAAATCAATCTCAATTATGCAATACAATTTTTTGATGTCACTGCCATAATAAGAAATGGGCATTCGTTTGGTTTTCCAAAGCTGTCCTTTAGCGTTCATCAAAGAAAGCTGACTACAATCTTAAAAAAAACCCAAAGAACCTTTCTTCAAAGAAAGCCAGTACAGAACTTAAAATAAAACAATGGAATCTGACGGATTGTTTCATTTTTCAACATGACTAGAACACTTTTACTGTGCCGTGAAAGTTTCATTTTTACTGGAAAAATGTTTATGCTTTCAAACTCTACTTACATGCTTAAAATGCATTGTAGATTCAATGTATGTGACCTGATTGGTGAGTACACTGTGGTGATACTTTATTAATTGCTTATAGATCCTGCTCCACGGACCATGTTAATTAACCCTGCTGTATATCCTCTATTTTATACTCAACCATTACTAAACTGGTTCCATTAAAATTGTTTAATTAGTACTCTGAGTTTTGATCAACTTGATTTATCATCACCTTGAAATACTTCTTGATAAAGGGGAAGAGGAGATAATCTAGTTGCCACCACTTATAATAACTGATAATATGATAATACATCAAAAAATTTGTTTATCGAGCTTTAATTACCATAAATCTCCAGGAAACATGGGTAATTATTTTCTCATTCCCTCTGCATGTATGGATATGACCTTGCATCATGTCACAGCAGTATCAAATACATGTATTCGCATTAAACAACTGTTTTTCATAGATAAAATAATAAAATGAATGATGAATGGGTTAAATTACATTCAATTATTTTCTTATGATGAGAGATAAACTGTTTCAATTAAATTCAATGATTTGCTTAAGATGAATACATAAATAAGAGATTTTGATTGCACAAAAAGTGGTCTTATCTATCTTTGTGATCTCTTATCTACGCAACCCCCAACCCCGTGTCCGTCATAATTATACCCACATAGTGAGGGCTGGGAAAATCTAACATTAAAGATTTCCCTTATAATCCTAAAAAGATGTTTAAAAATTTGCACAAAAGCTTACTTGGCCAGCAAACTTTTCACCCTGTTCCTGGCTGCCAATAACACCCCCACCCCACCCTGACATTTATCTCATTATACTGCTACATACCTGAGGCCTTGAGACCACATACCTATTCATCGGAACTTGTGCTATGTTTATGACTATTATAAACTATTTAAAAATGTGCAAAAATCATCACAGAACCTGATCTTCCATTGAATAATGTACCAACAGTTCAGAGTACAATGATCCAGCTAATAAAATTATCAGTGTCCTTCCCCCTACTTAAAGGGCCTTTACGGGCTTCCCCTATACGGCTTCCCCTATCTTCTCCACTCCAGATAACTAAGCCAACAACAAAAAATCTTTATTTTTTATTTTTTTGGTGAGAGGAGGTTTGTTAAATTGATGATAAAGACATGAATCAATTTTTGGGAGATCTATTTCAACTTCCAAAATAAAATCTTAAATTTCACCATCTGCTTCAAGTGTTTTTATCACACATAAAATTGCCCCCATTGTTCCAAAAAGTACCCTTTCCTTCAACAAAATTGTGTTTTACATAAAGTTTACTTTCTGTAAGAAGTTCCTAGCTGAAACTAGGTTGTTTCTTCGGCTGATAGTGAAATGCAACTACCCAGATCTTTTGGCATGTTATAATTGAGTATATAGGGTACCTCCCCCCCACAAACATACAAAAAATCACCACCTGGTGAAAACTGATGATGATCCTTAAGATGAGACACTTAAAACCAGGTAAGTGTGAATGCTTCTGACATCAGGAGACAAATATGTACCATATATATCAACTTTGAAAGTTTAATCAAACTGCAAAATGCAGACCTAGATCTGCCAACACATCAAATTTGGGTCTATGCAGTTTGCTTAAAGCAACTGGTACAAAAAACAACACAGACCTTGATCTATTGGTGCATTATATATTGGCATAGCAGTCTATCTTGTTTGCAGTTCATATCAACTTACAAGCATGTATAGAGTGTATATGTACATATCTCTGAAGAAAGTATTGATGATTCACAGGTGGGATTCAACAAAGGAGTGGCACAGTTTAATATTCCAGATGTCAAACCCTTCCTGGAGGAGAAAAAGCACACGGTGTCTGACAATGAGGTTCAATTTAGTTCCATCTTTCATAAACAAAAAACACTTTATATAAGATACATAATGACAATAAAAGACTTGAAATAGATTATATACATGGCTTGTCTTTCAAGTGAGCAAACATGCACAGAATTTTGGGAGGAAGAAGTATCTAGTGTGATAAAATTACTGTATTAAAGTAACCATTTGCACTGTATTTTAACAAGAGACTCAAGTGGGTCTGACAACATTCATAAGGCTGACATTTCACTAAATGGAAGAGTAGTTAACCAAGAAATTTAGGCCAGCATGATTCTTTGTTTAAATCTCTTCCAACTAGTTGAGTCTCCTCATATGTTTAATGTCAATGTCTTTCTATAAATAATGAAATATGTCTGCAATGAAAATTCTGATTCATGTACTTAAGTAAACAATTCTTCAGGTGATTAAAAACAATCTAACAGTCCACCAACAATATAACCACCACTACTGCCATGTTTAAAAATCTAGCCTATGACCAAACTGTCCCATTTCTGACATGCTCAAAATATGTGGAAGCAGCCAACCTAAACATCCAAAATATTCTCTATAAACTGAATGGAATTAAATTAACATTAGGGCAAAATTTATCTGTCAATGTTCTGGGTCCCTTCTATCTGACAATACTGATGATTTTGTTCTCTCAAACATAAGGGTTCAAAAATGGAGGTGGGGTACCATGTGTACTTGCTCTGAAGTCCAATTGCAAACTGTAGAAACCCAGATCTGCCACCACAAAATAGACCAGCAGATCTGGGTTTGTGCAGTTTGATATAATTAATCAGAAGAACCAAAAATATTGATCAGGATCTGCAGGAGCACTATGCTACAGCAGATCAGAAACTTTATTATTTGCAGTTTGATTCCACTTATAAAAAAGTATACACAGCATTTACTGGAGATTAGGATGTTCTTCTCTGTGGCCAGTTCCATTAGTTATGACAGACATGCCACTCCTGAGACTAATTGGATGCAGAGCATCTGGACTGAAGTATCACATAGTTCTACCAAACCAAGTCAATAATTTGTTCCATTTACAGACCACCTACTTGAATTGGTTGATATATTTTCTGAGCAAATTCAGAAAGATTCACTAAAGATCAAAACAACCATCATATTAGGGAACTCTTAACACTGATTAGATGAAAATTCCATCATTAAAATGGATAAGTAATTCATAAACTGATTAACCTACACTCCAACTAGAGTAACAGATAAAAGATTTGTCTACATTAATAAAATTTAAAATATGTAAATTAATTTTCTATTGTCTGCATTTATTGACATTTAGCTGGTCTGTTTAATCAGACATGTTTCTAAACTGTCTAAAAATGGTCTCCACATTTGAAAAGGAATACATGGACTTGAAACAGTTTGATGAGAACATGTTTTTAGATTATTTAATTTGCAAGCCCTTCCACTCAATTTGAAAAATGGCAGATGTCACTACTGCCTGCAAAGGTGGTATCAATTATTAAATTACAGTCTTGGATAAGAATGCTCAATATCAAACAAAAAAGGGTTCACATCACCTTAAGGCCTTGTTGATTACCCCTGAGAACAATATGGTTAAGCATCCAAAGGATAAAGTTTACAAGTACAAAGACATAAAAAGATATAGAAAATGGTGGAATCCAGCTAAGTGCCTGATGGATATGGCAAAAGATACCATAAATGGGCCAATGATGAAAGTATGCATAACAAGACATTGTGGAAGCATCTAAAAGAGTTAACTAATCCAAGAATAGTTGATTCCCTCAACTTAAGCAAAATGATGACACAGTAACATTACAACACTGCTGAATGAAATGTTCATTAATTTCTTCACAAGTCTCTCCAGTCACTGTATTCAGCAACAGGCTAACACCCCAAATAGACATGACACCATTCTATAAGGACTAAAATTACCTTCAATAAATATTTTTTTCTCAATAGCTGTTGTTAGCAAAATTGAGATTCTTTTTATATGTTCAATAAATCCAGTGTCAATAAATCCTTTGGATTGGATGTCATAGGTCCACAAATAGTTAAACCTTCTGTATTAGTTAAAGGCATTAATGCAAAGGCAATAGAACTATAGTTTGATTACTGGTCAGCCTTATATTTCTCATTGTCAATCCTAATTTTTTAAAAGCTAAACAAAATTTCCTAATTTGATCTGTGCCTCTAAGCAGGTTTTGGGTTTTGCTCAGTCCTTTGATGTGGTTAATACATTCTATATACTAATAAAAATATTATATATATATATATATATATATATATATATATATATATATATATATATATATATATATATATATATATATATATATATTCTAGTCATTGTAATACATAAAATGTTTAAAACAAGAATACCTACTATCCTTATTTTAAATTGGTTAAAATAAAAAACTTTAGAATAATGACAAAGTACCTTTCAAGACACTTTCAGACCTACAAAGGTTACACCTGTTTAAAAGAGGGAAGAAGATGCAGGGAACTATACATTGATATTCATTCTACCTACATATAATCAAAATTACCTTAAAAGCAAGTGCCTAATCAGATCATTTAATTTGAATTCTGATTCAAAAAACAAAATCAGGATTTAGAAAAGATCAGTCATACCAGACAGAACTCACAAAATTAACATAACTTTGGTTCTAAGAAATGTATAATGATACTTTGTTATCCTTTGTCTTTTTTAAAGAAAGCTTTCTGTTCTAACTGATCACAAAATTCTGCTGCAAAAACTGAACTGTTACAGTTTGACAATCTGTCTTTAAACTGGATTAGTACTAAAAAATCTGACAGTCTGACATCTGAAGACCCTCTAAGTTCAAATCAGTTTCCTGCTGTATTCAAGGGAGAATCCCATCAGGCTTCATGAAGCAATCTAAATTTTGCCTTCAAAAACATCTTTGATTGTGCTGATGAAATGTGGACATTGTTTTCAAGATGTTGAAAGTCAAGTAAATTATAAATATTTATCCATGTGTACTTATAAAGATCATCTACTTATACTTCTGTTGAAAGTTGTAAACTTTATGTATAAAATGAAACATATGTATTTATTGGAAACAGACAGCCTGGATTACATTTAATTAAGTGCTCACTCTGCTTTTATTACAGGTGATTTTACCTGAGGTTTGATGAAATACCATTTTGAATATTTATATACATTACAGAAACCAGCCAGAACTAGTCCAGTTGGTACCAAAACCGTTCTAAAAGTTGTTGCAACCAGTGGAATGGGATTAAGTCTAGCATGTATACACAAAAGCTGTTGTTGTTGTAGGGCTTAACACATTTTTCAAAACAAGATAGGCTATACATGGCAGCCAGTATAAATGGTAGATGAAGAACCCAGGAAAAGAAAGAACCACTGACCCATGAGAATAAGAAGCTGTTAATTAAGAACTTTATTGTTGCAATCTAGATTGTATAGGTTAAGTACAGGTTGTTTCTTGAGGTATTAAAAGTGATAAAATAATCAAATATGATGACTTTTGAGACTGCTTAAAAATCAGCCATCTTCTGGTGGAGGTGAGATAAACAGGAAAGACAGATTAAAAAAGGTCAACAGAAATGGTTAAGCAAGTTTTGGTTTATTATTTGCTAGTGTGTTGTTATAAATGATTAAAGTTAAACTGCAAGTTAATTAATAATAAAAAGTAATTGGGCAGTCCCTTGCTCACACTTACATTACTTTAACACAACACTGATCAAACATACAAGAAATCAGTGGCATTTATGAACTGCATCAAAAGTGTAATGAGAAACTAGTGAGACATGCTTCACAAGGCTAATGAACATAAGGAGTGCTCATCCAGTGTCTAAAGAGGATATTGACAGAGCAATCAGACAGTGATTTATTGCAGGACTTGGAGGAAAAAGTTGCATTATATGAAATATATTTTGAGATCTGAATAACCACACAAGTCAATACAATGTTGTGTTTATCTTCTCATATCTGACATACAGCAATTCCAATGTTGTGTGACAAATAATAGTTTGGTCACTTGAAAATTGGAGTCAGGCCTTGTGGAATTTGAGTCAAAGAACTTGTGAGGTTTTTTTTAAATCACCAGCCAAGGATATGTTTCTAAAATAAAATATAATTGATCACTGAATATCAACGTTATTAAGAGAAACACTGAATCAGCAATCACCCAATCAGGCAACTGACTGGAAAATTCACCAAACTTCCACAAATGTTTAACTGCATCTTTGATGTGAGTGAATGAATTTTGAACTCGTGTTATAAAGATCCTTAGTTTTCCATGAAAATACATCTAACATGCAAACACCCTCAGGTAGCTATCCAAATCATCTCTTGGGCATATATTCATTTTCTGGCTGATTACTTGGATGACCCACTACATGCATTGCAATAATATAAAATTTCCATTAACATTTTTAAATCAGGTAAAACACTATTGCCAACACAAATTCTACAGTAGGTTGTGCAAAAACTCTTATCTAAGCAGTGATGAAAGTTTAAGATGATGATGGAACCTTTCAGCAGTTGGAGCGGCCATCCTGAACAAACTTTGTCACTGTTGTTTTTCCACCTGATTAAGAAAAACAAAGAAACTATTGCTGAAAAACATCTTCTAAATTGTGCTTGGCTGGGTTGAGTCTATATAATACTTATCTTTCTCAGCTTCAGCAGCAAACCAAGCAGTTAGAAAAACACTAGCCACCTGTGACAACCTCTGATAACATAGCTATGTAGAACATCTTCTTTAAATATACATTTACCGTATGGCACCATATATCTCACCAAATTAAAATCTTATTGAAATAAAATGCTGAAAGTATGATTGGTACTTTACCATCAGAGCTGATTTGGTAAACAATCATGGTGTCATCTTCTATGTGGCCCATGTACAAAGCCTATCTAACCAAACTAAATATGAAGACCTGTACTGTGTTGTGACATTCCTAATCAAAACATTAGGTTATGTCCATTTCCTTGTAACATATGCATTTCCTAATCAAAACATTAGGTTATGTCCATTTCCTTGTAACATATGCATTTCCCTGTCACACACCAATGGAACAATTTAAATGTACATCTCTCACTGTCATAATGAAGGACTATATAAAGGAAACAAATCAACAGATTTGATGCATGTTATTTTGGTAGTGTGAATCACACAGTCAGGAATTTGCTATTGATATAATCCTTCTCCCAACTGATCCACTACCCCAATTCCTTTTTACAAGTTATATGCTGGACAATTTGCTTCATCATATGTATGTATGTATGTATGTATGTATGTATGTATGTATGTATGTATGTATGTATGTATGTATGTATGTATGTATGTATGTATGTATGTATGTATGTATGTATGTATGTATGTATGTATGTATATATATATATATATATATATATATATATATATATATATATATATATATATATATATATATATATATGATAGTATTGTTTGTATTAAACTATTATTTCTGCCCACTATTATCAAGACTCTGCTACAGAATCCAGGGATAGCACAGTCTGTTCTGTCGTGTGTGTGTGTGTGTGTGTGTGTGTGTGTGTGTGTGTATATATATATATATATATATATATATATATATATATATATATATATATATATATATATATATATATATACACACACACACACACACACACACACACACACACACACACACACACACACACGACAGAACAGACTGTGCTATCCCTGGATTCTGTAGCAGAATCTTGATAATAGTGGGCAGAAATAATAGTTTAATACAAACAATACTATCATACAGGTTAGAGAAATTAAATTCATACTCTACCGAGTTTCGAACCCAAGTCCGTGAGTAAATGGCACCCATCAGTAAATGGCACCCATCGCCTTGCCTGCACCACCAACCCATATACCATCAGACTAAACACCTAAACAGCATCACCAAAAAAATGATGGCACTGAATCGGTGTTATATAAGCTCAGTGCAGACACACTCCAATGACAACCTAGTAATTAATTCTCATATATATACACAGTTGTTCCAGATTCCTATATACCTTGATTTCTGTCAAAGGAAACAAAGCTGGTATGTAATTAGGTTCTCACACAAGTGCTCAAGGGTTTTGATGTGACTGACTCTTTTCATGTTTTCCTATAAGAAAATATTTATGTTGCAATTATAGTCTTGAGGCAGAAATTCAAGGATTATAATATGAATTTACTTAGCAAGACATTTAATTGGTGTTTATTTCATTCTCTGTTGCAAAATGTTAGCATTTACCAGAATTTTTCGTTGATCCCTGTTTATTTACGGTATATTGACAACTATTTCTCTATTAAAAAACTTAACATAATATGTGATATCCTATTAGAACTTGCAAATTTTACAATATGGATTCTATCTTTACTGGCAATAATCACCATTTTTGATGATAAAAACGAGCCATGTATCAAGGTTCAATTTACCAATTTACCATTTCTTATCACAAATTTTTTCACATTCAACACATTTTAAAATATATTTTCTTTGGAAAAATAAATCGGGAGCCATGCCAGATACTGCGTTATAAGTGGGTTTGCGAGTTATCCTAGTTATCTGAGGGTGAGTTATCCAGGGAGTGGTGTATGTATGTATGTATGTATGTATGTATGCATGCATGCATGCATGCATGCATGTATGTATGTATGTATGTATGTATGCATGCATGCATGCATGCATGCATGCATGCATGCATGTATGTATGTATGTATGTATGTATGTATGTATGTATGTATGTATGTATGTATGTATGTATATATCAGGGCTGAGCAAATTTTCTTTCAACCACTAGTCTGTAACAAGTGGTTTTAGAAAATTCACTAGTCCCACCTTTCTCTTCACTAGTCCCACCTTACTTTTCACCAGTCCCAAAATGGTAATAACTTGCTGAGATTTGATGAAACAAAATAATATACAATGTAATTACTTCATAAAAGAATTTAAATTTTCAAAAAAATTGGTTATACCTTTGGCTTCTTCAGGTTCATGTACATATGTTTTAGCTGATGGTTTTGAAAATATGTCCATATATATGTCAGCCACCTGCACCAGAACTAAGCCAGCAGTTGACAGGTGTGTCTGTGTTAAAGTCCTCAAGCTCTGGTCCATTGTTTATCTGGGCGAATTTCCTACCTATGCCAGTTTTGGATATTGTTTGCAGTAACTGCAAAACATCTTTCCTTCAAAGTCAGTATATTCAAGCCAGAGATAACAATCAACCCAATTCAGTAGAAATTTCTGTCTCTTAGTAGTGTCATATTTGACATTTTTGGGCCATCACAGATTGTTGCTTCTGTCTCTTTGAAGAAATAGCTACAGCACACTCAGTGTTCATATTACGTTTTATCCCTCCATTATCAAACAAATTTAACTTCTCCAAATCTCCAAATAGTTGTTATTACTTTCCTTACGAAAATAGTTTAGCAAACTCTTTTTATCCACAGAGTATCTATCAGCTTGCTTGATAACTACTTCTAATGTGATCCTAACATCAATTTTCTCTTTTAAATATGAACTGAAATGCTCAGTAATTAGCTCAGTAATTAGCGCAATCGTTCACTTCAAAAATAATATTGCACTGGAAGTTAATCATCTTTATAATCAATTATAAATTAAAGAATTATTACTGTCATTTAATCAGTTCATAAAGGAAACCAACAGTGATGTCTATTAAATACCTATCATTAATTTAAATTACATTGAATTGCTGGATTAAAATTACAGTTGAGGCGTTTGTTATGTTCTAGATTGAGTAAACTTATTGCAATAAAACCACTTACAACACTGCTAATTGATCATACTTGCTTTTTTGTTTGAGGTGTTTTGGTTTGTCAATAATTGGTTGCTTAGCCCAATATACAGTCAAGCAGTAACAAGATGTAAATATATACACAAAGAGGGGCTAGAATGAAGTATTTAATACACCTGGAGTGCATGAATGGCCAAATAAACGTAGATATAGTGATTAATGCACAAAAATATGGACAAGATGACCTTTTTAAAAAGCACTTGTCCTGGAATAGTGACTTGGAAAATTTTACTTGCCAGACTTCAAAAATGACTAATCCGAATGACCAGGTATGGGATTTGCTCAGCCCTGTCTGTGTGTGGTGTGTGTATATATATATATATATATATATATATATATATATATATATTTATATATATATATATACACACACACACATCCAAAAAATTTTAATATATAAATACAATTGAATTGACAATACAGTGTTACCTTGCTACATCGCGTTTTTTTTATCGCGGACTCGCTGTTTCAAAGGTTTTCAAAAACATAGTGTGTAACTGTGTCTCTCCAAAATCATGGTCATGGATATCATTCAGTACTTGCTTATTGTTTTTCCCATTAGAATCACAACTATGCAAGCTTCAATAACTTAGGTAAAGACTGATACTTATGTAGGAAGCCATTAGTTTTTATAAGTTATCAAATTCAGCTGATTTAGTGATGTAGATGCAGACAAATATCTTGCAAATTTCGAGTATGAGAAATGACAGCTACTGTTGGGCACGAGGCTTCACTGACTTGATGGTAAACGAGTTCTCTCAAGATTTTAAAGCACATACAAAATTCTTTTGTGAAAAATAATTATACAGCTTTAAGAACCATATTTTACTCTTAAATCTTTCCATACATAATAAATGTATACCAAAATCTTAAAATGGTTAAAATTACTGATAAATGTAACATACATTTCATTGCTTAACAGGCCTATGTGTAGCACTGCACTGGGTAACTTTGCCACATACGTATTGAAGGGCTAAAAAGCCATACACTCTATGAGGGAAAGATTTTGAAATTAACTGCTGTGGTTGCCATATTGAACATCTGATTGTGACCATTTTCATTTTAGAAATAAAGCTGACATCAGAAGAAGTCTTTTGGTGAATTTTCATATCTGTATATCCTTTCATTCATGGAAAGTTTTATGAACAATATTGTTAAGCTGGCAGTCATTGCAGCCATATTCTATGCACAACTGAACTATTTCCATTTAGGACTAACTAGTTATTCTACTTGTGAAAATCCATGTCTTTATCATCCATCTCAGATGTGGGAGGTCATGGGTTCAAACCCCAGATGAGTCATACCAAAGACTTATAATGTTAGGACTGGTCAGCCTGGTGTCAGGATAATGTGACTAGGTAAAACATCATGCTACATGTCTACAGCATGATGCCCCAGTGCTAAACATCATCATAAATGCCACACCGCAGACATAGTGATATGACTGAAAAATTGTTAAAGCTAAGTTAAAAATCCAAATCATACACATACACTGAGCCCCCTTAAGGACCAACTAGACATAAGAAATATTATGCTGAAAATCCCAAACACCTTTCATTAGGGTGTGTAGTGATACAATTCTAAAGATGGCTGCTGTGATGACCATATTGAACATGAAATATGCATCACTGTCACCAAGAACCAACTAGACATTATAAGAAGTCTTTGAGTGAAAATACCATCCTGATATGTCCATCCCTTGAAGATTATCAGTACCAACATACTGGATGTCCATTATTATCATTTAGGTTAAGCTAGACAATGTGATAAATGAGTATGTGGGTTTCAAGTTTCACAAAATGAGAGCTTTCTATTTAAAAGTCTTCAACATCTGTGTAAAGAAAACTATTATTGTGAACCTTATATTATTACTTTTCACTTGATTCTGAATGGCTCCTAGTGCTCACATAATGTTTTTCAAACACATGCCCATTGCAAGTATATGTAGCATTTAAAAAAACAACTTTTTCCAACTAAAAGTCCACCTGCTTGACATATTTTATTACTATTATTTTAACACAATGTTTATTCTGTTACACATTATTAATTATAAAAATGCTTTAAACACACTAAATTTTGATGTGCATTTGCCTCTAAAAATTGGTTACTTTTTTAAACAATTTTGAGTGACTGTGTCTACAAATATTTTGATCTGATCGGAAGCACAAAAAAACCTGCCAAAATGTGATGGTTCTCAATCAAAGCTGAAAACATAAATGGCATAGAGAATCCGTTGTTGGTGGTTTAATCATTCAGTAAAAAACAGTAGCATCAAGTTTCATAACTAGTTCTAGTCATAGTACTATGGATGTGTCAATCATGAAACCAGCAGATACAAATGATTTTAACTAAATAAATTTAAATATAATATAATTATCTCAGTTCCTATAGAATGAAAAACACTTCAGCTGTGTTTTTATGTCACTAATACCTTAGCTTAGCTAAGATGTCTATCATATAGGTACTGTTAAATATGAACAGTGATCCATTATGGAGTCAACTCATTACTCATGTAGGTCAAATTCGAGCAAATTACAGGTAACCAATGAAACAGAACACAGTGAAGTGTTTATTCACAGGACACACATATCAGTTTGTACATAAAATGTAAAGCCTTCTGCATATTAACCTTAAGGTGGAAGGGGCCTACAAATGAACCTTCCATCCCCATTTCTGAGACCACAAAATGCCTATGGGGATACGTAGTTTGACTAAGTTGTAGTGATGAGGATTACCAAGACATAATTCATATATAGCAATTAGAACTAATTACAGGTAATCAATGAAAAAAAGTATTTGTGGCCTTTATCTGATCCATATTCAGAGATTTACAACTGAACACGACCCCTGGCTTTGTTACCAAAATATGTCACACAGAGCAAACAATTCATGTATTATACAGACTACCAATATTATAAAAATTATATTCCTCTCTCAGTTTCTTTAACTAACCCATTAACATGTACCTTGCAAACTTGAACTTGTTCAAACCAAAGTTGATCTTGCCCGAGGAGTTGGGCAAGTAGATTTGTAAATCTCTGAATATGAATCGGATAAAGGCCACAAATACTTTTTGTACAATAAAAGCTGGTATTTGTTACAGTGCGAAATTTTACATCATGCTATGAGTGCTATGAGTGACAGGGGTCATTTGACATAGTGGCAATAACAAAACAATTATTTAACTCCACTTAATATGGAATTTGGTATGATAAAGAGCAGACTATATTAGTTCATTTAATTATTCAGAAAAGCACAGATTATTAAGCTTATATTCCTTTGGTCTTTAGCCACCATACATACATACACATACATACATATATTGCACAGACTAAGATGCCCTCCATATGTACTGATTCACGAAACAATATTAATTTGTTACTATGTAATGCACGAGTATCATCATGTAACTGAATCTTCATTCAGCATGATTTTAATAAAGCCACATCTGTCTTGTGGGTTTGAATATTTTATAGAGTGTACGTAAATATGAATATTTTGTACAATGTACATTCATATGGATATTTTGCACAAAAAAGAAATAAATAGGACCGACGGTGGTCTTATACATATTTTGAGATGACCCCTTGATCTTTTTTTACACCTATACCGTAAAGTAAGGATTCAAACCCAATTTTACACAGTTTCGCGCATGACTTTATGTATTTTTAAAAAAAAGGAATGATACAGTATCTACTTCAAAATACATATCATTATGGGAATGACTCAACTTATGACGACATCTCTTTATCATGGGTCTCCATCACTGGAAGTCATTCATACGAGTCGTTTACTCTGCTTCAGCAGCCGCCTAACTAACGAACTTTTGTGTACAAAATTTTCAAGCTGTTCGATATATTTATGCTGAAATATCTTACCTTTGCAAAATTATTATCACTAATATGTGGTTAAGTTGTTTACACAATCATTGTTCGCACCCGAACACCGCTTATGGCTTCTAAATTGCCGCATTGATCATCTAACACGACCATTCGGCTTCCATTATACTCATCGGCTGATACTAAATATAGCAACCAATGAAACAATTCCGGAAGTCTCGACTGCCAAATCAAGAGCAATCGGATCGTGTCTCGGTCTTTTCCGTTACATGTGTACATAACCTCAGAGATTGTTGTAGGAATACACATCAATTTGATGGATTTGGTGATTCACCTCCGGCGGATTGCACGACAAAATATTGCAAAAAGAATGTTCATTGATGTGAATGTTACTACGTTTGTTTGCCTTCGCCACAACAATGTGCCTTGTGTGCAAAAGTAGTTCCGAAAATATAGTTTTCAATGGAGAATTATCCTCGAGGTCTCTTCACAGAATAGGCTTAACAGAAAAGGCCGATATAATTCCAAAACCAGAAGCTTCATTCAACTTGTATGCAAATTTTGTTCAATTTTTTTTTAAGTTTGACCATATAAAGAACCAGTTTAAATTTTAACAAAAAATGTAAGTAAAAATGATCAATAAAAAATGATGTGCTCATTGTCACAGAGATACTTCTATATGCCAAATATTTTTTAAAAACTGAAACAAAACGAAGGAAACTGATATTTGTCTGGCAAACAAAAAGTACTTTAAAGATTATAATTTACTCATTAAAATTAAATATATGCATACACAGCACGTTTGACTATATCTTACTTCTTTAAAGCATACTTGACCAAACGTTTGAGCATTAAACAACGTTAACAGGAATGACTGACATTTATTTCGACATTTTCCAGTGACTTGCAAATTCTTTCCTTCAAATGTAACATCAGTATAATTATTGATATAATTAATAAGCATGCCTCCTACTCATAGTAATAATAAATAGCAAATATGAAGAAAGAATAAATAAATGTAAACTGATATTATTCTGTATATCATTGTATTGGATGACAAATACAGTAGTTAAGATCAAATTTATTTTTCATTCAAGCGTTTCAAATTTTTCCGTTTGAGCTTTAATGAATTTCTTACAATTCGTTGTATACAATCGTGTCCTAACAGGTATTTAATCATATTGACACCGGTGTCTGACTTATTCTAGAATTTAACTGCTTACTAGGGCGTAGTGTCTTCTCTCGGAACGGAATATTCATTATTTTATTCAACAAAGACAAATCAATGAAAGGACAACTCATTACCCGGTAACGTGTACTGCAACCAATACCATGGAAACGCTTTGCGATCCGGGGGCTCTTTTCGAATGATATCTCTGTATGTCATAAATAAATCGAGCATGCAGATTCGAATAAATAAAGGCACTTTGCGAAATTAGAACTTCCTTTTCACTTAATGAATCTACACAATAATCTAAAATGATACTATAAAGTTTAAGCATTGCGCATACTCGAATTTTGACTACGATCTCAAGAGAGGCCGTTAGGAGATTTGTCTGAATCACAAGTTAATACATCTGATATAGTCAGGTCCGACTTTGGGCCGATTGGACCGAATTGGTCCATTTGGCGGGCCCAGAGAGAGAGAGAGAGAGACCATTTGGCGGGCCCAGAGAGAGAGAGAGAGAGAGAGAGAGAGAGAGAGAGAGAGAGAGAGAGAGAGAGAGAGAGAGAGAGAGAGAGAGAGAGAGAGAGAGAGAGACATTATCGCATAAAACTTGTTTAAAAGTCTTTTTCTAAATGCCGTGCTCACCGGGGGGAGGGGGCTAAAATGATCCTAATTGGACTTTGATAAGTCCGTTCCTGGACATTATACGAATTGGCCCTCTCGGCACTTCAATATACGTTCTCGAGAAAGCCAATAGGAAAAGTCGTAATAGGTTAAAATACTCGAGATAACAAGAATATGAGTTGTAGTGGCTCGAATGCAATCCAAACGACTTTTGCAACTTATTTCATTTGCGCAACAAATTTTCCAAAACGCGCATTCGATCTTCCAGAACGCAAACTGTTTTCTTGTTATGTCCGTGTTGACTTACTAGATACTTCGATTAAACGAAGTGATCGTTTCGATTTCAGGCACCATAGAGATGATGTGACTGAATAGTCTCTTCTGAACAATCCAACATGTGCCGAACGAATAATAAACAATCTCATTCTAATAGCAGTTTCGTGGACTGCATCAAGGTATTGTGGAGACCCAAACTTCTGTCAGATTAGGAAATATACATCATGATGACTGAAATAATAACACGTGATTGCATGGGCTTGACGTAAGGTATTTTTGAGATGAGAGTAGTGATCCAGCTAGTGTAGGTCTAGCTACCAATCCAGACCCGATGAAATCAAGGACGATTGATTTAAGTTAAGAAGACGTTGTCAGTAGTTGTATATTGCGATTGGGGAGAGGAAGAAATCGCAAGTGGGGGCATACCGGAAATTTAACATGGGAATGACTCTTGTGGGCACAAAGGGATTTTAACAAATAAACACCGGAATGGCAAATGGGGATGTCCATTAATTATGTCAACAAAATGGAGAGAGGGGGTTGAAGAAGTGTGACTATTGTTGACATGGGGGAGGGGGAGGTCAAGATAAATTGACGTCTATAATGGTATTGTTTTGCAATAAATTTAATAAATCAAAAATAGGAAAATAGAAATATAAAGTCTCGATTTTTTCATGATTTCAAAGTGTTATAGTCAATTTAAAATCTATTAAACAAGCAAAAAATGTATTAAAATTTATTTGTATACCTTTTAATTTCCATAATTCTATTTTAGCATAAAAGCCAGCCGTATAAAATATTGTTAGTTTGTAAAAGGGAGGGGGACATAATTTTATTAGGTGGGTCACTAAAAGTTTGACAGTTGTTGACAAGAGGGGGGGTATAATTGCTTAAAAATTGTTGACACAATTAATGGACATCCCTTTGGGGTAGAAGAGTGTATAGTGTAGAAGGACTTATAGGCAGAATGATAATGGTAAAAATGGTTTTTAAGCTTTGATTTGAAAACATAGACATACACAAACAAACACGTTGCATCACATAGACAAGCATTTTTTTGGCAAAAGTCAAAGAGTATATCTTTTCGAGGCAAATGCATGACCTTGAAAAGAGTTGTTGGGGTTAGCAAACCAAAGTGAATTAACATGCGATCTTCTTCTCTTCCTTAAATTTCATTTGACATTAGGCCCGTGCATCAAAGCCCTCTTCTATCAAAATTGTCTCTCTACATATACTCTTCTCTTCCCAAAAATCCGTATCGGTGATTCTTGTAATAGTCTACGATGTCTTTACATACATAAGATAGTCCGGATTCAACAAGGATTCAACATTCATTGATATGTGTTGCGATAAACAGGTGTAGTCATGGAACAAGACGGGTATTTATAGTCTAAAACCTAATCGAAAACGGTTAACACGTTTCACCAACTCAGAATCGCGATAAAATTTATGTACAGCTCAGATTATCTCTTGCAATCAGATAAGAGCTCCGCGTTACGTCAAGTACGTCAAATATAAAGGTGTGCCAGTGTTAGTGCATAGCTTGAGTATGGCCGAAGCTAAGAAGGTGATGTAGTGTGGTACGCCTGCGGTGGATATGAGGAGTGCTGGCATAACAGCTACTAAAACAACCATAATCATTCTTCAAGAAGAGAATGGTTTTAACTGGTATATAGCCGATTTTCTTTCCTGCAAGAATAGTAACGGGCACCAGCATCTTTATTGCCATCTCTTTTCGAAGACGGATACCAAATAGATGAAATGTGCGAGTACGATTACGATCGACGTTTGAAAACATATCCCGAGTTTAAACGCATCGTGGAAAGTTACGACGTTGTGCAACTGCTAGACACACGCAGCAATTTATTTGGAGGATGAACGAATGTCACATGCTTATTGTACTACACGAATTAATCTGAAAAAGAAATCAAATATGTGTACGTGTGTTCTCTGTATCCTTCGGTGTGCAAATAGTGTTACTTTTCAACAGGACACCCTTAAATTACATTGTCATCACACCCAGGAAGAACGGATCTTGACATGAACGTGCGTCAGAGCAGAATTGTTTCGTGGTCTGTATCTGTGATACCAACTGTTGAAAGTCTACGAAATTTATCACTCTCCCAGCACAGAAAAGTACCAAAAGAACGACGATTCTTAGAAAGGCATTTTCACGGGCTACATCAATGCATTTTTAAACTAAAACAAGAAGCCAGCTGTTATTCTTTCTGTTGCCGAACTCCGAATACCAAGACAAATTCAAAACGGGGTAAAGTTTCAATGATGGCATCGTTTTAGACCACGTCGTGAAAAAGGAAGGAAGACACTCATTTGTTAAGGTCATATTTAATTGATGGAGGGGTGCGAATGACATACCAACCATGTTTAGCAGAGGCAGATGCTGTTTCAGAAGTAGATCATTTAGCATATCCCTGTCCCTACTCTGATATGATCAATGAAAGAATTGGACATCGTTCGTGAAGACTTTATCCTGGTGAATTATGAAGAGGAACCATATTTTGGGCTTCCCAACGAATTCAGAAATGTCATCGTTGCTGCCTACATGACACGTAAAATTGTATGAAGCCTTATCCATTGGAAACTGCTTAACTCTGTAGCAATATTATTCATATTTGACATTGTTTTTAAGTTTTTAACGAAGTACAAAAACAATAAAGAGAAATCTAACCTGAAGCTTTCGTCATTATGCTTTGGACTTTATCAGACGTCGGATTTAATCTCCACTGACAGTTAACAGTCAGAATAGATTAAATCAGTTTGCTAATAAAGTCCTTAGCGTAAGGACGAAAGTTTCAGGTTAGTTTTCTCTTTAATGCTTGTTATAGCGATTGGCCAAAATGAAGACGTCGTTTGCGCAGTGGCGTCACTAGAGTTGGTGTCAACCCGTGCGGTAACTCATGGCATCACCCCAATGGACCTCCTTATTGCACAAAAGTTCAAACATTTTATAGACAAGCATAAATGGTACCGACTGCCTCTGTTAAACCACCACAGCTACTCAGCAATCTGGAGAAAGAAGAAATTCCAAGAACAAAAAGAGACCAAACACCAATTACAGACGCGCTTCAACACGCAGGCATTTTTAATTACATTTTTGATCAAATGCAAACTTGGGGCACTATCTACTCAACGACGGAGAGGAGACTTATAGAAAATCATTAGAAGTGTACCGACCATACAATCAGGAAGGAGACCTGATTTAAAGAAACATATAAGAAAATTTGAGAAAACCAAGAAAATGATCAAGGGCGTCAGGACCCTTTGACAATAGTTCTACCATTGCCCATTCCTAATTGTAGCATTGGATCAACGAGTCACTCAAGTTTCTTTGACAAAAGACTCAAACTATCCAAACTCAACAACAATGGGATCGCTTTGTGCTGGAGGACTTCATAGCTCTATTAGATTACAAGAATCGTATAAGAGAAATAACTATCATTCTAGAAGAAATCCAACGGCTCCTGTCCCTGCTACTTGAAGTGTAACCTTAGAGCTTTTAAGGGCTAAGAACCAATTGCCGCTTATTAAGGATTTAAGTTTGGACTGAAATCCCGACTAGAAATTACTTTTCAACACATATAATCATTTGTTTACCTTTCTAAATTTTATACCTAACAATCCTAACTGGACTATACAAATTAATAGGTCACTTAGACCTAATCACATTCAATTGATTTAGTTTTAGAACTAGAACTACACTCGGTCCCACGAATTATACAGTCTGGGTGGAATTCAACCGGAGTACGATCCAGGCGTTTCAGATCCAACCTCTTAATGCTGTATCTCTTTACCGAGTCCATTTTCTTTTCTTTGTGGGTCGATTCCCACTCGTTTACTTACCAAACGCCCTGAAAGGCGTGTACGCACGAAACCGGGGTGGGACTTTGAGTGGGGTTTTAATTCCCGCCAATTTTCTTGAAGTGATTCAGACTCTATCATGATGACTATGTGTACAGTTCCCACTCATCGACCTGAAATCTGGCCCAATTAAAACGCATACTTTGTATGCAAAATGCGTCTGGGTGTGTGGCTCTCATCCCTTCGCGCACACACACACACACACACACACACATGATCAGTTAAGAAGTCCACATTGTAGACGTAACGCAGTTGCAAATGCCTGTTCGGCTCAAGCGATCATAATCAAGGTAACAGATAAAGATGCGTTCCAAGGTAGCTAAGTGGAAAAAAGCCAATGTGCATTTGCACAATATCAGGCAAAATCTGATTTTGTAAGCTTGAAGAAACAGAAAGGGTAAAAATGTTAAAAGTGACGGAAGGAACAAGAAAAATGGACATAAAAGCATAGGTTGCTGAAACAGCAGAAACAACGTCAGCAACAACAAAAACAGCAGTAGCAAGAGAAAGGCTTTGTGGATTGTAGAATCGACACAAATGAGTGTCACGGAATTGTATAAATGTTTTTTTTTTTTTATTAAGTAAACGTACTCGGGTTTCGCTTTTAGTGTACAATGATACCTGAGGGTGATCAATGTATATTATACATGTCGAAAAATAGTGAATTCGGTTCTTCCTTGCTCGGCACGTGCGAAGTGCTTCGGGCTGGAAAAACCGAATACATGGATTACACGGACGATGTTGAGCTACATTGCCTGTGTATATATGATTCAAACTGTAACGAAAATATTACATTACTGACCGTTCTGTCAATCGGACGTCTGTCTACTGAGACCCAAACTTCCAACTATAGAGGTACGTAAATTTATTCGTTAATATGGCTTGAAAGTTGTCTATTGTATTATCATTTTTAATTCCACAGTTATATCGCTTCGACAAGTTTAGTAAATACCGCTTAGTAAATGATAATGTTTTATTCGTATATGTGATTTGGCAAGAATTCTACGAAATTCCGTTTAATGCAGCACGAATCCTATAACCCGCCAACTTAACCTGTTTATTGTAGTTTTTAAAGGCAAGACTGAGAATGTATATGACTTACCGTATATACTGTCGTTGTGTACTACCGTATATACTAATGTCATGTGTAGTACACGATATCGGATATATTTTCTGGTGGCGCTCACCAGTTATTATGTACTTTTGAGAGAGTGATGTATGTAAGGTGAAGTTGTTTGCATTTTAAACATGCACAGTGGAGAGAATGTTGGCATACCTATATACTACTTTCATGTAATGAGGATGAAATTTCTTTGGATATTGTACTTTTGGAAATTTTAAATGATCTTAGGACACTGCTAACTAAAATGAATGCTCCCTTGTGCTCCAAAAATCATCCTAAATTTATCTAAAATACACTATTCTTGGCAGCTATTAGAATATGGAAAATGAATTTTGCCAAACTAGATAATACCAGCTTCTAAAAGTGCAATGACTAAATTACTAAATACATAAAATGTAAACAAAGTTATCGGCTCTTTTTTTTACAATTTACCTCTGAAGTTCGAGAAGTGAAAATGAGCAAGTAGAGCTAGCACTTTTTTGAAAGGTGCACGTCTGGAGTAAGGCCAAGCTGTGTACTCTCTAACCCATATTACACCCATCAATCATACATCAAAATAAAGGGAATTAAAGATTCTTTGAACAATACCTAAGATATACAAAGTCTCTTTTAAATAACCAGTATAACTAGTGAGGAAACCTGGGGAAACTTTTTCTTTAAAATTTTAACCCTATGCTAAACACGAAACTGTAGAGCGCCACCTCTGTCTGTGTTTGTGTTGGTGCAGTGTGCAGCCGTTTGTGCCGGGTGCAGCAGTTTGTGCCGTGTGCAGCTGTCTGTACTGTGAGGGCGTATGCTGTTTTGTGCTGCTGTGACGTGTCGTACAGCAGTGTAGAGCTACGTGTGCAGTGCGGAGGGGTGCTGTGCTTGTGTATTCGAGTGCTTCGAATATTTCAACGTTGCTAGTCGGGTTGAGGTTGATCAAGCGTGGCGGACCAACGTGGTGGACGCTGATAGTCTAACCCAGGAATCAATGGTGGTCGGTGACTACAAATCTTTGCTTGGAATCAGGGAGTGTCTACATTGCTCCAGATACATAATATTTTAGCCGTGGGCTAATGCAGGTTTTTTTTGTAATATCCAGTGTTTTTGCTATCGTGAGTAAAAACTATCACTTCGCTAGTTTGAGCGAAATCTCATTTGTTTGTAGAACTATCAAGTCGTTATTATGAACGAACCATTATTCGTTTTACTAGTATGAGTAAAACTTGCAATTCGTTATTTTTGAACGAACAATCATACTTTAGCCATTATATCAATTCGTAATTTTGAACATAACATTATTCGTATTTTACGATCATATTTCTGTTTGTGATATACCGTGGATCGTTTTTTTCATTTGTCTCGGTAACATATTTGTTGCATTTAAAGATTGTGCTTATTATGTTAATTAGTCTCATATTGGGACCC
The DNA here is from genome assembly GCA_016746295.1 of Potamilus streckersoni. Lineage (NCBI taxonomy): Eukaryota > Metazoa > Mollusca > Bivalvia > Unionida > Unionidae > Potamilus > Potamilus streckersoni. The sequence continues at coordinate 245,311 of JAEAOA010000493.1, forward strand.
AGTGCAAGCACGTGTCTATAATATTTCGTTTCATACCACCATATAACATTAAACATTGTATTGCATTCCCATCAATGGTGTTTTGTTATTAATCCGAAAATCCCAAACTCGGTTATCTTGTTACAATGAGTTCACCTGCTCCTTTCGCAAGAGCAGGCCTTATCTCGTGAGAAACCCTGTGGCAAGGCGTAATCGTCCTCCCAGGAGCTAAGGGTATGAATTTGTAGATGTCAAGAAAATAGATTAGTCAATTTGCAAAACATTTTTGTTTGTATACGTGTGTGTTTATCTTATTATGTTATAAATTTTTAATTTGTTGTTATATAAGAGTCTGCTTGCTCTGTTGGAAAATTGAGCTTGTTAGTAGTTATTTCTAACATAACCTTCTTCTCGTGCCTGGTTACGAGAAGGAAGAAAGTTCGGCATTCTTAAGAATAAAGGTCACACCTATGTTGCATCTTGTGGGGATAAGCTTGGCTGCGAAGAGGTGGGTTCGCTGTAAGAAATAGACACAACACTCTCTGAAGCTTGAAGTCTCACTGAGAATCACCAGCACACAGCCCTTTTTATATTTTGGAAGCTGGCGGTCATCAGTATACCACGTTTTCATTCAAGGTCAGAGAGGTCTGTCTAATGAACTATGCATTTGTTCTAAAAGTCACGCGTGTTCTTGCGTGATAGTCAAGGACAGCTTTAACCTTTTATCAAGTTTAGAGGGGAGGGGAGAGAAAGAGAGAGCATGCTTTTGACTGCCAAGGACGGTCTTTGCTCTCTATTAAGCTTACAAAGAGAGAGAGAGAGAGAGAGAGAGAGAGAGAGAGAGAGAGAGAGAGAGAGAGAGAGAGAGAGAGAGAGTGTGCATGCTCAGTAATTTTCCTAAGTGAACGACCTTTTAGATCATACATTGTCTATAACTTTTTAGTTGTAAGTGGTCATTCACGTTCTGAACTTTAGCCCAACTAATTTTGTTGTTCTAGACTATCAGTTGCTTTGTTCCAAGTATAACAACGCAGTTAATAAGGGTTTATTGATTGAATTGTGAGGCAGTAAAGTTGTTCGTTGCTTCTATCCGTTGCTGAACTAATGAACCAGGCTTATTAATTTGATTAAAGCAGGCTTTTTCCATTACTAAGTCTAGTTGAGGAAACAAGGACAGAGTTTAATCTGAATTCATTTAAACATTCTATTATGTTCAGGATATGAATTGATTGGGCCAGGCTTCTTTTACAATCCAAATCAATATTATAGTATTCTTTTTAAATTCGAGGGTTGTCTTTCAATAACTAGAGATTTCAATATATTCTACACAAGTTAAATATTATAGTTTCTTTCTTTTAAAATTGATATTTTGATATTATTACCTTAAAAATCCTGTTTTGCATTTTAGCTTTTGTTTGTATCCAAAGGTATTGCAGTATGTCTATAAACACTTCCTACCCTGCTTGTGTAATAGTGTGTATTTTGTACGTGAATGTATGTTTTTGTCTTTGGATGTACATATAAAAGTGAACAGTTTCGTCAAGGTCCACGTGATAGCTCTTTACCATGTTAGGGTCCTGTATGTGGTGTGTATTGCAGTTTCCGAGGAGTATTTTCCTTCGTGTAAGTACTTCAGGCATATAAAGCGGTGCGTTCTCCAGCCTGATTAAGACATACCCACTTGAAGAATACAAGAACAAACCACGGTTTTGCAGGGGATGAAAAGGGATGAAGTCGTTTCACAGCCAAGTGCAGCTACAGACCCAGATGCAAGAAATGCATATCAAATCATAAAGGAAGATGTACCTATGGCGCAAATGGGGAACCTTAATGAAAAATGGGTCAACACGGCCAAGTTGGTGATAATTAATACCAGGGATAAAAACCAGAGTTAACCACGAAAACCGAGCAATATTGGCAATACCTAATAATTTACAATGATCTCCGAAAATAGCTAAAACAGCTAACTGGAAAGTAGATCAACCATCACTCTAGGTTGTGAAAGCTTCCCAATTATCATAACCTTTATCATCTCCAATAACATCAACACTCCATTTAGACAATATAAATGGAGATACGTTGTATAGTGGAATAGTTTTGCACCATCTGTGAATGATGAATGAAGATATATTATAGGAAAAACATAGAAAAATTCAACCAGGAGGTCACGGATGCACTGAAGTCAGCAGCTAAACTAAACATCCCAAAGCCAGGAGGAAAAACAGGGAAACATCAGTCCCTTGATTGAATGACGAATGCAAACAGGCAAAATTAAGGACAAAAAAGAAGACTCAACAAATTCAAACACTTTGGGCTTGCATCACATTTGCAATATATAAAGGAAAAGAAAACAGTGCTAACAATAAAAGTCACTCGCACAGCAAAGCAAAATAACATTGTCTGAATTCTACTAAACAGATGTAACACAAAATTAAATCAGTTATGGGAAAACGAACTTACACAACACCAAACTTCGCAAATACAATAACAAAGAGAACGCCAACAAATCAGCTACATATTTAGTGGAAATGAGTAACTTCATTCACTACCTTCACTAAACACAATACCAACACCGAGTGAAGAATAAATCCATCCATCACCCACCTATTTTAAGACCACGGACGTCATTCAATATCTCTGAATGGAGGATTTTATAATTTTAGAATCTCGGAAAGCTATAAAATCCACAAGATATCGACCTCTCCAGAATAGGATGCCCTGGTATATGAAATACATGTATATGAGAACCTCCCAAGAAACATGGAACTGGATGAGTTAAAACTAATGAATGTAGCATGGAAAATAGGAGACATCCCCGTCAATTGGAAATAGGAGAAAGTAATAACCATACCCTAACATGGCAAAATTCCAATTGACATGAATACATACAGGCCAATATCATTTACAAATGACTTCGGCAAAATCGTGTAAATCTTGATAAAAAATTAGACTAAAATTAGATTAGATTAGAATACCACATTGAAGCAAACAACTAATATCACGAAACCAAAGCGACGTCTTTAATAAAAGTACCACTATTGACTAACTAATTAGATCTTGATCAAACTATCATTCAATGTACAACGTAAATGTGATAATACCTTATAATTTTTTAGATTTAATAAATGACATGTGACCTGATTTGAACAAAGGATTCATCGTCAAATTTAATCACTACGAAATATCAATCCACTATCACAAATGGATAACAAACTGCTGGTGCCAAATCAGGACCATACCTGGCAACGATTACTCGGTACACCTAACCTAGAAAATGGGACATTAAAAGGAAATGTGGCGAGCCCTACATTTCTAATATCATAAATAGTGACCAGACAAGATTGACCTCTTTCAGTTCGCAGATGAGAGCAACAACAAATTTAATACTTAAAGAATTAGAAGAAAAATTAGTAGAATTCATTTGAATATTTCCCACACAGAGATTCCAGACAACGAAACAGCAGACAGTCTAGACTGAAACTACACGAACTAACATACAAGAACATTCCTTGCAGGAGACAAGAAATTTAGCATTATCAGACTACAAATAGACTTTAAATGGCAAACAATCGGGAGCAAAACCGTCAAAAGAAGAACATTGAACTCAATACAGCCAAAGGTCAATACAAATATCAATAGTCCAAATCTTTTTCAATTAAGATCTAAGAATCATCGATCGAATTAAAACAGGAAATAAAAACCAAATCAAAGCAATGACGTGATTTAGAGGTTATAGGAGGTCAGTAAGGATAACCAGGCAATGCAATTCAAAACTCTGATCAAATACTCATTTATAAATTAACTGAGGGAAGCGTTGGTATCAGGAAAGTAAATAACAAGTTCAAATCAATAACTTAATGAAGAGAGCAATTAAAATCCTAATTACTTTCGTACATACTTGTCTTCATGATACAACTGAAATGGTGAAAGAATAAATAGAAGTAATAGAAAACTAACCGAACCCGATTATACCCAAACACGTAGAGTGACAAAATTTAAGATCATATAAACATAAGGAAAACATGAAATGATCCAAAATACTACCATTAGATGGTTGCAGACCACGACTATCCTGTCCGGTTGCACAGGCAGTAAATTAAATTAAGACTAGAAGGGTACACAGAGGCCCAAATTAAGAATATAAAGCGTTTTAAGCCCCGACCATCAGACCCATCCTCTACCTCCACACATGGTGAACTGAATATAGTAGGGAATTCTATCTGACATCATGCAAGATTGGTTAAAATAGACTAAATCTGGTCCATGCAATTTGTCATCATATGGTGCATACAAACAAAAATTCATCAGGCCCAGCCACAAAAGGTGGTGCGACTTGGAAACAGCAAATTAAAATTCTAATCCACAAACCTTGTTAAAAGTAAAGACCAATAGATTATATATTTCCAGAACTCCTCATATATAATATATCTTATGACAGTTAAAACTTATTAAATCTCTATTTTAAAATTCGGCAAGACGACACACTTTAAAGCTTTGGAAAGGTGAATCAAAAGTATCACCCAAGAATTAGGTGTTCCGGACATTGGCGCCCTGGCGGCTCCGACGTCCCGTTGTTCGGCTGTACATGAAAACTAAATAGAGAGCAATACTCTTATTAAAGCACACGTGTAATAAATTAAGGAACCTATGAACGGGAATTAAATCGAGGCACATGCCAGAATGGGTGTAAGCGAAGTAATCAAAATTCAGTTAGTCAGCCAGTCTGGCTACATTCAGTGTGCAGCAAACATCAGCGAGGAACACATGTGACAGAATTGGGCTAGCGATGTGTACTACTGTGTGTGTATGGCTTGTAATTTACACGCTCTCTGGAAAGATGTATGTGACTGGAACGGTGGTGAATCTTTGGAAATGGAATGGGAGGATACTATGAAAGTCATGGAAAAAGAAGAGAAATAAGGTCCAAATTGTCTGAACAGGAACGAGATTTAGTGCCCTGTTTTGCAATACATCTGACAGATAAAATTACAGAAATGACCAAGAAAGATTGCTAATGTTATGTCAAAACGACCATTCAAGTCAAATCCAACACGACAAATATCCTATGATGAGTTAACAAGAAACATTGAAAGAGTATCTGAATGACGCTTGGTTTCTCATCTCGGAAGAAGCAGTATCGCATCAGTGGTATAAAGACTTTCGTAATCATTCCTCTCCTCTTTTGACTAATCTGGAGATCTATCACATCGAAGCTCTTTTATCCAAGAGTGCGGAGACGAAGCGAAGAAACGGTTTATTGGAGAGATTTTCAAACGAAAAGTCAGAATTGATTTGATGACATTATTACCTGAGAAAAAGAACAAGAAACAGTGTTAAAAATGGATGCCTATGAACTTTATTACTTTCTGAACAACAGTTTGTATACAGCTCTTTTGAATTTTGTTGTGTGTCCTCATCGCAAACCTCAAAGATCATCATTCTTATGTCATCAACACGGACGACAGGCATCTCTCAGAACACCAATGGGTTGCCGTCTACATCCGTAAAGATGGTTGTATTGAGTATTTTGATTCGTATGGATTACCACCTTTTAGAAGACGACATAATCGACTTTATGAGACGAAATGCTAAGACGACTCGAATAAATAATGTAAAATTACGAGGCACATATTCTACGATGTGTGGACAAAATTGTGTGTATTTTTCATCAACGGACTCTTTGGATTCTTTAGAATATTTAGTGACTTATTTGAATGTTACTCTTCTATATACGATGAAAAAGTAGAACTATGGTGTTGTGACCATTATGGATATATCTATCCTTAGCTAGGAAGATTAGTGTACATCAATGGCCCAACGACTTCCATCAGTGAAAATCTAGCTTTACTTCACAACGTTGTTAACCTTGTTAAAAATAATTTGTTTCATGTTATATGGTTTCTTAATTGTTTGTTGAATAAGAATGTTGTGTTTTGAAAGCATGTCTGTCGTTTGTTTATAAAAATACTATGAATAGATGCTCTTTGACTTCTCTCTATATCCCTCACAATGAACTTAGCTATCAAAGCGTTCCTACCCAAAAAAAGATGGTAGGGCTGTTTTCTTTTGCGTTCGCGACTGAGTCATATAAGGCGTGGAAACAATCCTCACTAAGACCACCGAAAACATTAGGGACTTTGGTAGGCGGGAGTTGAGGCAGAAAGCCGGTACGCTATGTTACAATAAGCTTCAAATGGTCTTTTTTGGGGGTCTCTGACCTATAGGGGTCAGGTAAAAGGCCTAGCACCAAGGCCAAGTGCCCTCTTAAAGGGACTGCAGTCCACGCCCGGGACTGTAAGCAGTCGTATCAGTCTCACGGCAGCAAGCGACTTAAAATGTCTATCAATCAATCACTCAGACCACCGTCAAAGCATAAACGCAGAGGTTAATTTTTTTTAAACTAATGGCATTCACTTTAACTCAAGAAGACCGAACATGAACCGACCATGGTCCTTTTGACCCCTCATCTAAAATACAGTAACCAAATATTTTTCCCCAACTACGTTTAATAATCACAGAAAGGCACACCTTCTCTCGGATTGAGTAAACAATCTAGGTAAACGGCAAATACACTATGTACACAAAATTCAAACTAATGTTATTTTTTAACGCTCCAAATTCACAAATCGGCAATCGCTTGACCAATTGAATGGGTGGCCTACACTACATATGTATAGGGAATTCCACTAGTTAAACTGTACTAAATTTGACAACCATACCAACTCATGTGTCGTGTCGGCTAGCAAATAGTGTATGTATGTCTGTAAGTTAATTGTAAACGTAAATTTCTTTTAGACCCTCACGTTCCATGTTATGGATAGTAGAATGGTATTGTAAGTTTTGTTGTAAGAGATGTTTACTTCACATACGTGCTTCTTTGATGTAAATCTCGGCGTTTGTTAGTCTGACTGGATGAAGTAAGGTAATCCGGTAATTTATGTATGTCAATGAGTCTCCTCTTATACTGTAGCAGCACAAAGGCTGAACAGACCAATTCCGTCGGGTCAACAAACCTCTCTATCCAACATAGTCAGCGAGAAGAGCTGCCCTTGTCCTTCTAAGACTATGAAAAGCTATTTGGGAAATATACACTAATCAAGCACAGAGGCTGGACAGACCGATTTCGTCGGGTCCACAAACCCCTCTATCCAACATAGTCAGCCAAAAGAGCTTCCCTTATCGATCTGAGACTTAAATAAAACTATCTAAAATCCACGATATGTCAAAAAAATCATGGTCGACCCTTAATACGGACGGCCAGAGAGGTCTCTGCCCTGTGATGTTGACCAACGTGAAGGCTGAATAAATTAAATCAGATTGGCGCGCAAACATCTCTATGTAAAAGTCAGCTGAAAATTTACAATTAATAAATCGACGGTTTTATAATATGGATGTAAAATCACCAGCGATTTCAGAAGCGCCATCAACTAAATTTGCCAGAGAAAAACTTAAAACAATCAATAAATTTTTACCAGTTCATGAACGTCTGAAAGAAAAACTACAAGAACGTCAGCAGGCAATGACTGATCTATTTGAGGGTCGTCAAGAAATGTTTGCTCCGATTACTACTGGTATGAAAACTACCTTGTACGGTGATGTCGATGACGCATTTCGACACGCCGATGAAAAATCAATAGCGGATTTGCTTAAAGAAATATCTAAAAATGCTAAGCCTGCTGAATTAACAGCTGTTAACCCATTGGTAAAGGAGAAAAAAGAAGAAAGAAAAAATGATCAATTGATGGAAAAACATCGTGCGCGATTTACTGATGAATTCTTAAGCGAATTAGAAAATACTGATATGATAAATTTACCCTCTTTCGTTGCGGACAAATACCTAAACAGACAAAAATTTCTCGCAGAAAATAAAAAATATGCAAATAAGTTCGAAGATTGGGCTAATGCAGTATATAAGTTAAAAATTGGCGAATTTGATATTAAAAATATTTACAAAAAAATGAAAGTAATGCTGTTGAGCATGGTATTTTCATTAATGAACTTGATAAATTGATTCCGAGTGATATAAAAATAGCAAAAGAAGGAATAGGAAGAAAAGGAAATTTATCTTCAGTGGTTCCATTACCAATACCTTTAGGAGCAATGCGATCAGAACCATCGTCGAGTTATTCTGATGATCCGGCTGCAGAACAACAATCAGTAGTTTTAGGTCCAGAAAAAATGGAAAAGGATTAGATCTAATTACCAGATCGACTTACCATGATTCTCAGATATGTCCAGACAGCCTCGTTAGAGATGTCTCTCGGCTAGAAGTTCTTATAGGAGGTAGAAAAGCCGGGAATAATTCCGTCGAAATAATTAATGAATCGGCTGATATAGCTCAGCGGTTGTTTCAGAATAAAATAATTGATCTCCATACATACAGAGAATTTATTGACGATTTAATGGAAGATAGTCATTACCGCGGATATTACAGCGACTAAAATGCTTGCGATTCTATAATTAGAATTCCAGTGATTTTACAATAAAGAATGATCATACACTACAATCATGACAAACCTGTTCAAGTGTTTGTTGTAAATTCAAGACTGCCGGTCTACAAAACGTTTTACGGCGAAGGTCTTGGAGATACTATACTAGGCTTCTTCACAAGAATGGCTCCAAAAGTAGCACCTTTCGCTAAGCAAGTAGGAATGAAAGCTATTGGAGTAATCGGAGATAAAACACGCGGTGTAGTAGGAGATGTAGCCAGTAAGGCATTTTCCTTCGTGAAAGATAAAGTGTCGTCGCTGATGAAATCATTATTTGGAAAAAAAACAAAACATTCAATTACCTTCAACGGAAAATATGCCCCCAAAAATAAGCAAGGCTATAAACTCGGCATTACAAAAAAAGCAGCTTCGTTGATAACGAACTCACCAGAATTAAATCTCTCAAACGCTATATCAGGAAGCGGACTTCGAAGAGCTCGACAATGACATCGTAATTAAAAGCAAAAACGATTAGTATAAAAAATGTCATTTAAGAAAATTATCGACACTGCATTTGATATGGAAGCTCCAGTACCTAAAGACGATTCCGTCGGAAATTATCAATACTTCGCCTACAGGGCAATTGAGCCAAACTCCAGAGGAAGAATTGATTTACAAGTTCAGGATAAAAGTAAATATTTCTTGCCATGCGAGGCATACATCGAAGTTGAAGGAGAAATTCTGCTGAGAAATGGAAATCCTTATCAAGCAGAAACTAGAGTTGGATTCGTAAATAACGGAATTATGGCGTTGTTCGAAGGTGCAAAATATACCATCCACGGAAATGATATAGAATCAATAAACAACAATGTTGATATCGCTACGACAATTATTGGACTAGCCAGATATTCTGACGATTATACAAGATCTTCTGGACCGTCCATGATGTTCGTTAAAGACAATTCCGACCACGCTGATGTAACTCCGTACACGGCTAGACGGTTAAGAAACGCAGCAGGTGACGCGGATGTCAGTCCAACAGCGGCTGTTACTGGCGTTAATCCTAATTACAATCTAGGACAAACAATCCGAAATGGAATGTTAAAAGGACAAAAAAGAAGATTTTCATGCGCTATTCCACTTCATCATATATTCGGATTCTGCAGAAATGTCAGAAAAGTTATCTACGGCGCTAAACATACTGTTGTGTTAAATAGAAGAACTGACGATAATAATGCTATCTGGAGAATTCCCGCCAACGCCGGGGCAGCAGCAGACGATGACGGCATCGTCGTGATATCTAAACTAATCTTATGGATGCCGGTGCTAACTCCATCTCTCGCTGTCAATCAACGACTATTGTCATGGATGGAAACTGGCGCAAGTAGTTTGATAAGCTGGCTAAATACCACCTCTGATACTCTTGAAGCTAATCAGACTGAATTTACTTGGAATCTTCCAGGAAAAAGAGGAATTTCAGCGCCGAGACATATTTTCGTGGCATTGCAAAGCAGGGATAGAGTGAGAGCTGCTGTGCAACAAACTCGCTCACATATGATCTTTGATCGGTTAAACGTAACGGAAGTTTCTCTAAGGATAAACGGTCAACAAGAACCAGCCGAACCTATAAAATTGAGATCTAACGATGATCTAACGTTGCTAGAATATATCATCAACTGTTATCCTTCATGGGCCGTGATCAAAATGTCGACACTGGACTACAAATATCTCAATACGACTTTCAGACATTGTATCCCATCTATTATTTCTCGCTGGAACATCTCGACTTGACAAAAGAATCCGTCGTTGACATAACATTCAATGCGTTAGTAAGAGAACCATGTGGTGGTTACAGAGCAATCGCGGTTATTCTTAACGACAAGTCAATGCTCATCGAAGGAATTGGGGGTCAAATGAGACTCGTCGACGCACCAGTAGAAAATCTCTGATGGAAAATTGTTAATAATTTCAATTTAAAAAACACCAGCATTTTTAATTGAAAATACAACATATCTACAATAAAAATGACATATAGCACTATTACTGTTCAATTGACCGACGGTCAGATTAAAAAGCTTAAATCAGCGTCTACAAAACAATGCGGAATTTCAATAACTTTAAAACCAGCTCAAATGGCCGGTGGATCTCATAAACTATCGCTGACAAATACTCAGATGAAACAATATAATGCTTCATTAGCAGCTGGTAGAGGAGTTCGACTCGATTTTTCAAAAGCTGCCGTCGCAGATATGGTAAAAAATGGCGGAATATTTCCACTGTTAGCGGCTATTCCAGCACTTATTGCTCCAGCTGCAGCCGCCGCCGCCAAAGCCGCTGCGTTAGGAGCTGTTAGTGCAGCTGCTGGAATAGGTTTGAAAAAAGCTCTAGGGCAAGGATATACAAGGCGGGGTAAAAAACAAGGTGGAGCAATTCTTCCAGCAGCGATGCTTCCTGGACTCATTGCATCTTTCTCCCCAGCATTAGCTAAAGCAGTAGCGTCAGTAGCTTTCAAAAAAGCCACAGGGCAAGGATATAAAAAAAAGGGAAGAGGGTTTTACCTACCAGGAACTCCTCACTCGTTTTACAAAGGGAAATAACGCCGATGTCCAATTTTGATCTCATCGAGGCGGTAAAAAACTAAAAATAAAAGATTTTAGAGGAGTTTTCATGCGTGATCAACTACCAGCATCACCGATGAAAAACGCTGGTGTTGGAAACACTGGTGTTTATAAAGAAACCGGAATTATTAATCTAGATGATAATAAAGGAAACGGCACTCATTGGGTTGCTTACGCTATTGATCTCCGTAGTATTGTTTATTTCGATTCATACGGATTAGCACCACCGAAAGAAATCTTAAAATATATCTCCAGAACTTCAGCACGGCTTTATTACTCTACGCTACCGACTCAGAAATTTACCGATCCGCCGATATGTGGCCAAGAAGTATTAAACGTCCTCGGGAAAATATCTAAAAATCCTAATAAACCACCTCACATTCTGGGAAAACTCACCCAATTTAGAAATCTGTAAAAATATACAATAATGGTTGATATTTGGGGAAGACCGCATAAAACAATCAAAGGAAAAACCAGTATTGATGCCAAAGAAATAACTAAATTAGTCAAGGATGAAATTGCCAAAACGTTAAACGTGGCAAATGTTGATCCTGGTGAAATAGCTGTATTTGAGAACAATCATGGTAAATTGAAAACTAGCAACGTTTTTCTAAACGATCTGATAATGAAAAATACTACCGCGACAGATAATTCCATAGCGGTATTCAAGCAAGGAAAATTAGAGCCGAGTTCTATAATCATGTCAGACCTTACTGAAAAATTCTACAGTCTTGATCGATTTTTGAACGATTTTTTTTAGGATTTCCACGTCAGCATCTTCGTGACGTGCATATCATAAGAATTAAATCCACGATCGATAATCACGAATTGCTAAGAACTGAGTTTGATGCTCACATGACAAAATTTAACGAACAAAAAGTGTTCAAAAATCTAAATGAATTAAGAACGGAATATACAGATCATATAGCTAAATATACCGAGTATGTAAATCAATTTGCTTCATTACAAAGAAATCTTAACAGAATCGACAACGTCGTTGAAAAGTTTTTCGATAAAAAAATGTCAAACCTGTGGATGTTAAAACAATTCTTCCCGACATCGTTGAAAAAACGGATAAAATAAAAATCACTCATTCGATCGACCAGATTAAGCAAATCGTCTACGTTGTTAAAACTGGTGAATTAAGTTGGATCGTCAACGGAATAAATGAATTAATTGATCCTTTTAACGTCATCGCTGGTGGTTATCCACTCGGTTATTATCGACTAACTATCGTGACTGACAAACAGATTAACATTAGAGGAGCTTCACGTGATGGTTCTGTATTATGCAGAGGTGTTAACAGTCGTTTATTACTCAAATAACAGTCTTGACGTGGATGTTGTCAAGTTTATATTCAACCTGGATAACATAGCAAACACGTTTAAATATCGATATGTAATAGAGTATCTAGGTAGTTGAATTACTTGTAATTCTAATTTAAAATGCTAATGTTTTAGAGAACGCTAGCGTTTTAGAAATACTAGTATTTCTTATAATGAACAAATCCACCGAATCTCTCTCAATTCCATTACAATATTGATACGATACTCTCAAAGAATATTTAGCGAAACTTAAGACACTCGCCGATGAATATCAGATAAAAAAAAAATACCAGCGCAGAATTACCGCCATCGACGTTACAGTTTATTCAGTTTCTGGATTCCTTGCAGGAGCTAGTATTATACTATCGTCGGTGACTATGATAGCACCAATCGCTATACCGATCGCTATATCTGCGATGACAACGGTCGCTGGCATCTCTACAGCGATCACTAAGAAATTATCATCATGTGCACAGACTAAACTCGCCGATTATACGGCTAAATACACCACCGTGGAAAGCGCTTATTCAAAAATATCAGCGTTGATTTCAGCATCTCTCGACGATTCAGTTATCACCGCTGATGCATTTCACACGATAACCGAGTTGTATAATTCCACGATGTCGAAAATCACCAGTAGAACTGAAATTGAAAACGTAAAATAATTACAATAAATGTCAGAAATTTAATTTCTCAAGCAGATATCCGACAATACATCGCCGAGACAAACTTCCATGATCTCAATATCGTCAAAAGAAATCGGAATTTACCATTATATTTCCATCTCCGATTCCAGTCTACGAGATAGCATTAGTTAAATTACGTGTATACAACAGCTGGCCTAATATCAGAGAAACACATTTTGGTAATAAACAACCTAACAATTCCTTGGTATTTGCTTATAAAAATAAACCAGATGGTACTCCAGATTGGAATACCGTCAGAATACCCGAAGGTTCTTATCAAATTGAAGCAATGTCCGAAGAATTCGCTCGCAGAATAAAATCAACCATAGAATCGCAAGCGATTCCCTCGCAAGCAGCCCCCGGTGAAATCGCTAGCGTTTCCGCTGACAAAAAACCGCCAATATCGATAGTCCCGCATGAACCAACGTTGTCGTCGACGATTGAAATCGCAGAAGGTTATTTCGTCGATATATACAACAGCTCAATAAGGACAGTATTAGGATGGCCTGAAACTCCACCTAAAAGAGTTGACCCTACACCAGAGCCGGTAAAATCTGATTACACCACAGAACGAATTGGACCTGAAAATCCATCAAAAACATATAAAATATTCGATGATTTAAATTTTTCAAAAGTTTATCGTTACAAGAACGAACGTGGTGAGGATAAATGGAAGATGCCTTACTACAATGATTATATACCGAAAGAAGGTGAAATTCTGGAGGTGCGTGAATCGAGTGAAATAGTTACAAATTATTTTGCTCATTTTCATATCTTTTCAGTTATGATAGATGATTTTGACCTGTTACTACCGTCGTTGAGATCTGGTCTTCTCACAAAAGATGAATTTATCAATATAGTCGCTGCGGCTAATAAGATTATTTATGACATGGAAACAACTAATTCGAGAATTATTAGCGTCTTTACCGACGAAAATTCTCCGATTTCAAAATCATCTCTTGCCGAGTTTTATGTGGAAAAAATAAAAAAAGATCCGAATCATAAACTCTCAGGATATATAGCATCAGAATTAAAACAAGAACTCGACCTGGCCATCGACGAAGGATTTAATAACATTCACCAGCGTTGGAAAAAAAGTCAGCCAAAACCAATCTACCTGACACATAATAATTCTCCAAACGGTGACGGCAAACATACATCCCCGGACAACGTTAACATATCTAACGTGATATCGATCAATCTAACGTGTAGTATCGTCCAAGGTAGTTATCAGATCAACGTGGAACAATCGAATAAAGCACACGCCGCTGACTTACTCTATTCCGCTGCGATAACATCTCCTCTGGGATTTTTGATATCTGACGATCCTACTAATCCAGTATACATGCGATGTCATAACGACCTTATCAACGAGATGAAATTTCGATTCACCGACCAAAATGGTGATTTAATTAACTTGCGCGGAGAAGAATTAGTAATCAGCTTGTTTGTGAGATCCTAATGGATCTTCAAGTTAGCTTTTTCATCATCATACAAGAATCACTTGTGATTCCAAAAAAATAATGATAGGGTACCATGACCAAACATTATGTTTGGTAATCATGATAAATAATTTCATTAAATAATGACAGCGAGTAATAATGAGTGAGATTTATGGATATTTATCATAAAAATTTGACATAATTCCCATGATGCTAAAAAAACAGCAATTGTGGTATAAATCCCGCTCGTTATTACTCGCTGTCATTATTTAATGAAATTATTTATCATGATTACCAAACATAATGTTTGGTCATGGTACCCTATCATTATTTTTTTACCGAATATATTTGTAAATATATACATATTTTTCAAATACACCATGCCGAACCGAGCGCAGTATTTGTCACCGGAACAACAAGAGCAGATTATCCAACTACGCGGAAAATATAAAGTATCAGATATAGCCCGTAAGTTCAAGATCGGACTAATACGGTTGTATAAAATATGGGCTGACGCATCTATTGACGAGAAATTTTCAGCAGGACTCGCAGGCACTCAAGCCGGTCAGAATTTAATTAAAAAAATAAATATCATCAACGAGGAGATTAAAAAAAACGGCAAGAATATGAAACATTGAAAGGGAAACGTAATAAAATAACCGAGCGCACAAAAGACCTCATAGATAAACTAAAACAAAGACAGGAATCACTTAACAAGCTGAATGGTGAGTTGCAGAGAAGGATCATTCTTGAAAGTCAGTACAAACAAACGATCGACGAAATGCCAGACTACGATGCTATCATCGACGGACTAAAAAAAAGTCGTGATGATAATGAAACCATCATCGACGATCTGACGTCGGAAATTGATGATAAACATGCTACCATCGACGATTTAAAATCAATGATAGCGGACAACGATGCAATAATTCTGGAATTGCAAAGCAATTCTCACGATAGTGATTATGAAATCATGAATGATTCTGGAATCATGAATGATTCACGCTATGAAAAATATAATAAGACTGATCTAGATTTGGAGCCGGAAGAAGAGTTCACGCTATAAGCTTTTCAATCTCGTCAAGAGCATGTTTATTAGATTTTTCCTCATCGAATATCTCCTTGATGGAATCCTCGATGGATTTAATGATTTTACACACCGGAACAAATAATTCTATTTTGTCGCGATTTGCTATTACTGCTGCAGATCTAGCGTCAATGAGCAACTTGATTATACGCCATTCATTTCGGTGAGTTGGTCGTCCACGAGATCGTGTATCAACGACGGATTTATACTCGCTGGTGATCCATGATGTGTTAAGGATGCTATCAGGAGAGATATACTGTGCAATTTTATCAACTTGGTCACACAACTTTGCGATGTTTTCGTCGTTCATTGTTATATTATATAGTGAAATACGCTTTTTGTATCCAATTGAAAATTTTATCGAGCAACTCAGAATACGCGCGCTGGCAAGATTCATCCGCGTGACGTCTGCAGTAATTATTATACAGTTTGTGTTTTCTGCTGGTAACGTATTGGTGCAGAGGATATTTACCGTCGGAATTTCCGGCGCTAGCGATTCTACTACTGGTACACGAAAGAAATCCAACATTTGAATTTTTTTGAATACATCGAGTGATAAATATCGTCCGCGACGTATTTTATAGCTCTGCGGTGTATTCCGTAATATTTTTCAGCGGAACACATCGATGGGAAATACTTTTCTGATTCTTCTAGATTTTTTCCATCCGAAATTCCTATGACAGGTCGATGATATGATAATTTAATCCCAGGTGTAGCATTGAGAAAATTTTCTTGTTGAGTAACCATACGAAGATTTTCCAATCGATTATGGAGTTTATTTCTGTTGATGTGGTCTATGACTAACCCTACTGGAATAAGTCCATTGTAACATTCGTAAATAAACCTAGATAAATAACAATTTTTCTTTTCTCCGTTAAATCTGATGACGATTTTTTTATATCCTGTGTTACCGGTGTTACCGAGATTTTTTTATTTACTTTATGTCGGACAATACCATCTCGTGATGCCTCGTAATTCGAGTAAATCGAATGAGAAACAAATATGTTTTGATTCATTATATAAATACAGCCATAATTACATATTTAATTGTTTTTTGTAATTTCCGGTGATAAAATCATTTTCGTTGAATGTTATTCCATATCGGTCTTTGTAGTATTTGGCGAATGTTCTGAAGCGCTACCCTCCACAATCTGCGCATAATCTCGTCTTTCCTCTGATATCAACGTTGCATTGGATGCATTTTATCCAATCCGGAGGACTTTTTTTTAGCGTGCTGATTGTGTGTTGCACAGTATTTGCCGACACAAGGCCGATTACATACTTCATTTCGTCGTTTCTGTAACCATGAACATCGATTTGACATTGCTATATAAACGTTAAATTTAATTTTTAATTGAATATATTTTTTTATATATATTATATGGAACATAATTATGATGATGTTCAACATTGCGAATTCGAAAATCCTAAGGATTTAGCAGTAAAAATTTTTAAAAAAAAACATGACCGGAAGATTATCAAAAATAAATGTTATAGAGCCTGCAAGAATTAGACGGCGATTTGACCTTGACGGTCCGATAAAGCCGACGGAGTATAAATCTCGAATAATTAATGGCATCAGATTAGCGAAGAAAATATACAGAGAAAACGGCGCTAGTTATGTTTATTCGACGTATTTAACAAACCACGACGATGGTAAATTGACGATGGAACGAGCCTGGGAAATAACGTCGAGGATAGATTTCGGAACAGATTTACATCCAAAGAGATACACGATGGATTCTTCATATTTGACGTTTTATAAAGTTCCATCACGACGACAACGACAACGACGTCATGTAGACGAATTACTAGCGCTGTTGCTTGATGTGGAACTTGAAGATTTTCCTGATAAATCCTGGCGAATATACCATCATCGAAACAGAGTAACCGATGGTCGTAGAGGATTGTTTGTGCTGGACAGAAGGACAAGTCCAGGGGCGCTAGTCGGTATAGATAGCAGATATTACAATATAGCGTATCCGTTTAACGTTATCGTGTATGGTATTTATTTAGTGCCTGTCCCTGTTGAAGGTGAAGTTGGCGAAATGAGATTATCATCGACGTTAAATTGCGTTGCTGAGCAAGTTATTAAGCACTTTAAAGATTCAAAGCGAGGAAATGGGTTGACCGAAAGGCGAATGAAGATTATATCCGCATGGAATAATCGCATTGAAGATACCGGGGCTACCAAAAAAGATATAATCGAGTTGGAGAAGAAATTAAAAATACCGATTGTCGTTAAAATGCTGCCAGATAGAGAATTTTATAATTCTGGTTGCTATCGATCAAAAGGAGCACCGATTGAGATTCTCGATCATAATTTTCACGCATGGGGGATCGGCGACGGTGATTTTCCTGAGATCGGAAGTATTAGATATTATACCGGCAATATGATCGATTGGATTAAAAAAATGTAGCTTCTCCGGTAAATGTCTGGTTGTTTAAGGATGGTTGCGGAGAATATAATCAATTTGTTACATCAAACGGGACAATTTATCGAGAAAAAGAATTACAAACAGCGATGGAGGAATTAGCCCGCCAATATATCAACGATGATGTTTTGACTGTCGAGAAGCTGACTCAGATAAGCTTCTCGGTAGAGTCGGTCGCGTATCAGATAACTAAAGAAAGAAATTCTTGGAAACCAACTAAGAAGAAGTTTATCAATGATGTCAGAGATAGCTGAATTGAGTACTCGCATGGTGGATTGTGGAATACACAATATGTGCTAGATGATTCTATCAGATCTGTTGATATGATTGCGTGTTATCCGGGAAGTTTTCTCGGCGGCGGAGAATGTAATTCATATTTTAATCGATTTGGCATTCCAGGTCATGACATGATAAGAAGATCAATCAATGGAGTATTACCTGATTATGATTTGACCAGATTTGCTAAAGTTGTGCAGTTTAAGCTCGCCGATGGGCTGCATCCAGTAAGTTACTTATGGTTTGAAAAACATATGACTGAAAAGAAATGGGTACCAACTGCTTTGTTAAGATACGCGCTAGATAAAAAGATACTAACTGATTTAATAGTATCCGAGATAATATTTAGTGAAAAACAAACTGATATTTGGCTACCAACACCCGATAAAGATAAGCTATGGTGTATAGAATGGTATCGTGGTGCAATCACCAGTGAAAGTAAAAGAATTAACAGGATTATCATCGGAAAATTTACACAAGGAGAGCATGACTATGACAATATTCGGCGACGTAAAAACGCTAAACTGGTGTTAGACCCAGGAGAATTAAAATTTATCATCGATGATGCTGTATCCAAAGGATTATTATGTAATCAACGGGCTGCTAAATTATCATCTGGAAAAGATTTTGGAAATATTGTTGAATATCTTTGTGGGGAAACACCGCAATATGTTCATTTGCGTTCATATATGTTAGCTTATGTAACGATTAATCTGCTAAGTATGGTGAATAGATTTCCTAATATAGCTGTTAGAGTTGCAACTGACTCATTTTACTACCATAAGGAGCATCAAATCGCCGTAGATAAGTATCTCGGTGATGGTGAAACATGGGGAACATGGCGAATCAAAAAGGAAGAATTACACAATTATAACACATCGAATGATTATCCCGATAAGTTGGAATATCACGGCGAAATCGCAAGTGATTTTAGAATCACCAGCGACGATATATCAACCGCTCCGAGCGTTCATGATGCTATCGGTCGTCATAGAATTATTTATCTAAACGGACCTGGTGGTTGCGGTAAAACAACTAGAGTGTTGGAGCATTTTCGCTGCGTCAAGAATGATCTGATCGTGCTAGCACCAACCCATCGCTTAGTCAGAGATTTTAAAGAAAAAGGATTTAACGCAGATACTTATCACAATTATTTTAGATACAGCGGTGGAGATTGGTCAGTGGAACGTATGGGAACTAAAAAACTTCATTCCGTGATAATGTTCGATGAAGTTTGTATCATGCATATATCTGTCATAAAAATGTTTTTAGACTGGCTGAAGACAAAAAATACTGTTGTTGTATTCTGCTGCGATCATGGTCAACCTCCTCCATTCGGTGGAATATCACCACATTGTTGGCTAAAATTGCAAGTCGATTATTACGAGGAGATGGACGTAGATCGTAGATCTCTCGATGATGAGTTGGTCAGATTAAAATCGTCGATAAGATGCACCAGTAATGGAAATCAAGATGCTATGTTTCGTAGAGCAATAATCGGTAGCACATTTGATGAATTTTTAGATCGATGGAAGCCGTCAGATTTAGTTGTAGCTAATAGGAAGAACACACGTGATAATATCACTGCGGAGTTACTTGAGCTTCATAAAAATAAATTTCCTAGCGAACCTGTACCATTACAATACCGTCCATAAGATACCAGAATGCAGAATATTCTAGTTGATATTCCTGGCTCCGAGGAACAAAAAAAAATTAGTTTTGAATGACATCGTCGAAGTAAAATTATCAGATGTTAGCGGTGCATTAAATATGAAAAATTCACCATGGCGGTTAGGATATGCGTCTACGATACATTCGACGCAGGGGCTAACTATCACAGATACTATTGTTTGGATCATCGATGATTTCATTTCGTGGGATAATTTAGTATATTTAGCTGTAAGTCGAGTAAGGCGAATAAATCAGATTAAACGAGTTATTTTAAATTCTTCGGCGGAAGTTGAGTATCATCCGGAATAACTAATAGTTGCTCGTGAGTAAAATTTCTTTGTGGTGCTTCGTAATCTAACGTGTAGTATGTTGGTCTGTACATCGACGAATGAATTCCGTATATTTTATGTGTTGTAATGCTCCATGTTGGGTCAGTAGATCGGCTAACATCACCTTCTAGTTCACCTGGCTCGTATAAATAACGTACTGTAGAATTCCATGGAATTCTTTTTTCTTGAACATCCGTTGGAAACACTGGTGGTTTTATTTTTTTTTGCTTGATATTCATCGTTGATTGTTTTTATTACTTCAGGAAGTCGTTTAACCCATTCAGTTGATCTATTTTGTTGAATAAATTCTTTTGAATACTGATAGGTGAATAATTTATTAGCGAGTGTTCTATTAAATCGTTCAACGATATCTTGATCACGATGGATTGCAGTATGTCCACGTCGGATGGTGACATTTTTTTCTGTCATCGTTGAAGTTACTTCTCCGCGAAATTCACTGCCTGGATCAACTTGAAGTAAAGTCGGCCATGTAAGCGGACCACGTTTGTAAATTTTATTGAATGCTTGCGCTACTTCTGCAGATTTTTTTGTGCGGAGTGGTTCAGCATCCTTGTATATCGTAGCTATATCAACTATCGTTAACGCGTATTTAAAACCGTTATCATGCGGTAAGTATAAAATGTCTGCTTGATGAATTTCATTTGGAATGTAAACGTCAAATGATCCATATTTGATAGACTTTGGCCGTGGTAAGTAAATCTGCCATATGGCCTGTTTAGATAACCATGTTGCTGCTATGTCACGTGGAACTTTGGCCGCGATAGCTAATTTATCTACCGCTGATACTCCTTTGTAATATCCTCGCGGCGAATAATACATTTTTTTCATCCTTTTTTCTGCTGTCATTATTCAGACACTAGCACCAACTAACAATTTACCTTTCATCGCAGATTTAATAATCCATGAAGCAACTTTTTCTCTGAAATTTTTATTTTTTATTGAGTTTAGCGCATGAATTAAGTTGACGTCAGCGAGGTGTCTTTGCTGTAGATCGTTGCTTTTGTATGCAATGTCATGTATTCTGCATGCCTCATCAATAGCGTTGACGGGGAATTCTCCACGGCGTGGTTGATCATTTTCGTCAAGTCTGATATCTAGACGAGTGCCGGGTCCACAGTAACTATATCCGGGGAGATGTTTTTCTCCGGGATACTTAGCCCAAGGGGTACCTGGGAGTCTAGCGAGTCTTGCGGCGATATCTCCTCCACTTTTTTTAAAAATAAATTTGAATTTTTTTGTACCGCACGTGACACATGTTCCGGACGCAGCAGTTCTATTATTTTTAGTTACAACGGTCGTTAGATCGTTTGTACCAGTACGTGTCTTACACTTAGCACAATATAAATCCATAATATTATTACGATATAATCAAATGGAAGTTATTGACTTTTCAGCGAAGAAAGGTAAACCAAAGATCAAACATCATGAAATGCTACCGAATTCAATTCGATGCGTTATTGTTGGTCCATCAGGGTCAGGCAAAACACAGTTGTTACTTAGTCTTGTCACGAGACATACCAAGTGGGATAAATTATATGTGATAGCACCAAGCGCAGACGATCAAGATTGCTATACAGTGTTAAAAGAATTCGGCGAAGAAATGTCTGAGGACTTAGGATACAATCCAATAGAATTTATATACGACGTAACCGAATGTCCTCACGTTGATGATTTGGACACGTCTTTGAACAACATGATAGTATTTGATGATGTCATGTTGGATAATCAAAAAGGACCAGCGTTGCTATTTTCCCGAGGTCGTCACAAACACGCCGACATGTTTTATTTGACGCAGCGTTATACTCAAATTCCTAAAGTTATTCGCGATAATTGTAATTTTCTGTGCGTGTTCAATGGGGTTGATAATCATATGTTGAGAAATATCTGGCAGACATGGTGTTCAGATATGGACTTTAATACATTTAAAAATTTCTTCAGTCATGCTCAGCGAACTCCTCACGGATTTATTACAATAAATTTGCACGACCCTCGGACGCGATATCGTGTCGGGTTGGATAAAATTTTCAGCTGACTTTTACATAGAGATGTTTGCGCGCCAATCTGATTTAATTTATTCAGCCTTCACGTTGGTCAACATCACAGGGCAGACACCCCTTTGGCCGTCCATATTAAGGGTCGACCATGATTTTTTTGACATATCGTGGATTTTAGATAGTTTTATTTAAGTCTCAGATCGATAAGGGCAGCTCTTCTGGCTGACTATGTTGGATAGAGGGGTTTGTGGACCCGACGAAATTGGTCTGTCCAGCCTCTGTGCTTGATTAGTGTATATTTCCCAAATAGCTTTTCATAGTCTTAGAACGACAAGGGCAGATCTTCTCGCTGACTATGTTGGATAGAGAGGTTTGTTGACCCGACGGAATTGGTCTGTTCAGCCTTTGTGCTGCTACTGTGGAGTGTAATGAGGAGCGTACTGTTGAGTATTTAAGTTAATTCACCAGCAAGTGTAGGTCGTTGTCCCATGACCAAACACATTTTAGGCTAATTTGACAGCTCTGTTAGAAAGGATAAATGTCTGCGAGATGAGGCTCTTATTTGTTCCCACAAGGATAATTTTAACAGTATGCTGTGCATACATAAGCAACTGGCACATTGACAATTCGTGCGCATACCAGTGTAATTAAATTATCTCTCTCAGTCTAGTTACTACAAAAGGTCCCGCCCAGCTCTAATCTAACATACGCTAGCACCTCGTCAAGTCAACTTTTAATTAGGTAGGGAAATCAAAAGGTATAATTTATTAATTTGGCCTAATTAAACCTATTTGTGCTGTTTGGAAACAACCACTTTCTCTCTTTCTCCCACTTTGTCCATTAACAACCACTATCCCATCCCCAAATCCAATTACTAATGCCCTCAACACCTGGTAATATATCTACTGACCACGCTTCAATCTAGAATCATTGGTGCAACATTCATAAAAGTAGTAGTTAACAGTCAGAGTGTTCAAACCTCTGACCTATTCTTCAGTCATTGCTTCAGTATTGGTACATTTTCCCCCAAAATGTCGCGAGTGAATAGCTCCCAAGTTAAGATCAAAGCCATTCGACGTAACATCAGGCAAACAAATGACTTGTTGTCTTTGTCAAAATCAAACGCAACAATTACACGAGCAATTCCCCTGGTAATCCAAATGTCACACACCACATCAATGAAAACATAGCAAGCAATGATGATAGTATTAAAATCATATAGAATGCCAAATCTGTCATTCCCCTCACCTTCAATACCAAAATAGGGCATTTGTCATCCAGCCCCATCTCGTATATACTTGTCCAACATCGGTTGGAAGTGATTTCAAGCATCCCACGCGAGATCTTTCAGTTTCATTTTCAGGTCAATGAATACGATTGGAACTAAAAGGAATTAACAAAACTCTTCAAATTATATCTCATATATACAACGCACTCCGGGAATAAACACCCAGAGTGCATCAGCAAACACTACATCTTAAACAACTCTGTCCAATCTAAGTAGCCTGAAATTTAAAATTTATCTAGTAATATGAAAAATCCCATTCAAATTGCTTTCAGCTACACTATAATGGCAACCGTGGAGGGAATTGCTCCAGAACTTTCCATCCCACCTTTGCCAGACGTTGGGATATCAACTCCAGTGGGAGATGATAAAACAATCCAAGACCTAACTGAAAAGCAAACCGCACAATCTCCACTTTTTCACTAAAACGAAAAACCCAACCCTCATCCAACTTCTAATCCAAACTCTCCATTATATTCAATCCAATGCCCGATCGGATATCCACTTGAATAAATATCCCCGTCATCTCCTTCAACAACAACGCCTCAGTTTCGGCTTTTTCAAAACCAGTAAGCAAATACTGTGACAAACGATCAAAGTCTATCCATTACCAATACTAACTGTGGCAAGAAGAACCAGATAGATCAAGTGTCTCCCTTATCACCAAAGCCACAAGTCAAGAACCCCTAATAGACTGAACAACAACTCCAAGACAAAGATCAATCCAAATGACAAAAAAATCTAAGGCAAATCCCTCACCAGATGAAATTCACTTTAGTTAAACGCCAGTACCGTCAAAGGAAACATAAACATAAAAGGTTTAGGAACAGACGACAAAATCAGCTTCCTCATGCATACCCTATAGCCCCCTAGAAAGAAAAAAAAATCATCAGAAAAGAAATTATTCCAAGGAAAAGGAAAAACATTTGTCAACAGAATATCTAAAGCCAAAAAGGAAGACAGATGATACCAAAAAGACATAGCAAAAGATACATGCAGCCATCCAGGAATTAGGAACGACCAATCCTCAGGATACTAATCCAACGAAAGAAGGAAAAAAATCTAAAGATGGAAAAGAACAGTCTTGATACTATAGAAAACTCTCAGAACAAGAGAACACTCCACAGCAAAGAACATGCACTCTTCATTCCTGTGGTTTCTCGAAATTCAACAATTTCAGCACAAGAAGCATTGCATCAGCCCTGACGAAAACTCATTCAGCTGCCTTTCAAATCATCAAGCCAAAAACCAACTACGTTATAGTGAGATGTAGTACATTCAAGCAGATTGCACAATATATTGAAATCCAGTACAGCGGTCCAATCAAAATTTACGTAACAAGGCATAGCGCACTAAAACCATGTTCCCCGAACAGGCACCGGCAAGAAGCTATCAAGAATAAGGATGAGGAAAAAAAGGACTTTGAAAAACCAAACAAAACCAGCCAAACATAATGTAGCCTACAAAAAGTCCTAAAGCTCAATGTGAAGCACAACTCCCTAAGCAGAGTTGAGACCGCTCGAGAGTTGATAACTTAAGAAGCCGATATCTTCAGTGGATACAGATTATGGTCTCGTGTCCTCGGCTATTTTATTGGAGTTCAACTCAATCCCTCACTACTGGTCTTCTTCGATGGGAACTCATACCCCTTTGATGAGTACGTCACTAATCCTCGCTTTTGCAGTAATTGCAAATCATTGGACTCGACACCTACAAATGGAAATTCAGGAAAATATGTGACACTTGTGGTGGTATCAACAATAACAAATGCACATTCCGGGGCAAAAATGTATGATTTGTAGTGGACCCCATCTCGGTCGACTGCCCATATACCAAGAAGAAAGAAAAACCTATTCGATTTATGATGGAACAGAACGTAATATATCCAAAAGCTAAAGCTCTACCCGCCTACAAAATAATCAGTAGGAAATGGAACAGTACCAAATCGTCTAAATAATCCTATTTACAATCCCCCTACACCAAATCAGTTGCCAAGGGACCTTCCCCAACGCCCTCAGGGATTGGTAAAGAGGTTGAGCATCCTCCAACAAAAGAAGGCAATGCAAATGCTCACAAAATACCAAACTCAGACCAACCGATCACCTATCAGGATATGGACATTCAATCAAACAATGAACCCGCTCACAAAGTTAATAACACAAAAATAAGCAATACAAGTGACAATGGTGCAAACAATGCAACTAACACAATGATACCAGCCCCAGAAGTCTTCTCACATCCTCCCATTATTTTTTACCAAAAAGACTTGTTGACATACCATACATCCCTTTTCAAACTGTTTCTAGACTTGTTGGGGAAATACATTGTTTCCATTCACTAAATATGACGAATAAAACAATTAAAATAATATAAATGAATAAAGCTAGGAAAAGCAGACTAGCAATTTGGCAATGGAGTAGCCGCGGACTTAATCTAAATAAACCTGAATTACTAATCAAACTTAATAAAACCAGCTACAAACCGGATATTATTTGCATTCAATAAACGTTAATACATCCAAACTCTAAATACCTACCATAAATGACCGGTTTTTCAAAATGTAAATTCTTTATGAGAGATATTGAAAACAAAGGGGAGAGGGTATGATTATCTTTGTTAGGGACTCACTCTCAGATACATCCTTTGGACAACATTCAAATTCTCAGACTGACCAAGAACACCATATTACCATTGAGTATCATTCGATGCTTATTCACATTGGCGAACTTACAATTGAATTTATTAATATTTACGACCTCGGAAAACCGTATACTGTTTTCCTTCTAAACTAAACTCAGTTACCCAGCACTGCAGATGAGAAATCTGTGGCGATTTCAATGCTCATAGCAAACAATGGGGAGGAACTCACCTAATTAAGGCAGTCTTGATGATTGAATAAAGGAATGGATATACACTAATAACCTAGTTATACTAAATGACGGGATCAAAACTAGGATTAGCCCAAAGGACGGTTCTTTATCAGCACAAGACTTGATGATCTTCACCACCAAATTAGCAACCATGGCAAATTGGGAAGTGGGTAGAGAAACCACATTAGGTAGCGACAATTTTCCAATAGACATTAGCATCGGTCTTACCAATGCAATCTCCACCTCCTCTAAAATACCCAAAAGGAGATTGGATAAAGACGACTGGCTTACATACAACTGCTCACTTTTCAACATACCTATAGTAAATTTGCAAGACGAAGATATACCCTGCATATAACAGTTGCCATGTAAAGCTACCCCCCCAAGAGGAAAAGGGAACAATTTAATTGCAAAATCATCCATCCCATGGTGGGACGATGACTGCAAAAATATAATCAAAGAGAAGAAGAAAGCCCTTAAAAAATTTCTGCACACAGATCAATCAACACATTACATGTCATTTAAATCCAATGAACAGACAAAGCTTGTTTTCCGAAGAGCAAAGGAAACATGGCATACATACTGATCCACGCTTGAGATCAAGCAATGCAATTCCAAACAGATTTGCAGACAAATAAAAGCCGTAAGAGTCTATAATAGTAACAGCATACCCAATATCTGCGACAATAAAGCTGAACAACTGGCAAAACATTTTGAATGATCAGCAAGTACATTCATTCAGCACAATTTCAGACATACCCAGTAACAGAAGAGCGCGTGTATCCTCATTATTTCACTGACCTGACCCCCCCATTCCCCTCTTAATGCTGATTTTTCCATTAAAGAATTGAAAATAAAAAGAAAAAAGTTCTACTCACCAGAAGAAGATAGTTTAGGATATAAAATTTATTAAAGTATCCCACTCAATATCAAAGAAATTCTGTTAGACATGATAAATGAATCTTAGAAAGCAGGACATATACCGAAAAAAAAATGGAAACAAACTAAAGTCATCCCAATTACAAAAACTAGTAAAGACCCAACAGAACTGTCATCCTACGGCCAATCTCACTCACTGACACTATCATTAATTTGATGGAGACAATGATTAGCAACAGACTTAAACACCACCTTGAAAGAAATGACTTTATCTCAAAGAACCAAAGTGGTTTTCGTAGCAAAATATCCACCCTGGACCAACTAGTAAGGCTCATGTCGCGTATTAAACTAGCATTTAACGCTAAAGAAAAATGCGCTCGATATCTTATAGCGATTTTTCTAGACCTTGAGAACGTATTTGATCTGGTTTGGACCGATGACCTTAACGCTAAGCTGAATCATTATGGGATGGATGGTCACATGCACAAATGAAAACCAAACTTCATAAAAAGGAAGACATAGAAAAACCAGAATAGGGAACCCATATTCAGAAAAATCACAAATTAGAGAACGGAACCTCTCATGGAAGTCCAATTCTCATTAACATTATAATCAACGACCTACGACATGCAGTCGAGCTAATAAAAATTGACTTAATTACAATTTGCTGACGATAGTGGCATGTGGAAAGGGGGAGGGTACCATACAGCTAAAAACAAATCGTTGATCTACAAACTAATCTAACTAAAATTATAAAAGGGGCGGACAAATGGGGTTCAAGCGGACAAATGGGGTTCAAACTATCAAAACGGAAAACAACTTGAACCATATTCTTTCCTAATGGCAGATACATGATAGAACCACCAACCATGTATATACAAGGCGAGCCCATTATATTTGAGCAAATAGTTAAATTCATGGGTATGTATTTCGATCAACATGGAAATACAACATTAACGAACTATTATGCAAATGTAATGGTGACCTAAACCTCCTCTAAACCTCCCTTAGCAACACTTCCAAAATAGAACTACAGATCCTCACCGGTAAAACACTACTCACACTGAGAAGAGAAGAACTGATCCTAAGATATGTAGCCGTAATCTCAGTAAATAATAATAATAATAATAATAATAATAATAATAATAATAATAATAATAATAATAATAATAATAATAATAATAATAATAACAATAATGATGATGATGATGATGATGATGATAATGATGATGATAATGATGATGATGATGATACTACTACTACTACTACTATTACTACTACTACTACTAATAATAATAATAATAACGAGGACTTTATTAAGCGCCTAATATTTGGATCCTCTAAGCGTGTTACAACATATGAGAACGCTTAAAAAGAATAAAAACATATATAATGAAATGATTGCAAAAAATGAAAAACAAACATCACAAAAATTAGAAGCAGAAAAACATGCTGCAAATTGTTAAGGTAAGGATGCGTTAAAAGGATACATTGTTAGGTCTTTATGACTGTTCTTGCAGTTGAAATAAATGGGTTTTAATGGCGCTCTTAAATGAGATCACTGTGTCTTTGTGTCTAAGTGCATTGGTCAATTCGTAAAACGTTGCTTGGCACTGGTATGGAAAAGAACGTTGTTCATATGATTTCAACTTCATATTGGGAATATTGAGAATACGAGTGTCAGAAGAGGAGCGTAAGCATCTTGTAGGTGTATACACATGGGTGATGTCAGATAGGTATGTTGGATTTGAGCCCGTCAGTGAAACTTAGCACAAAGAACAAATTTTGTGTTTTATTCTGGATTAAATGGATAGCCAGTGTAGATTACAGAGCAGCGGAGAGGCGTGCTCTCATCGTGGTACTTTAAGGATGACCCGAGCAACAGTGTATTGAACTTTTTGAAATTTCTGAAGGAGATTTTGAGTTGAACCAGACAAAATTTAATTACAATAGTCCAGTCTTGAAAGTACGAAGGGACACACAATTGTTTTAGTGGCATCAACTGACAAATACTTGCGAATGGAGTTGATGCGTCTCAGCTCACGAAATGCTGCCCGTTCATATGTTCAAGACATGTTGATACAATGAGAGAGTACTATAAAGAGTGATACCGAGATTTCATACTGATTGCTTGAATTTAATGTTGGTGTTGCTGATATTTATTGTTTGAGGTACAGGATGTGCATGAGAAAGTCTTTGTGTTGTAATCAGGATTGCTTCAGTTTTATCATCATTTATCTGCAGCTTGTTACATGTCATCCATGATTTCACATAAAAAATGCACCTCTCTATGCCTTGGATGGTGCTTCAACTTTAGCTAGATGGCTAGATTTGTATATCTGGGTGTCATCAGCATACAATTGGTGAGACACTGGACGATGATATATGACACTTGACAGTGACTGAGTGTACAGAATGAATAGAACAGGTCCAAAAACAGACCCATGTGGAACACCACAGCATAGATCAACTGGGCTGGAGTGTTTTCCATTTGCGGACACAATTTGTGTCCTGTTGACCAAGTAGGACTTTAACCATAGTAAGGCCGTATTGTGAATGCCAAATACATGCTGGAGACAGTGAAGTAATATATCATGGTTTATAGTGTCAAATGCTGCAGACAAGTCAAGGAGAGCTACGACTACAGTCTTTCCACTGTTCAAAGCAGACTATTTTCAGAAGAGCTGTTTCAGTACTATGGCGAGGGCGATATGCAGAATATACATTGCTAAAAAGACTGTTTGAATTCAAATGAGACACAAGTTGGGATAGAACAAACTTATTCTAAGATTTTTTTTTACATGACTGGGAGATTAGAAACTGTGCGGTAGTTCTTTAGATCATTATAGTCAAGTGTTGGTTTCTTCAGCAGAGGCTTTACAATGGCAGTTTTGTAAAATGATGGGAAATTCCGAGATGAGAGAGACGTATTAAAAACATCAGTTAGTGAAGGCAATATTGGATCCCAGCACTCTAGCAGCATTGACGTCGGAATCGGATCCAGTTCACATGACTTTGGTGCACTCTTCATCACGATTGTACGTACTAAATCCATAGAGACAGGTTCAAATGCTAATAATGGTTGCCACTGAAATTCTGTATCGCAACTGTATGGTGATGACGAGTCAAATGAAATTGTGTTGTCAAGTTTATCTATGATGGTTTGTACTTTGTCACGGAAGAAATTTGCAAACAGGTCGGGAAGGTCGACTCAAAGGAAGGTATCTGGAATTGGTGTGAATTTGTTCCTTGATAATATCTTATTAGTAATCTCAAATAGCTCTTTATAGCTGGACTATGTTTGTGACATTCTTCTTAGCGAAATAATAAATCTGCTTATGAACAGTGAGTCTGGTGGAAAGACAAAGCCTCTAAGCTTTGTGACGGTCTCTTTTAGCAGTGCGAAGCTGGTCCCTAACACTGTTATACCACGGAGA
The DNA here is from genome assembly GCA_016746295.1 of Potamilus streckersoni. NCBI lineage: Eukaryota > Metazoa > Mollusca > Bivalvia > Unionida > Unionidae > Potamilus > Potamilus streckersoni. The sequence goes on from JAEAOA010000493.1 coordinate 276,074, forward strand.
TCACTTCTGAATTGTTACTTTGCTCTTGGTTGCTGGGGCATGTTTGTCAATCAATGAACGCAGGCAGTTATTAAATTGTTTTGCTGTAGTAGGTAAGCTTGTTGTTAGGTTTGCTTGGATGTTGTTCATTAGTTTGGTTCTGTTTACCGTACGGAAATTTCTCTTAGGTTTCATGACCCTAACCATCTCATAATGTATATGATCAACAGGTGTAATATCCCGTTTAGCCAGATACTAGTTCCATTCCCACCCTCAGCGAGAAAGATCTATACATTAAGAAAAGATCTCAATATTAATTGCTTCAAGCGGAACCTATCCAACACCCAGGCCCTATAAAATGAGCATGCAAAATACCAAGTATAAACTTTCTAGCAACAACCTTTGGCTTCAAACAAGACCAACTGCTAAATATATGTTATTAAAAAAATTCTAACAATAATTGGCAGTTACTAGGAATTGGTCAAAATCTACACAGATGGATCAAAATCAAATGATCCATACAGAACTGACCCGGCCCTAATTATGTCAGAATTAAACAAGGAATTAGGAACTAGACTCCCATATACATGTTTTGTATCCATAGCAGATTTATGATAGATATCTGAAACAATAAAATTTGCAAACAACCAAAAATTCCTTAAAACTCGTTTAAAATCTCTAGAAACCGTAAACTCAAAGGGGCGAGACAGCCGTCTAAAGGAAATTAAATTGCTTCTTAAAAACAAGATCAAATTGTGGAATTCATGTAGGTGCCATCCTATATCAGCATATCCGGCAATGACAAAAACCGACTTGATGGCAATGACAAAACCCGACTTGATGGCAATGACAAAAACCGACTTGATGGCAATGACAAAAACCGACTTGGTGGCAATGACAAAAACCGACTTGATGGCAATGACAAAAACCGACTTGATGGCAATGACAAAAACCGACTTGATGGCAATGACAAAACCTGACTTGATGGCAATGACAAAAACCGACTTGATGGCAATGACAAAACCCGACTTGATGGCAATGACAAAAACCGACTTGATGGCAATGACAAAAACGGACTTGATGGCAATGACAAAACCCGACTTGATGGCAATGACAAAAACCGACTTGGTGGCAATGACAAAAACCGACTTGATGGCAATGACAAAAACCGACTTGATGGCAATGACAAAAACCGACTTGGTGGCAAACACCAAACTTAAAATGACCCAAACCCCACCCATACTGAACAAGGCGTCCAAGAGATATACAGCATGATATCCAAAACCAATCACATCAAAATAGCAAACTGAGTGGGATTCGTGCCCTAAAGGTCGCAACGCTGTACTCGAAACAAAACATAGTGAGTCGCTAAACCAAATCCAAACTAACAATCTTCAAGCACAATCAACGTGTCATAAATAGGATTAAAAATGTTAAAGCTTTTCGTGAAGGTAGTATTTTGAAGTGCATTCAACCTAACAAGGAAAGAGAAACCAGTTGCCCCTATTGCCTCAATACTGAAGATCTGCAACACATATCTAACATTTGCCCCAGATACAAAAATACCAAGAAAAAAACTATTCAGTTCTTTTAAGAATTTTTGCTCTCCTTTTTTCTATCCTGAATTACTATATCAGAATAACTAACAACCGAAACTAACTAACGAATCCATACTAATTTTCCTCAAACAGATATACAAAGTAGGAAACATCTAATGCTATCTCAGTAAGCAATACAATATAACATCTCAAAAAGCAATGCAATAAACTAAGCAATGCAAGACAACTTTTTATCCCATTCTGATAATTCATTATATACGTTTTACAATGTATTTACTTTTATCAACTTCATTACCACCTGTTTATTTCAATATTAAGTCCAAATTGAAACAGAAATCCCACCCAAAACAAGTCATCTAGCGGTATGATCATAAATGCAGACGAAACGAAAGCTCTACTAGTTACAATGCAACAAAAAACGAGCAAGACTAGATAGCGACAAACTCGATGTTCTGTTTGACAATGTGAGCCATAATATGACCTCTCGGGATAACAATCTTACGTGGCATATTCACATTAAACACGTTCAATAAAGGTTCATTCTTATGTTTGGCTACTGAGGAAAATCAAAACATCCATTGTTATTATTGGTTCTTAAATAATACTAGCCGGACGCACATGTCAAGTGCCTTGTAGTAAGTGATCATGTGACCTATCATAAGTGTCGAAATGACGTTTTAGTGGGTTTTAATATCAATATCACTGTTTTCTAGTTGAGTCGTAAAAATGCATTAAAGAGATCAGAAGCATTTTCTGTTGTTGCCAATTTGAGTTATTTGTTATTTAAGAATAACATATATTCTTTGGAAAATAAGTGATTCATTACCAAAACTTTGGAAACAGACATTAAGTGGAAATTAAAGTAGGGATATTCTTTTGTGGTTCATAAATTCGTCTTGGAACATGTGACAATTCTTTCGTGATATACAAAATTCAACGTAGAACTTCTGACACATCAATATTTCATTCATCTGACGTCATCGTCCGAGATCTTTGAACTTCGCCGGGATTCGAACTTGGATTCATTTAGGACATTTTAATGATAAGACTTAGCTTTTTCAATTCTTGGATCATTTTTATTCACAAACTGTAAGTCTTTTTTTCATATTTTTCGCTATGTTTTCTAGGAAAATACATTATTTTTGTTAACATTTATAAAGCTTGTTGGCTTCACTCATTTCTTTGTTACTTTGAACGAGCCGAGATTTGTAACAATAGTTCATCATTTATTAAAGTTATATTCAGCCATATCTGGACTATTATAATGCAATTTGGGTTAATATCTCTAATTTAAAAATACAATACTTGTAAGATTCCGAAAAAGGCTTGCCATTTAATTCTTGATGCAATGAATTATATAAAGATTTTAACAATACATGAAAGAATATTTCTTAGAAAGGCCAAGTTGACGTATAAGGTATACAGCAAAGCCTTTCTTGTCTATCTAAGCAATATATTCCACCAAAGAGATGATGATGGTACTCCAAATTTAAGGTCCATAAAAAGTAAAAGCTATATTATACCAAGGTCAAAGAAAGAATTGTTTAAATGTTTTCAATATACTGGACTACTTAGGTATGGAACAACATTACCAGTGATATAAGGCAGGCTCCTAGCATTTCTTTTTTTCATAATCAATGCCTCATATTGATGAAATCTTTAGAACATTTAACAGTTCTAGTACAATAAATACAGCCTGCTTTTCTGTAATTTTGCATTATTTTCACCGTTGAATTTTTAATTGCATGATGATATTTTATATTTTATATATGTTTGTGTTCACAGATGCCTGTGCATGTATGTGTTCCAGGTTTGATACTTTGACCTTTTAAATCACTTAATTATTTAGTGGCAAGCCAGATTCTCCACATCATGTTGTACTGTACATATTGTACATAACAAATAGAAGGCCTCAGGGCAGATAGGTTCTGTAACTGAGTTACCTAGTCTTTATTATTATCATTGTTGTTGTTGTTGTTGTTATTGTTATTATTATTATTATTATTATTATTATTATTATTATTATTATTATTATTATTATTATTATTATTATTATTATTTGATGAAAGGACGGATTCCTCGAACTTTTACCGTCTGATGCGCCGCACCGGCGTAACAAGGATACTTTTTTTCTTCTAAAATATCCGTATAGAAATGACGTAAAATTACGTGATTTACGTCAGTTATTATTGGTGTTAATTTAGAAAGGTAGAGGGGGATTCCCAATCGGACGGTGTATTTGACATTAACGTTGTCTGGTTCCTTAAACTTTATTACACTCTTCTGTGATTAATACAGAAGGCTAAATGTATATTAAACCAGACTAACCTCGAAACGAGGGGATTCCCAGATCAGTTGGGTTAAAGGACATCTGATAGTCAGATGGCATTTAACAGGACATAGGGAATTGATTTAGGTTAAATAGTTCTGTAGGTAAGTATTTTTTCATCTCGTAAAGAAAAGATAGGATAAGGTGACACATGTTGTGACAACTGGCCATGAGTTTGATCTCCTTTTAGTGATGTAAATTCCTGCCATTTTTAAAATATATTTTTTTTCCCGTTTGTTGTTGTTTTTTTTTTAAAATGGCTAAATATGGCAAGATAACAGCTATATATAGTTAATTCTTGAATTAAAATTTCAGTGTGTTTTTGCATATTATCAAAATCCTTTTATTAGATCGCATATTAATTCGATTATTAGCAAGCGGAAGTAAGCTAAATATGTGTATCATTATTATATCTAGTCATATGACACAATAGTCTTTATAATCCTTTGAATGATTTTGACTCTTTTTTTGTTGCTTTTTTTAAATTACTCCTACAGCATGAGATGTATCACATGATATATAAAAATATCACGTAATACGTCTTAGGTTGTAGGACTAAATTTTACCCTCTGTAATCCAATTAAAAAATACGACACATTCGAGATCCATGAATGGATTATAGTTTTCTGTAAGATTTGTTGTGATTAACACAATTTCAGGAAGTTTCATATCCATTATTATCATGGTTTCAAAATAGGTTGTCATAACACATTTAATTATTAAACTTTTAATACATACAACATAGATCAGAATATAGGCATGTATTTAAGTACATACAGATCAAACTTTGCGGCATAAAAACATACATGATGTAAGAACCTTGTTTCTAAAGAGGTCAAAATGTGGAACCAGTCTGTGTAGCTGCTCAAAGGAATAGACCTTCTCCACATACTGGCCAACCTTACTTTGCTGTTTCTTATCTAATGACCTAAAACCATTGCAAGGGCTATCAACTGAGATCTTGTGTGTAATACATTTAGGTATTGTGCAATACAGATACTATGCAGGAAACCACATATAGTCACTGTTACACAGTTATTAGTGTATAAACTATATGGTCATATTCTTGTACACTGATGGTATGTGATCATTATTATCAATATTGATCTATCATAAGTATATAGGAACAAATAGTTTTGTCTCAATTTCAGCTCACACCTCTCTATCCTTTAAATAATTTTGTGTGATATTAACAGCAAGATTTGATACATTAATATTTTGTAACAGATGCAATTAAATTGCTTTTGAAAACTTTGATTGTTATGACAAAATTTTTACCCTAAGTTAATTGATATAGTTAAAGTGATCCTATATTTGATCAAATTGCAAATTGTTGTCTCCTGATATTGTTGGACAATGCTGGCTTATTAGGACAAAATCCCATTTTACTGATAGATACATTTGCTTGCACAGATTTCAGAATATAGGGAAGAACATTAGGTAGACCTTTTTTCACAGATTAATATAGTTTTCATTTTTACTTTCAGCAAATGAAGCAGTTTAAATATGGCAGATGAGAAACGAAGTGATTGCAATCAAGTGAAGCGGGATGATTCTGAAGCTCCCCTCATTCCCATCTCAGATGAAACCATGACAAAGGATGCTGCCAAGGAAACATATGGCATGCAAGGTGATTTCAACCCAGATGAAGAGGATGAAATAAATGATATGACAAGGAGGTGAGAATAGGAAGCAATGGATGTGTCCCAGGACAGAATATTATTACTCCATATTTCTATATACAATTAGTCCGATTCTGTTCAGTCCAAGTATTCATGTCGAGACCTGATGGTGATCATAATGATTAAGACTGTTATAGTAGTGGTGATACTGCCACTGCTTAAAACTCTTTTCAAATAAAATATTGTTTATACAAACATAAAGGTCAGATCCATCTGCAACCTGTATTGAGTCAGATCTGCCATCACATAATGCACCAGCAGATCTGGGTCATCGCTGTTTGTTAGGGCTAACCAGTAAAACAAACAAGATAGACCTGTGGTTTGCTCACACATTAGATCAGTGTCTATATTGTTTGCAGTTTGACTCAATATATAAAAAAGTATGTATGGTATTTTTTATTCTTAGTAAAAATCTGATTGCTACCAGACATAAATGAGAGGGAAATTTGGATGTTGACATTTACAGACTGAAAACTGTACCATATTTAAAGATTTACAACTGTGCAGGATTTACAGGTGGACAACTGTACATCATTTACAACTGTACAGTATGTACAGATGATAAATGTACAGTATTTACAGACCAACAAATGTACATCATTTACAGCTTGCAGTGTTTACAGACTGACAATTGTACAGAATTTACAGATTGACAACTGTACAGTATATATAGACTGACAACTGTACAGTATTTTATAGACTGGCAACTGTACAGTATTTTATAGACTGGCAACTGTACAGTATTTGCAGATAGATAACTGTACAGCATTTAAAGATTTGGCATCACTTTATACTGCCACACTACAGATATAGTGATATGACTTGAAATTTGTTAAAGCTACATTAAAAATCCAAATAAGACACACAGAGACACACACACAGTAAATATTGTTTTCAGATATCAAAAATACCATATATATATATGTGCTTATTATAAGTCAAGAGCAAACATGAAAGATCCTGCTAGCCATAGCATAATGTACCTGCAGATCAGTTTCTATGTTGTTTGTTCTACAGATTACTCCTAATAAATGGCACAGACTCAGATTTACTGGTGCATTATGCAGCTTGCAGTTGGACTCATGAGCGAGTAGATGAGTTGAAACACAAACCTTGACCTTAAATTAGAGTCTGTGAGTCAATTTTTTAAATGTGTATATAATAATGTTTAATCAATTCATCTGCAAAGAATAGTTCTGCTGGTTATTGTTATATATATTAGCATAACATCACAACATTTCAAACATTTTCTTGTATTTGTTTCATTCACAAAATGCTTTAGTAAGTGTCATTGATCATATTGTTTTTTTAAGAAATGGTGTTGAGCTGTAAATCAGTCCCCATGATTTAAACAAAGCCATTAAAAAGTCATGCACTTTGGATTGCATTGTTTTTATAGGACAGGTCTAACTTTGTTGTTTATTCTATGGATAAACCGCATGGTCCCAGATCTACCAGCGAATTATGTGATGGTAGACCTGATTCTCTGTAGCTTGCAGTTGGATCTGACTAATACTGACTTGTATGCGAGTATATATGGTAATTTTATTTGATGATCATCATCAGCAGCAGCATTACCATCACATACACAACAGTCTTCATCATTACAATCACACAAATAATTGTATGGTAAAATTCCTTAGCTTTTGATTTTTGAATGTATTGCTCTAAGTCATGGGGACATTAATAATTTACTGCACAACAACAAAATGCAATAAAGAAAAACTAAATTATCAGTTGGCTCCTTGAAAGCATTTTGTACATAAAAAGCAAGAAATTATTTATTTCTGATTGCTCCTAAACTGAATAGACCCAGAACTGCCAGCACATTATGCAATTGCAGATCTTGATCTGTGTTGTTTATAGTTGGATCCAACTTGTAAGATGTTATCCAAAATAATAAAACCTCTTATACCTTACAGGAAGTCTTTTGTAAACCATATACCATATATACTTACAAGTCGAGTTACTACTCTGTTGCTCTAGTGGTAAGAGCGTCTGCCTCAAATGCGCGAGGTTGCGGGTTCGAACCCCGGTCAAGTCATACGAAAGACTTTAAAAAATGGTACTAACAGCTGCTTCACTTGGTGCATAGCATTAAGAGGTTAGTGTTAGGACTGGTCAGCCTAGTGTAAGAAAAATGTGACTGGGTGGGACATTATGCTACATGTCTGCAGCATGATTCCCCAGTGTTAGACATCACTATAAACTTGCCTCACTGCAGACATCTAAGCGATATGATATTTTTTTTAAAGCTACGTTAAAAGTCTTAATCTCACACACACACACACACACACACACACACACACACACACACACACATGAGCCGAGTCAAACTACAAAGAACAAAGATCCTGATCTGCTGTAGCTAAATGCATTGCAGATCTGGATCAGTGCTGTTTGTTCTACTGGTCACTCTCAACAAACTGCGCAAACCCAGATTGGTCAGTGCATTATGAGACAGTAGATTTGAGTTTGTGCAGTTTGCAATTTGAATCTGCTTATAAGTGAGTATATATATATATATATATATATATATATATATATATATATATATATATATATATATATATATATATATTATATATATATATATATATATATATATATAATTCTCTAAAGGCAAGGATTTCCTGAATAAATAGGCAATAAATGCAAACATGAATTTGTGCAACAATGATGATAAGAATCATATTTTTTTCCAGCATTCTTGCACTTGAGACAGGAGTGGATTCTGGGGTTGATTTGCGACCCAGACAACATGGACCACATCGTTACAAGCACTCCATACGATCTTTCTTCCCCATTCGGTTTGACAAGGTGTAAGTAATAGGCTTTACAATTTATAAATTAATTAACCATATTTTATAATTTGGTATGGTTAAACTGGAAAACATGGATTATTGATATTTGTACATATGTCAGTCCATCTTAATGGCATTGGCACTCAGGATACGATTTTTGTTTAGGTGAATTTTTCAGATACTATTGCTTATGAATATGATGCTTGAATGATTACAGATTCTAATTTACTTTGACCATAGATTAATATATTCATTTAATAAAAACATTTTTATGCCCAGTCAAAATATATACCATGCATCTGTCCTACTGTCCATGTCACCTTGTTTAAGATTTGCATAGAAGTCGTTTTCTCCATCATCAATGGCCACAGAGTAATGCAACATACTTTATAGATGTATTTTGTAAAGTGTGTCACTGTAGCTTATATTTCATATTTCAGTGACTATGTATGGGTTTTATACTTAAGTCAGTTACTCAGGCATTGTTTATTAGCAAGTCACAGCATACTTTGTGGATGTATCCTGGTAAACTCAACTCTACCCTGCAAATATCGATTCACTGTGAACTATTATTTCATGCTTTGATGACTTTGGTAATGTGTTTTTCACTTCTGTTAGTTTATCAGGCTTTGTTGGCCACGGAATTAAGCTACATACCATGAAGACCTATGTTGGTGAGTAAAGTATCACTCATGGCCCCAGATGGCCTTTAATGATAACTGCCAATTCATGTCTGTCTGTCTGGTTTTGAGTCTTAGGCTCAGCCAATATGAGTATGTGAGAAAGCTTCCCAGTTACTTCCTGTGAGTCAGTGTTCTTACTGGGGTTTTCCTGTGCTCTTTCTCCAGTTATTTAAGATTCACGCTTAGGTTCATTCTGCAAGCACTGATGGCCACTGAGCTTTTATGACATTGTGTTGGCTCTCAAGGCACCTTTAGCACATTATTGGCTATATCATGCCAAGGAAACAGAAGCAAAGTACCTTTCCCACAGTCATGCAGAGTGACCTGACCTGGCCTGGCAGATTACTGTAGTGGAGGATTTATGTTTGGTGAACATGTTTCTGTTATTATTCAGAATTTTAATATAACTGTTATCATCTCCTACAGTGGTAACACATTACAAACCTTCACAGTGCTCTTCTTAACATGAGAGCAAGGTAATGGATCTTTTTAAAAATTGTGTCCAAGTTTATTTTGGTTTCACTTCTATATTTATTTCACATTATTTTAGTTCTTTGTTATGATGACCATTTATATTAGAAAACTGTGTCACTGATATACTGTATACAATCACTTATAGGTCAAGTGCAACAGCAAACTTCAAAAACAAAAAACTGCCATCTCATAATGTGCCAGCAAGTCTGGGTCTCTGCAGTTTGTTAGGAGTCTGCGTTGTTTGTAGTTTGACTCGACTATGGGCATACAGAAAATTGTACGCTCTTATTTAAAGTTACTTATTTTTCAAACTGTTTCTTAACATCTTTATCCTTATTACCATAAATGTTAGCTTTATATCTGAAACAAATATTAAAATGAAAGAATATGGCTTTAATTATGTTATGATTGAATCTTTACAGCCCTAAAGAAGAGCTACCCACAACCAAACTTGGGTTTTTCTCAATTCTGTCTTACTCCTGGCTGACCCCAATCATGTGGAAGATTTACAGAAAAGGGATTATTAGCATTACACACATGGGAATTGGAGATGTAGACAAGGCGTATGTGAATTCTATTAGGTAAAAGACATTGAAACTCAACAGTCTACTATCAGTAATATTTGTTACCCATCTTTTTTATATACTCTAATTTTATATAATAGACGTGAGGGAAGTGGAACAATATATTCCCACATGTTATCAATTGTCATGATTTATTGTTGATAACAATGTGCATCCCATTATTAGGACATAGAAAGTTTTACATCATGATGTCATTCAGTTCACCAGATATATTTATGTGTATTGTTATATATATATATATATATATATATATATATATATATATATATATATATATATATATATATATATATATATATATATATATATATACCAACCCTCACACTATTGGAGTGAATTTCACAACTTTCTTCAGCAATTCATGGATTCACTCTGCATGCCAAAATAATATCACAAATTTCCCAATTCTTGATTATTTTAAATTTTCCCATTAAGTGCTGGTTGTGATATCAGTAGTTGCCAAAATGCTCCATTACTGCAAGTCACAATATTAGCAGAACTAGAGTTGATTGGTACAGTTGACTCAGTAGCAAGCATTTTAGTGTATTTTAAACTAAATATATAAGAGTAGTTTTACAAAAAAGAAACCAGGGCCTAACCATAATTTTTCTTCATGCATGTGCCTCCAGCACTTATTTTAATCACTGTTTGGCAGCACATCTTGAAAATGTCTTCCCCACCAAGGAAAATTAAATATATTGCACAAAAAGTAAAGTTTAGTTTGGATATACCAAACATTGGCCGTGCATTCCGCCATCAAACATCAAAATACATCATGCTTTTTGCACACAGTGTGCCACAAATTTTAGCATTGGGTATGGTGGCAGAGATGATGTGAGGAAGTACATTGGTAGCAAAAAGCATATAGAGGTGATGGAAATTTTGAGATTGACAAATTATCATATATTGTAATTTGCTTGAGTTCACAGTTTCCAAGCATTCAACATCACTAATTGTTCAACGTTTGAGGTTTCCTCTTTGGAATTAATATCATTTTGTAATTAAGCTACACTGCAGTTAAAATATTTTCACTTCCAAGGAAAAAAAATTGTATTCTACAAAAAGTGAAGTATAGATTGAAGTACACCAAAATTTGGCTATGCATTCTGCCATCAAACATCCATATACTGTATGCTTTTCATACAGTAATCTGCAGCCAATTTTACAACTGGGATTGTGCAGTTGTTGCTTACAGTTTACCTATTATACAACTAACATGTAGTAATATTATTATAAAGTACATGTATGACATAAATTGTGGGGGCCCCTAGTGGCCGAGTGGTTTAAAGCGCTGTCCGTTACGGATCACTGCCATCTCACCTCTGTCTGCGTGGGTTCGAGTCTAGGATTCGGCGAATGTGGATATGTGAGAAAGCTTGCCAGTAGCTTCTCGTGGGTCGGTGGTTCTTTCCGGTGATTTCCCGGTTTCTTCCTCCACCATTAATACTGGCCGCCATGAATAGCCTATCGTGTGCTGAAAAATGGCGTTAAGCCTAATAACAACAACAACAACAACATAAATTGTAAGCAGTAATACAAGCCCCTGTATGCATGTGGTAGAATGATGTAAAAAAGCACACTGCTATAGCACTCCCAGCAGATTTCAGTTTTAGAGTTTTTCAAGCTACCTACTCAAGTCCTGCATGTTACCAATGCTGAGGCATTATTTTTGAACTTTCTTGTTGATCATAACTTGTCTTTCTCAGTTGGAGATCAACAACAGTGACAGTGAAAGATTATTAACTTTTGTGAGAAAAAAAAGACAAACTTCAGTGTCTCCTTAGGTGCTGAAAATTTGCAATAATTTTAGTCATCAGAATTAACCAGTTGGCAAGAAGCTTGAACTGTTTTGAAAACAAATTTACCATGACCAAATTTTGAAGTTCAAGACTGCCTCAGCATCATGTCATGACAAATAGCATGAAATTTGTGTATATCAGTAAATTTGGCTGCAAATAAAGTCATACATGTAATCAGTGTAAATAATATGTTTTAGTTTTATTTTAGAATTTTCATATAATGTAGCACTGACCAATGAAATGGATGTAGTTAGTATCATGATATAATTTTTCACTAAGTGTGCTCAAAATTCACTAATTTTTATGCATCTTTTCGCAAATTGTGAATGGAGTGTTGGCAGCTCTGTATATCTATATCTTGTTACTCTTTGTACATGTGTCTATATTATGTGTTGTTTTCATTCATTGTAATAATTTATAGACAAGATATGAGATATTTAATTTTTTTTAACTTATATAAAATTCTATTTTAAGATATTAAGATTGTAGATTACGTAGGATTTAAAAGTAGGTGTTGATATAGGTATTTACAAACACTAATGATAGTTAATCATAAGAACCTGTTTATGAGATTGGAATTGTATCCCATAGGTATACAAGTGGGTTCTTAGAAGAACTAAGTTATTTCCCATTGGATGGGTTAGTTCATATGAATAGGTATTTTGAAATATTAGATTGAGTAGTAGGATATGTCACTTGGGGTATATTGTGACATATAGTCTTAATAGGCTCTTGAATGTGTATGTAAGAAGAAAACTGAGAAGTCAGATTCAGTTTGGATTCATTCCTATTTCTGATTCTTTTTTCATATGTTCAAATTTTGCAGAGGTGTTTGATGTTGTATTTAGATAATTATGAGAGCAGTCATTTGTTAGGATTATTCATTGGAATTTTCAAAGTGCTCATTGGAATTGAACATTACTCTTGGACTATTGTGAACTATTCAAAGGAGTTCTGGACAATGCCATTGTGATATATACATACAAGGATATAAAATTCATTAGAAACATTTGATTCCTGTCGACTTGTATAAAAAACTGTTAAGATCATTTTAATTTGATTCATAATGCTGTAACTCCCTCTTACAGTTTCATTTTTTAACTTTGATTACTAAATTATTAAGCTTTACAAAATTTGTTGGTTGTGCTTCCTTCTGTTAATATGTTTTGGCCATAAGTCATAACAGTATCAGGATTGAAATTATGAATGAAGTTAATTCATTGTCTGTAGCTTGTTCTCAAGTGTAGTGTTAAAAGATCTAGTAGTGATGTTAATTACAAATTAGAATATATACCAAATGTGTTATTCTGAGTACACTTTTATATTGTCTGATTTATCAGATTGGACATCTGCCAAAAAAACATGTCCACCAGATATATCCTACAGTATACAAACAATAACCTGTAAGTATATATAGAACATGTATCAGTATGCATATATGATAATATGTCAGTGTATATGCAATATTATAAAGGTTTACAAACAATATCATAGAAGTATATATGCATATAATAAATTGTAAGTATACAGACATTGACAATAAGTGAACATATAAATTTATATATTTATTTTCAATAATATACAAATATACAATAAGTAAAACAACCATCGATACAAAAATATCAGTATACATTTAGTTGAGAAAATGTTATCACTATAACTGTAAAAAAGAATTTCTCTCTGATGTAGCAAGAAATCTCATTGAATTGCAATCCTTTCTATTCTTGCCTCAGTCTCAGGTCTTATTCTTTCTAGAGCATAGGAATTTGTGGCATATTATAAATCTTTTAATTTACAGTAGTAAAAGCCTTATAAGCTGTTTGAGACTTTACATCATTCTTATCTTATCATTCTTTGTGACAAAGATATTGTGATAAATAATTTTACACAAAGATAATCCCTACGTAGTAACAAAAATGAATCGAGATAAGAAGAGTCATTGGTGTTTTCTCAATTGTCTATGTGTTGTTTATTTGCACATCTTGGGGAAGAACACTTGACTTGATACTTTGATGCAAATGGTATGGGGATTAAACCTATATGTGTGTGCTAAGTGTCTCCGCTACAGACAGCTGTTGTCAATTATTTTTGACTGTTGTCAACCAAAGACTTTGTTGAGTCTCACTCAATCATTTGAAAATTCCTCACAGATAGTGATTTGATATAAATTAAGTTGGATATCAGAAAAATATTTAACTATCTTCTGAACTTCTATGCTGCAATTTTACGTATACCCAAATTCTGACACCACAAACCCATGCACATGCAACCATGATCTTCATAAACCCAGATCTACCACTGCATAATGTAACTGCTGACTAGTGTCATAAGAACAGCACACAGTGTAAATCAAGATCTACTGTAACATGCAACAGTTGATTTGGGACAATTTGATGAGGAATTATCATTCTGCAGTGTGACCTGAATGTAATACGAATAATTTATTTGACTAAATTACATAAGTCACTTCTTGTCACTAACAAAGTTGCATAAAAATTCATTCACTAATATTGTTTTCTTTAAATCTATACTGGTTATAAACCAGAAGCATTTATAGGATATAGTTATCTCCCTTGGATATTGTTCTGGCTGTGTTGGTACTTGCAGCAAAAATAGAAAATGCCCTTTAAAGGAAATCACAATAATTTTTCAAGTAATGTTTCGAATATATATATATATATATATATATATATATATATATATATATATATATATATATATATATATATATATATATATAATAAGGAAAATAGTGTAAGGCTATTTTGAACAATATGATAGTATTTCTTTAACCTTTTAAATCATCAGTATTATCATTACTTTGATCTCTTTTTCTCTTCATCTTAGGACCAATATACTATTATAAATTTTGTCATTGCTAAGCACTATCAGTCAGTTTCCATTGATTTTGTATTTGTGAATCTCTCCCTATATTGAATGTAAATAATGTTAGATTTTCACTACATTTTGTTGTGCCATTTAAAGCTGTAAAAAGTTTAGGTACACATCAATTTTAATGATTGGGTACCCAATCAAAAGGAAATTAAATGGGAACCTGAACTGCCTTGTTTTAAATTAATACATACCAATCCCCAAGAGGTATAAACATAAATATTACTAATGTAAGTTGTAGAAAGCATAATCTGATTATAAGAAGAGTAATCTGCATATTACATGCCATCATTACAGAATAATATATGAAAAATGAAAAATGTACATTTAATTTTCCTACTTACCTGGAATTGCAATTAAAATTTGTGTCACAAATCAGCTAAATCTAAGTGGAATACTGATACAAAACTAAATGATAAATTATTAATACACATCATTCACTTTAATGAGTCTACATGTGTGTATGTAATTTAGATTTTTAATGTGGCTTTAACAATTTTTCAGTCATATTGCTATGATGCCTTCAGTGTGTCAGTTTATAGTGATGCCTAGCATTGGGGCATCATGCCACAAACATGATGTCCCACCTAGTCATATTATTCTGACAGCATGCCAACCAGTCCTGACACTAACCTCTTAATGCTGAGTGCCTAGAGAGGCAGCTATCAGTACCATTTTTTTATAAGTCTTTGGTATGACTCGTACCCACAACCTCTCACATCTGAGTCAGACACTCTAACCACTAAGTTGCTTGTAGCAGTCTAGTCTACATATGTAAGTCCTGACACTAGCCTCTTAATGCTGAGTGCCTAGAGAGGCAGCTATCAGTACCATTTTTTGTATAAGTCTTTGGTATGACTTGAACCCACAACCTCCCACATCTGAGTCAGACACTCTAACCACTAGGTTGCTTGTAGCAGTCTAGTCTACATGTGTAAGTGTCACTGAATGGTCATAAAGTCGGATCCACAAATTGTAAATGTATTACATCACTGTTGAATTCCTTTTTCAAAATTTTTAAAGCACTATTGATTTGTTATTTTCCTGCTGCAACATGTTCTTTAGTTTAACAAAATCACCCTTTTAACATTTTTCACTCAAATAACATCTTAGAGTCATATCAATAATGTCCATTTCATGTAATATTTGGCACCATGGTTTTTTTTTTTGTTAATATAGACTGGTCTGCTAATTAAGTGTGTATCAGTCTATAATGAATCTATGACATATGGTATCAAATTCAAGAAACCCATTTTTTTCATGAAAACATGTCATGTACAATTTACTATAAACAGAAAAAGAGGAAACTGTTTGACTTACATAGCCAAATGGTTGCACATGGTTGGAAAATGTTTATTTTTTAACATGAACAAAACAGTATGCTATGGCTTATTTTATTACCTGGGTAATTATGAATGTGCAAGCACCCATTGACAGCTTTATTGCCATTGTTGACAATGTGAGATATGATCATTTTTGTTTACAGAATGTCTGCAGATGTTGATATTACTGTAAATATAATCATAATTTCTGAGATTTTAGAATAAATTTTCAATGTAGTGACTGTCAGCAGTATAATAACATTGTGAGAATACTAACTTACCATACAAATGCCATTTTCATTGAAAGAAAATGATATCCTTTAAATCTTTAAATTTCAGACTTGAAAGACTTTGGCTGCAAGAAGTACAAAGGCATGGTTCAGCAAAAGCATCTTTCACAAAGGCATCTCTTCGCTTTGCCCGCACACGTGTCATAATTTCCGTTCTCTTGTTGGCCTTAGCCTGTTGTTTCAGCTTTGCAGCTCCGGTAAGTGACTGACAACACACCATAGCAATGGACTGCTCCCCTAAGTTGCTGTCAACCTGCCATAGAAATGGATAGCTCCAGTAAGTGGCTGTCAACCTGCCATAGCAATGGGCAGCTCCACTAAGTGGCTGTCAACCTGCCATAGCAATAGGCAGCTCCACTAAGTGACTGTCAACTTGCCTTTGCAATGGACAGCTCTGCTAAGTGGCTGTCAACCTGCCATAGCAATGGACAGCTCTGCTAAGTGGCTGTCAACCTGCCATAGCAATGGACAGCTCTGCATAGTGACTTGCTTTCAACCTGCCTTAGCAATGGGCAGCTCCAGTAAGTGGTTATCAACCTGCTGTAGCAATAGACAGCTCTGGTAATAGGCTACCGACCTTCCTTAGCAATGAGCTGAATCAGAAGTATAAGAAGACTCAATATTATCCTTTCAGTGCTTTTTTAGAGCATTGGCTCTTGTTTCAGCATTGTAACTGTTGTAAGTGGTTCCCAAATGACCTTTTCACCAGCGTAATTAAAAGTATAGTCTATGGTCTTAATGCTTGATTAAAATTATTATGGTATATAAAAAGCATAGTCAAGCCTTCTTTGCTGGAAACTAAACTAAGCTATCAGTTTGTCTTATATATGTTTATCTGTCTGTGTGTCTGTACTTTTGTCCACACAGTAGATGAAGCTCAGTGTGAAATATTTTGTTCTTGCTGACTCAGCAATAAGGGGGTCTGTTGCTGGTAAATACCATATATATTTGCTTATAAGTCAAGTCCAACTGCAATCTTTACAGACCCAGATCAGCTGTTGTCTAATGCTCCAGCCAATCTGGGTATGCAGACTGGTAGCAGTAGAATAAATAATAGAGACCTTGATATGCCAGAACATTATGCAATAATATAAGGGTCTGTGTTAATAGATTCAAGTTAAAAGCAAATACATATAGTATTCATAAGTGTCATATCACTTCTAAATTCTTGAACTTTACTTGGTTGTTGTTGTTGTTGGGCTTAACACCATTTTTCAGCACACAATAGGCTATTCATGGCGGCCAGTATTAATGGTGGAGGAAGAAACCGGGCAATCACCGGAAAGAACCACCAACCCACGAGAAGCTACTGGCAAGCTTTCTCACATATCCACATTCGGAACTTTACTTGGAATTTACCAGTTGTCACAGTAACCAGTGATTCAGAGGAATCATGTGATCCTTACTTTTCTTGCACTTTTTGTAGGTCATTTGTCATCTTTTGTTTTTGTAGCATAGGAAATTAGATCATGTTGGTGGTATTACAATAAAACCTGTTTTGAATGATCTATGCTATTAGTGGCTACCAGTCATTTATGACCACAATCTCCATGAATGGATTGATTTTATTTTATAAATGCATTATTGTCTGTGACCACTAATAAAACATGACACTGCTGACATTATTTAATCCTTTGTATCCTTGATTCTTTAGGAATGTCTACAGAGAAAAGATAGATCTTTCTAAAACAAAATGCTATGCTTGACTGCATTGCAAAAACATAAATACCACTGACCTTTATTTAATATTTTGAAGCCTTGATCATATATGAGGTTGTTTATGCTATAAAAAACAGAAACCTGGTTGACTCAGGCTACTGGTTCCTAAAGTCTATACTGAAGACCATAAACCAGTCAAAATTAAATTCACTAACTGACAGTGTAGTGCTGAAGCACTGCAAATCCCAATTACAATTAACTATTGCTTCTTCAAAGCTGATACAGATATGCATAGTCATATGAAAGGTGTGTATTAATCTTTTATGGCTAAATAAATATTACTTTAATTAAGTTTGCAATTCATATGATAACCTACATGTAAACACCATCATCAAATGTAAATGTAAATGTTTTGCAATAGATGTATATGTTTATTGTCACACAAAATATGAAAAATAACTTTGAGCTGTTGAGATAAAAAGATTGCAGTTTTTTAAAGAGAACATTCAATAATGAATAAAGTCATCATAAAACAGTTGTGTACATTTTCATTTCTTAAACCTGTTGCATTAAGACTTAGAAAACTGGTAATTTTGCACAAACCTATTTAGAGACCACCTGTTTTGAGAGGCTGCTTTTTGTTGGCAAAAGAGGTGGTCTCACAAGACAGATTTACTGTACTTGAATTTACATTGAAATAATTGGTATCTGAGCACCTTTGTGTCAGAGCTAAACTGATTAATGCATCTGCACAAGATTTATTATTAAATTCTTCTAATTGTAATAATAATGTTTTATATATGTTAAAGATAATTTTTCTATAGCAATGATCAATTTTACTTTTTGCAAACATGTTATTCATAAGACTCAAAGCCTAACATACAAAATCAATTTATCTTAATTTTGCAAGTTTTTTTTGTGGTAGTATGATTGAATGTCACATGAAATGGAAATAAAAAAATATTTTTTAAAACTTTTAGGCCTTTGTACTCCGTCAACTGTTGACTAGTCTGAACTCGGGATTTGTGCCATTTGGATATGGCATTGCCCTGGTTCTTGGCCTCAGTTTTATGGAATTTGTAAGAGCCCTCTCCTTTGCTGGCAGCTGGTTTTTAAATTACACCTCAGGTAATTAATTAATAATTAATTGTAATCAAATATTTTGAAAAATCTAATTGATTATTTTCAGGTATCTGATTTATGTTACTGCATTTGTCTCAATTATCAAATATAATTGTTCTGTGCATATCAGTTGATTTAAAATATAAACATTTGGTGCATGTTTATTTTACATATTGTCATTTTCAAGAAAGTCTAGTGCAGGGTCAACACATGCCATAGGATAGCACATCAAGAGATTTTCTGTGGCATGCAAAGGGCAGCCAAAAATCTTGATTTTAACATTGTTACTATTTTACTGGTGGCATGTGCTTATTCAATTTGTAATTAATCTGGAAAAAAGTGGCACACTATGTAAGAAAGGCTGCTGACCCCTGGTCTAGTGAATCAAAAGGTGCAATAACAATTAGTTCTTTCTGCAAGATAATTAAGTATCATCAATTATAATTGGTACATTGCTACACTAGAATAGTTCTTTGGTTAATAATTGTTTATCATCTTGACTGAAGTTGCTGGTGGGATATAGCGATATAAATGGCCGTCATTTTGTCTTGAGATGAAATGGTTTCTGCAGTTTAACTCAAATTTTTATTTTACTCATCTTTTAATCAAACCTTGATATGTTTCTTATGCATTGGTAGAGGCAAAAGCCTTTCAACTTTGGTGCTCCTAGGCCCAAGGTCAAAGTCACATAAAGCGAGAATATGATTTTTTCTGTAAACTTTACTTGGCCTAATTTTCATTAAAATTCATTGATAGATTTAGTTGGACAGGCAGCTTTTTATTGGTTTGAGGCTTAGTGATAAAATATCAAATCTGCTTCAGCCAACGTTGCATTTGTCCTTGTTTACACTCGATACTTTTCCAGGATTCAGTTCTCCTTAGACTTGATAGATAGTCTACACTTTAGCAGAATCACCTTCCATTTGGGTACTTGGTCTGGAGGGCAAAGGTCAAAGATACTAGAACTAAAATTGTCATTTTGGATTGACATATGTCCACTTTCTTCAGGTTTCCTTTACTGAGTTATTGTCAAGCTGATAGTTGAATTGTACTTGAGGAAGGAGAGGTCCCTATTGAATGAGTGATTAATAGATCAAAATGGAAGGTTACTGAATGCAAAATTGCAAAATTAATTTTCTGTTTGTAATAGCTACATTTAGTAAGTGGGGATCAGCCATTATTTTATGGCCATTCTTAGCCCAGAGCCTGTTGTAAACATTTTTTCCTACATTTCTTTGCAAGCTGAGAAAAGTTTGCTCACATGCTTTAAGTTTTACTTGCAGTCATTTTAACCTCTTGATAAATATACTTTAAAACAAAATTTTGAAGGAAAAGCTAACTATATTTTTAATCAGTTTCAACCATCCATCTTAATAAATAGGATGTTCAACTAATCAGCTGGAGTTTGGTCGGTTCATATTGGTTTGCAAGCTTTGACCATAGGTAATACAAAAAACACCATTATTTACATAAAACTAACCATTCCATAAATACATTCCTACAGTAAAGGATGTTTGGCTTAACAAAGTATTGAAGTCAAGGGAGATAATGCAGCTGGTAATGTTTAACTTGGTTGCTCATCATTAGGGTGTTTTAATTTACAATAATTATATATTGTTTTTTCAAACTTTATGAAATAAATATGTTTATGACTTTAATATCATTGAATGAAACTACTTTTTTCTTAAACACATTCACTTAGTTGCTTTGAGGTTCATATTTTTCATTGTCTACTGTAGTTCACAAATGTAAGGAGTTTAGAACTCAATCTCTTTAAATAATGATCAACATTTTATTAAATTTTACACTAAGTTTACAGCACAATATTGAACCATAAACCTGAACATCCAGAAAATAACATGGCTTATTTTTAGTTGACTAGGATTATTTTTATTTGCATGGTTTTTGAAAAAGTTTTAAGATTTTGTGATTATTGTACGAATGAAGAATAATGCGAAAAGTTTTTGGACTGTTAGTTGAATCTGATGTCCAGTATTATAGGTTGAATCTATATGTTGAGTCTGAAATTGCGCTGTGCAATTTTTTTCTTAGACACAGTCCCATAGCTGGTGACTTAAAAAAAAAATCACAAGTCTGGACTCCAGTTCCACAAGCCCTGACTCAATGTCCATGTTTCCTGAATGGCCCCTATTTGTTACTTTTATTTGACATGTAAGGTTTCTTTACTCAGTGGTTCAGCAGTGTCAATGTTCATTAGCATGTGAAGCATGTCTTGCTTTATACAGTTTTTCTTTATACATTTGATAATGTTTGTTGGTGCCCCATAATATGCTTAGTGTAGCATTACTTAAGTGATTCTGCCAAGACCATTGTTTAGTCAGTCTTTCCTTTTTGTCTCACCTGTGTCAAAGGATGATTGATTTTTAATCAGAGACTCGGAAGTCATCATGGACCATCTTTAATTTTTAATCAGACTCAGAAGTCATCATGGACCATCTTTAATTTTTAATCAGACTCAGAAGTCATCATGGACCATCTTTAATTTTTAATCAGACTCAGAAGTCATCATGGACCATCTTTTATTTTTAATCAGACTCAGAAGTCATCATGGACCGTCTTTAATTTTAATCAGACTCAGAAGTCATTATGGACCATCTTTAATTTTTAATCAGACTCAGAAGTCATCATGGACCATCTTTAATTTTTAATCAAATTCAGAAGTCATCATGGACCATCTTTAATTTTTAATCAAATTCAGAAGTCATCATGGACCATCTTTAATTTTTAATCAAATTCAGAAGTCATCATGGACCATCTTTGATCTCTGTAATAATTATAATACTGCAAGGAACCATTTTGGTCTAAACTCCCCACATTACCTAAGTAAGGTACTCATGTTACCTTTAATCCTATTACTTAGCCATGCATCATTGCACTGGTCACAACTCCTGCTATAACAGTCCTCAGTAGAATGCTTCTTGCTGGTCTCTTTAATATGAGGATAAAACATGAAAATCCACCCTGTTTCAGTTGTATAAAGAAAATCTTAATTTTCAAAAGTAGTAGGTTTCACCTATAAAACATGTGGCTGATAGGCTTAAAAATGTACTTTTGTTCTACCACTGGTAGATTGAATCACATGTTTGTTGAAGCCAGGTCAGCACTTATTAGTTATTCCAAGCAGTTTGTTCCCCATGCATTGTTTACATGCATTGCTTTGTACACAAAGATTACATCTCTGACTGAAATACAGTAAGTAGATAATCTTCATAAGGGTATTGGGCATACATTGGGATAAATATTAATAATTTACTAGTCTTTCAACAACTTGAAAATAAAATTTTGTCAGAAAGATCAAAGGTTTTCTCAGGCAAATTAAATTTATGTTTTCAGCATCCTCAATCACTACTTCATTAAGAATACATGAGGTCCTGATCTGAAGTTAGAGGGGTCCCAGTCATCTATCAGATTTGTTTAGCACTGTATTGTAGTGTGAACCCTATGTCTACCATTTTAGGCTGAATATGTCTAGCATTATTTCATGCATCTTATGTGAAGGTTGGACTTATGTCAGACATTGTAGTTTAAATTTTGTGTCAGGAATTGTTGTTTGGATCTTGTGTCTGTTTTAAATCTATTTAAATTTTATGTCTTAAATTTTATGTTCATTCTCATGTCTAGTAATGTTGTTTGAATTTTGCCTCTAACATTGTACTTTTGAATCAATTGTCCAGATTGATGGGTTGAATCTTGCGTCTAGCATTGGAGTTTAAATGTTGTGTCTCTATTGAAGTTTAAATCTTGTGTCTAACATTGGAGTTTAAATCTTGTATCTAGCATTAGACTATAAATCTTATTTCTAACATTATGGGTTTAATCATATGTCCAACATTGTAGGTTGAATCATATGTCCAACATTGTAGGTTGAATCATATGTTTAGCATTGTAGGTTGGTCATGTTTAGCATTAGAATTTGAATCATATCAAGCATTGTAGGTTGAATTATATGTCTAACATTGTAGGTTGAATCATATGTTTAGCATTGTAGGTTGGTCATGTTTAGCATTAGAATTTGAATCATATCAAGCATTGTAGGTTGAATTATATGTCTAACATTGTAGGTTGAATTACATGTTTTAGCATTGTAGGTGGGTCATGTTTAGCATTAGAATTTGAATCATATCAAGCATTGTAGGTTGAATTATATGTCTAACATTGTAGGTTGAATTACATGTTTAGCATAGTAGGTTGGTCATGTTTAGCATTAGAATTTGAATCATATCAAGCATTGTAGGTTGAATTATATGTCTAACATTGTAGGTTGAATTACATGTTTTAGCATTGTAGGTTGGTCATGTCTAGCATTAGAATTTGAATCATATCAAGCATTGTAGGTTGAATTATATGTTTAGAATTGTAGATTCAATCATATGTCTAGCACTGCAGCTGAATCAGATGTTTTGCATTCTAAGTTGAGTCATATGTCTAGAATTGGAATTTAAATCTCATGTTTAACATTGGAATTTGATTGATATGTCTAGCATTGGAATTTCAATCATATGTCTAGAATTGAAATTAGAATCATATGAATATGATGTTAGATATACATCTTGTGCTTAGAATGACGGTAATCTAATTTTTTTGTGTCTATTATTGTAGTCTTATCTTTTGTCTAGCATTTTAATTTGAATCTTACGTCTAGCATTGTAGGACTGTACTGCTGTTATTTTTCTCGCTAAAATATTAGGAATTGGACATGCTTAGTTTATGGTAACGTCAGTTATACTTATTAAAAATTATGAGTGTCTCAGGAGCTTTGAATATTGCAGAATAATATTTAAAACTTTTCCATGAAATAAAACTTTCTACTTTTGTATGTAGGTGTGAGATTGAGGGGAGCAGCTCTGAGTCTCCTGTACCAGAAGATACTGAAGCTTAGGGGGATGAAGGATACCACATTAGGAGAGGTGGATACTATCAAATAATTCAAATTGTTATGAATAGACCAAATTTTTGGCAGTCTGATGGGATATAATTGGTCATGTGATACTGATCAAGAACATTTTTATATGTTGTTAAATTCTGTGGACTAAGTTTGGTTCCTTGTTTCAGGTCAATTTATGTGAAGCTTTATTTATACTGGTGCCTTACACCATAATGATAACAACACCAAGCACCCATCCACCCATCTCTGTAATTTCAAATAAAAATTTTCAACCCCCTGGTTAAAATGAATCTTTCAAAGTTAAAACAGTGTAACACTAAAACACTCATTACTTTTGCAGAAGAAATCATATTGCAGGCTTTACAAACCAATCTTCAGAAATTATTCAATTTTTCTTTGACAGTATGTTCCAGCAGCTGTTATAAAGATCCAGGTCATAAGAGTCTTACTAAAAATGGTCACAATTTTGCTTTTGAGAGATCAAAATGTGTAGGAAGCAAGAACTTGTGCCATACACAAGCGTAATGTGAAAAATAAGTAATGGCCAGATTTAGACAGCATCACATATCCTTGAGAAGCAACAGAATAATTACATTTTTTGTAGCCCAGTCTGAAGCAATTGATGACTCTTTGGATATAAATGTATAAATGAGTCCATTACTAATAAAATTTATCATTCTATCCAATATTAAATCATATATATATATATATATATATATATATATATATATATATATATATATATATATATATATATATATGAAAAGAAGACTTTTGTTATGGAAGATGTTGACAATTTTCAATCAGTGAAATACATGTCTTGTGGTCAACATGAACTGTGTATGCTTCCATTGGGATGATTTGATTGCAGGACCTGATAATGTATGGCTAACATATCATCTTCAGCAAGTCCACAACCCACTTGTAGTTTGAGAACCTTTCTCCTTGGATATTATGAACATTTAAATCTTATTGAAGAAACATATTTTGCTCTAAACACTGAATTATTTATATTTGCACATGAAAGATTAAACAAAACAAAACATTGGTCATAGGATTAGGTCAACTGACTATTGAATTATCAAAAGGACTTTTGAGTTATTTAAAGGATGATTGAATTATCAAAAGGACTATTGAATTATTGAAAGGACTATTAAATTATCAAAAAAACTATTTAATTATTGAAAAGACTATTGAGTTATCAAAAGGATGATTGAATTATCAAAAGGACTATTGAATTATTGAAAGGACTATTGAGTTATCAAAAGGATGATTGAATCATCAAAAGGACTATTGAATTATTGAAAGGACTATTGAATTATCAAAAGGACTATTTAATTATTGAAAAGACTATTGAGTTATCAAAAGGATGATTGAATTATCAAAAGGACTATTGAATTATTGAAAGGACTATTGAATTATCAAAAGGACTATTTAATTATTGAAAATACTATTTAGTTATCAAAAGGATGATTGAATTATCAAAAAGACTATTGAATTATTGAAAGGACTATTGAATTATCAAAAGGACTATTGAATTATTGAAAGGACTATTGAATTATCAAAAGGACTATTGAATTATTGAAAAGACTATTGAATTATCAAAATGATTATTGAATTATCAAAAGGACTATTGAATTATTGAAAGGACTATTGAGTTATCAAAAGGATGATTGAATCATCAAAAGGACTATTGAATTATTGAAAGGACTATTGAATTATCAAAAGGACTATTGAATTATTGAAAAGACTATTGAGTTATCAAAAGGATGATTGAATTATCAAAAAGACTATTGAATTATTGAAAGGACTATTGAGTTTTCAAAAGGATGATTGAATTATCAAAAGGACTTTTGAATTACTGAAAGAACTATTGAGTTATCGAAAGGATTATTGAATTATCAAAGACTGTTGATTTATCAAAGGAACTGTTGGATTATTTAGAGGATTATTCAATTATCTCTTATTTCATACATATAACTTGACATTGCTTCGTTTTATGTCAGGTTTCTATGTAAGATGCATATTGGTAGATTACTCTGATGTTGCATTTTGCAAAACTCAGTCAGATAGACAGGACTTTGGTCTGTTGAAAGACATATTATGAAGACATGGGTAGAAAGATGCAGAAGTTATTGTCATATCAGTGTACCAATATTGTAATTAGAAATGAATTTATTGTTCAATGAAAGTATGAATTTTGAAGAAGAAAAAAAATCAAAATAAGTTGGGAAAAAAACTCACTTAATAGCACCATAATCTAGCTTGTTAGAATAAAAACATTTTTTTTTGTCAATGGGGGAAAAATACTTTTGTGTTTATTGTTTCAGGGTTCCTGCAGGTAATGGAATCCTGGAAAAGTTTTGGAATTTAAAAAATAAATTTCAAGGGCCTTGAAAAGTTTTGGAATTTGTCAAAACCTTGCAAAGTTTTGGAAAAGTCATGGAATTTGTGACAATGGAGTTAAAGAAATTGATTACTTCAAATTTCATAGTGCACCGAGAACTGATTAAATAAAATGATAAAATTACAATCGATAAATGGTTTCAATTCATATAATAAGAGTAAGTTCCCCTAATGGAAGTATCATGTGATTTCCGGTGTAGTTCACTAAATAAAAGAAAGCAACTGGAAAGTAATGTGTTTTGTTAATATTGTAAATAGGAACACATACAAAGACTACATAGAATTGTTTCCTTTTTTCTTTTGAATACAAATTACATTGATCATTGGATTATGACATGAATTACTACATAAAGCCAAAGTGAGCTAGCCCAGGTAAATTTAAAATGTACATATTAAAAATATTTGTTGTTAACTTATTTCTTATTTTAGATTGAAAGATGTCATTCTTTATGTTCATTTACTTGACAATGCAAGACAATGCAGTCCTTGAGTTTTATGAAATGGCCCTGGAAAAGTTTTGGAAAAGTCATGGAATTTGTTTTTGTGAAGTCTGCAGGAACCCTGTTGTTTTTAATAGATTGTGAACCTTCTAAGCAATGATGGCCAGCGAATATTTGATGCAGCTTCTCTTGGACCACTGATGCTGTCGGGACCCATCATCGTGCTGCTTGGGGTGGTCTACATGCTGTATCTTCTAGGTCCATGGGG
Source organism: Potamilus streckersoni (assembly GCA_016746295.1). NCBI lineage: Eukaryota > Metazoa > Mollusca > Bivalvia > Unionida > Unionidae > Potamilus > Potamilus streckersoni. The sequence goes on from JAEAOA010000493.1 coordinate 303,272, forward strand.
TCTTGTGCCTTTATTCATTTATGTTGGATTTTATCCATTTATGGTCAGTATTAGTGTAGAGAAAACCATATATACAATTTAACCATGTATAACTTGCTTGAATTTAGGTATGTTTGGATTAATAATGAAGTACTAAATGGTTTTAAATGATTATTTAATTCATACATTTTTTCTGATTTTAAGTAAAGCATTTCTTCTGTGAAAAGACAGTGGTGCCAGCCTTGTAAATTTATCAAAGCACAGGGATGATCTTAATATCAGACAAATATTCCTCATTAAAGTTTGTTTAAATTGGGGGAAGTAGTCGATTTAGATTAGATAAATATGGTAAACTATATTTGAGGAAACAAATTTTGCAGGTTACTAGGAACTTTTGATAAATGGCATCCACTGTGCTCTTTATTAAAAAATAGTGATTGCCTGGTTAAATCTGTTGCTGTTTTGAATAGCAGTTGAATTTTCATTTTTGTTTCATCCTTTTCAACATATATTATGGTATTGCTCACTCAGGCAGCAGTAATATCAACAGTAGATTTTATTGAATCCCTTCACATATAAGTCAATCCAACCACAAACTGCATAGAACCAGATCTGCTGTCACATATTGTGCTCGAAGATCCTAGTCTTTGCAGCTTGTTTGAAGAACAAACAAATAAGACCCTGATATGCCTGCTAATTATGTAACAGCATATCAGGGTCTATGTTGTTTGCTGTAGGATCTGACTTATAAGTGAGTGTATATGGTATTCAGATTATTTTGGTACCAACATAAGTCCCAGTCCCTGAGAAAGATAGCTGTTGTGCATACAATATTTAGTCGATATGCATGATGGGCCTTATATACTGTAATTACTCGTAAGTCGAGTCTAATTGCAAAGACCCATATCTGCAGTTGCATAATGTACCATCAGTTTGTTAGGAGTAATCAATAGAACAGTCAATGTAGATCTTGATCTTGCACATTATGCAATCATAGAATAGGGTCTGTGCTGCTTGCAGTTTGACTGGACTTATAATCAAGTATGTCCGGTACACATAATTTCTCTCTGTCATTTAGGCAAAGTCAGGATCATTTGATAACATTTCTGGTTGAAGTTATCTCCAAGGATAGGCTTTCTTACTTGGAGTGTATAAAACTGTGCCCTGCCACATCCATTGAAATGTTCTCTCCCTGATTCCATCATAAAAGTCATTTTCAAAATGAACACATTTCTTTTTCTGGCACGGGAGAAAGAAATACATATATTTTCTTTGAATTCTTAACCCTCTGTACTTGTGTGTTAAGCTTGTAATTTATTTTAGACATTGTTAACCCTGACATTGTTGCTACCAAGATAATGATAATAATATAGTCCGAGCCTACTAACCCGTTGGTTTGTACCCCCCTGCTGAGTTCAATAACGGAAACCAATAATTTGATAAAAAGTCTAAAGAACTTAGTCCATTCATTCATTGATTTATATTTTCTAACCAAACTGTGAGTAGAATGTCCTTAACACTGTCATTGTCTGCACGTTTCATGTTTAACTGCAGTTGTCAATATTATAGATGGACATGCCTAAGACCCATTTCCAGTTCCTCAACAAGTCCATTTTCAGCAAATGCTTGACTAAAGATGTATATACATATGTGATCTGCTTCTAATATTTAGTGTCAAATCAAGCAAAGGAAAATAATGAGGAAAAAATGCCTTTTATGTGAATTTAACAAGTGGTTTCATTAATATGTTCATGTGTGGAAAGGAATATTATTCTAAACTCAACGCTATGGTAATTTAAGGAATTATCTGTCAGTTACCGAATAGGATAAATTACATCATTATGCTGTCGGATGAAAATAAACTACCCCATAGTGTACGGAATATGGTGTCATGTTAGTATGGAAAGTCCGTTAAGCATGAAAGGTGCAAGGGTATACCAGTATTAGTGTAAATCTGGTCAAAGTCAGGTAAGAAATTATAAATCAATGATTCAGTTGACATAGTTCTGTGCTTTTTTTATCATGTTAAACTTTTAGTTTTTGAAATCAGTAGGGAAGTACAAACCAAAGGGGATGTAGCATCGGATTATAGTTGGCTGGGGAAAAAGTTATTCTTTTACATTAAGGTAGTTTTATTGGGATAAATTTCATGCATTAGCAAATTCGCATTTTCTTAATTTGTTTATGAGAAAAATGTTGATTTTATATTTTTGGGAAAATTCAATATTAAATGTCTGATTTAACATTTTATTTACATTTTATAACATGGATATCCCCTGACTTGCATGATTTCAGTTTATGGTAATTTCATGTTGGCACAATTTAAAATTTTTAGTTTAATTTGTTTTAGTGAGGACACAACTATAATGAAATTATTTGTCTGGAACAAAATAGCTAGGAATCTAAAACTGCTAAAATGGATGGTTTTAAAGTTAATTGAATTACATATTTTTCAATGAAAATTAAAGGATGAGAGACCAAAGATTTAGAGTTAGGTGATTTTGAGTTACATGATCGCCCTTGAAAACTCAACTTTTATTGAAGTCAGGGGTTAGCTGGTGTTTCTCTTTGTCCCACCCGGCCATATAGCCAAGTGAACATTTGATATGCCCCTGTAATTGAGTGTAATTCATCTGTCAAAAATTTATGTTTGGAACTTCTCAACAAAACTTGTCACACTGTATCTGGAATAAATAGCCTAATATTTATATACTGTCAGTTATCACTACATGCTTAGTGGAATTTTCATCAAATTTGGTAGAAAGCATGCTGACAGAAAAACCATGCAGGCTTGTACAAAAAAGGCCAATCTTCCATCAAATATAGCCACACAGGTTTGTACAAATAAGGCCATTCTGGCATCAAATATAGCAAGTGTTGCAAACAATAGAAAAGCTACTTTTAGATACAAATTAAAATTGAAAAAACTTTAAATGATCATCATCATCATAGAATGCATGACCTCTCAAATATGCTTAACAAAATTTGACATAACATCCTTGTATAGAGTTTTTAAATTTTGTATACCTCATGCTGATTTGCCATTAAATATGGCCACAGACTTTTAATAACTTATCAAAACTGTTGAATAGAGTTTGATTAATCTGGACATAAGAATCATGGCATGAAATCTTTCTTATTTGTATAAATAATTATCTGCCAATCAGTCTGGCCACATTTCCAAAATTAGTTAAATCTTTAAAAGAGTTTCTCTAAAAAAAACAACCACATAATGTGATAGAACTTCATAGAACATGTTCAGGCATAAAGGACATCAAATTTCAAACTATGCAGATCTGGCATCATGTATAATGGTTATCAGCACATGTTATAGGAAGACTTCTCCAAACTGCTGACCAGAATTTGATTATATTTGACAAATATCATCCTGACAGGACATCCTTTCAGATTTGGACAAATGAAGCAAATCTGTAAAAAAATATCTGCCTTCCATTTCTACAATAGAAAAACTTAAAGTGAGGTATTCTCTAGAACCACTAAACTGAATTTGACTAATTTGATAGAAGGCATTCAGATGAGTAAACTGATCCATTATAAAATATAGGCACCATTACTAAAAATAGAAAATTCTTTGCACAATTTTCTCTCAAAAACCACTCATCAGAATGCAGCCAACTTTGATACAAAGTATTCTGGCATAGAGGGATTTAAATTTCATGCTAGTCTGCCATACAATATGGCCAACCTTTACAAAATGTAGAATGACTTCTCCAGACTTCTATCAAAATCAACCTCATACTTTTCAATACACCTACAGTCTTTTCTGTCACTTTTTAACTTATATGTATGAACACTTTAATCTGAGACTTTTGAAAAGAAGATAAATTTACATATGCAATTAAATGTAAGTTTCTCTTACTAAAATGTTATATTGATCAGTTTATTTTGTGCCAAAAAATTAGTGCTTATTTTTTGCTAAATTATTGTTCCTTTTAGTACTTCATTTCAAGAATGACTGCCCACTTCAGAAATAAGTGCATAGTCATCACAGACAAAAGGGTAAGTGAACAGATTTGGAATAATTTGGTTTTTATCGTTTCATATCAATAGTATGGGCTACATGGACCAAAAGTTAAAAATGTTTGTGGGCCATATACATAGATACATTTGGCCCATATGCTTGTAGTTGGATCAATCTGTTGTATAGAATCACTTAATAGGCATACCCATCATTACATAGGATAACTTAATAGGCATACCCATCATTGTTTAGGATCATTTAATAGGCATACCCATCATTATATAGGATCACCTAATGGCATACCCATCATTGTATAGGATCACCTAATGACATACCCATCATTGTTTAGGATAACTTAACAGACATACCCATCATTGTATAGGATCATTTAATGGATGCCCATCATTGTATAGGATCACTTAATAAGCATACCCATCATTGTATAGGATTATTTAATGGGCATACCCATCATTGTATAGGATTATTTAATGTGTACTCTTCATTGTATAGGATCATTTAATAGGCATACCCATTATTGTATAGGATCACTTAATAAGCATACCCATCATTGTATAGGATCATTTAATAGGCATACCCATCATTGTAAAGGCCTGCTTAAAAGGTATACTCATCATTGTATTCTATCACTTAAAAAGCATACCCATCATTGTATAGGATCATTTAATAGGCATACCCATCATTGTAAAGGCCTGCTTAAAAGGTATACTCATCATTGTATTCTATCACTTAATAAGCATACCCATCATTGTATAGGATCATTTAATAGGCATACCCATCATTGTAAAGGCCTGCTTAAAAGGTATACTCATCATTGTATTCTATCACTTAATAGGCATACCCATCATTGTATAGGATCATTTAATAGGCATATCCATCATTGTAAAGGCCTGCTTAAAAGGTATACTCATCATTGTATTCTATCACTTAATAGGCATACCCATCATTGTATAGGATCATTTAATAGGCATACCCATCATTGTAAAGGCCTGCTTAAAAGGTATACTCATCATTGTATTCTATCACTTAATAAGCATACCCATCATTGTATAGGATCATTTAATAGGCATATCCATCATTGTAAAGGCCTGCTTAAAAGGTATACTCATCATTGTATTCTATCACTTAATAGGCATACCCATCATTGTATAGGATCATTTAATAGGCATACCCATCATTGTATAGGATCATTTAATAGGCATACCCATCATTGTACTGGATCACTTTATAGGCAAACACATCATATCACTTAATAGGCAAACCCATCATTGTATCGGATCACTTATTATGCATACCCACCATTGCATGGAATCACTTAATAGGCATACCCATCATTGCTTAAGATCACTTAATTAGTATACCCATCATTGTATAGGATCACTTAATAGGTATACCCATCATTGCTTAAGATCACTTAATAAGCATATCCATTATTGCATAGGATCACTTAATAGGCATACCCACCATTGCATATTATCACCTAATGGCATACCTATCATTGTGTAGGATCATCTAATGGCATACCTATCATTGTATAGGATCACCTAATGGCATACCCATCATTGTATATGATCATCATGGCATATTATCACCTAATGACATATCCATCATTGTATACGATCACCTAATGGCAAACCCACCATTTTATTTCACAATCAGCATAATCTCATCTCTCATTCATTGTTTTCCATTTACCCCTGTGGGCCTGGGTACATGGAATGATCCTTTTGCCTCTGTAAAAGGCAATTAATGGAGCCCTTTTTGACCTCTTTCATGCATCCAGTGATGATATGACTGCCATAATGGTCATAGACGTTTTAAAAGAGTGTTGTTTATTTCAGAACATCTAACTTTGCTTTTCAAGGATTTTACACATAATTGTATGCGCTTGTCTTTGTTTTGTATTCTTTTCTCATATCTGAACTTGATTAGTGCTATTTTGCCATGATTGTGTTGATATCCTATACAAACATACATGCATCATGTAGTAAATTTAGTTTACATTTCTTTGTCATCTGGTTTGATATCAGTTTTATTTCAGGCATGATACATGTTTTCTTCCCCAAGTTAAATGTTTTATATTGTTTAAACATAGTTTCCAATCAAAGAAATACATTTGGTGTAATTATATCACCTCATTATGCTTTGTGTATCTTTAATTTATTGATGGGAAATATAGCTAAGAACAGATGAATTATATTATACCAAGGGTTGCATGCCCTACATGACTCTTTGGGTAGGTTTGGTTGCAAGTCAATGAGTAGCATTATGCAAGGACCACTGTTCTTTTAGACATTTCAGTAGTAACAATTTGTCAGCTAGATTTGAAACTTGTGTTTACATAGGAAGTGTATATTTTATTTTTTCTGCAAACAACAGGTGTCTGAACTTTTCAGTTAATATGTTCCTAAAGTAATATTAATTTTTAAATTTTGCTTTGTGTTTTTTGTTTTATTGGCCATATCAGGCAACTAGTTGAGTATGCGTTTCACATTACCTGTCAGCCAATTGAGTGCATGTTTCACATTACTAGGCAACCAGTTGAATGCATGTTTCACATTACCAGGCAACCAGTTGAGTGCATGTTTCACATTATGAGGCAACCAGCTGAGTGCATGTTTCACATTATAAGGCAACCAGTTAAGTGCATGTTTCACAACCAGTTGAGTATGCATTTCTCATTACCTGTCAGCCAATTGAGTGCATGTTTCACATTACCAGGCAACCAGTTGAGTGCATGTTTCTTATTACCAGGCAACCAGTTGAGTGCATGTTTCTTATTACCAGGCAACCAGTTGAGTGCATGTTTCACATTACCAGGCAACCAGTTGAGTGCATGTTTCTTATACCAGGCAACCAGTTGAGTGCATGTTTCACATTACCAGGCAACCAGTTGAGTGCATGTTTCACATTACCAGGCAACCAGTTGAGTGCATGTTTCACATTACCAGGCAACCAGTTGAGTGCATGTTTCACATTACCAGGCAACCAGTTGAGTGCATATTTCACATTACCAGTTGAGTTTATGTTTCACTATCTGTATTATTGATCTAAGACTATATAAAAGGTATAGACGGATATTGAAAGTTTGCTGTTATGTAATATATTTAAGAAGAAATTTATGTTGTTTTTCTCCACTAGAGATGGACAGAATTGCACAAAATCCCTCTCAGTCCCATCTGCTTTTTGATCTTACAGGTATCTGTACACTATTTGGGACAATTGCCCCACCTGCATTTTGATCTTAGAGTTACTGGCACACTAATTGACACAATTGTCCCACCTGTTTGTTGATCTTACAGGTACCAGTACACTCATTGGGACAATCAACTCTTACTGCATTTCATTTAAGTCCCATAGAAAATCATTAATATTTTTTCTCTGACTTTAAGTTAAGGAAATGTAACCTTGAATATCATGGTGTGGAATATCAATGGTGAATACAGCCTTTTGACAGCTTTTTGACAACTAAGCATCCTACATTCATATTTGAATTACCTGTTATGTCAACTAATTAAAAGAAGGAAGACATTTTTGCAATGATGATGAAAACGGGTTTGGTAATATCAATTGATAATTGCTATTAGAATGCTTACAGCATTTACAGTCTTTTCTAGAACTGAAAATAGAACTGATCCTGAACTCTTCAAAGAGTTCTTCTCATAAAAGTCAAAACAGTAGGTTGTGTATTGCCCAAGATAAGTAATTTGGAAATTGTATTTTTGAACAGTAGATGTGTCCTAAAAATTTAATATAAAATTTACATTTTTTTTCATATTTTTCTCATTAGGTGAGACTGATGCATGAACTACTCACGTACATCAAACTGATTAAAATGTATGCCTGGGAGAAATCCTTTGCTAAGCACATATCAGGTAAGCATTTACATAGACATTGGTAGGAGTTTATGCTCTTAAAATGAGTAAAAGAAAAGAGTGAAAAGCAACAAGCTTTATAAAAATCAACAGATAATTTATTTCCCTACAAATAAAACTAAAAATGGTAAAAATAACTTATGGTATTGCACATTAAATCCTAATAATTTAAAGTTCTGAATAAAATTTAGTAGAAATCCAAATTAAGTCCAACTCTGAAGTTGTTGATGTGTCTGTGGTGGCCTTTAATGTGTTGTTGTACCAACATACATAGAAGATTCATCATATTTACAAGATAAAATCTTAGTTATGATTAAAAATCTAATACTAAAATTATAACACTGAACCTGGACTATGTCAGTTATGCCAGGTAAATTGTAGGGGAATTCGATTAACCAAGACCCAAAACCAAGTAAGCATGTTTGCTAAATTAATAATGATCCTGATATTAAACCCATACATATAGTAGGGGAATTCCATTAACCAAGACTCAGACCTAAGAAAGCATATTTGCTAAATTAATAATGATCCTGATATTAAACCCATACATATAGAGAATATTTTAGCAAATTAAATATACATAACCACATAGTAGGGGAATTCCATTAACGAATACCCAGGCCCAAGTAAGCATATTTACTAAATGAATAATGATCCTGATATTAAACCCATACACGTAGAGAATATTTTAGCTATTGGTTGTTTACATAATAAAATAATAAGATCAATAATTGAGGTCAAGTAGAAAATAAACTATTATTTTGGACAAGGTTAAGTCCAACATACAGTGTTACATTACAGTAGCACATACAAATAAATTTGTAGAAAAAAACTAACAAGCAATGCAAATTAAATATACATAACCACATATTTGCACTAGGTTCATTTACTAAAATTAGCTTATACAATGAAAAAAATTGTTATGCTGTGGAAAAACAGTATGTATAAACCATTGAGGTTATGGTATATTAGTTTACTTTTAGATATATTGAGGAAAGGATTCAACAGACTGGTAAATTACATGTTGCGGAGTTAGTTGGGGGGGGAGGTGATAATTGAAATCAGAAGCTGTTCTTAGAATGCAAAGATGATTCTGTTCTAATGCATTTTATTCTTATCTGTCAGGAATAAGATCCGAAGAAAGAGCAGTTCTAGAAAAGGCAGCATATGTGCAAAGCATTAGCACAGCAACAGCCCCCATGGTGCCTGTCCTTGCAGCTGTCTGTATGTTCCTTGGATACATTTTAACTGGAAACAATCTCACACCTGTCGAGGTCAGATTATTTTCTTAGAACAACCCAGTCTTTAAGTGATGAAAAGGTTTTTACAAATTAAAGTGACTGGATGGTGAAACCTCCATTAATTACCTGTAAATCACAAATAGTTTCATTCAAATAAATGTTGACAATTTAGCAAGAATATTAAATTTACAAAAATGTTTATATTAAATAGTCACACACAGTGGTCAAGCAGTGTAGTGATAGCTGATGCTGCAATGTAAAAAAAAGTTACAGAAGATACAAAATTAGCTACAATTCAATAAAAAAAAATTTTTGAAGATTTTATAAGCTGTGAGTGTTTTCTATTTGACAAAAAAAAAGAAATAAACAAATATTGGATTTGTGCAGATTTATGTCATTTTATGTGTATAAGAGAAAATCATGAAAACAATTTGCTTCTAAAAAAAGTTTGAACATACTAGCCTTGTAAAAGCACACCTTGACAGTAGCTTTCATAATGTTTTGTCCAACCACCGCAGCAAGTAATGGGTATTCTCGATACATTTTGGGTTCAGTTGGCATATAATGGACATTCACAATACATTTTGGGTACAACCAGCTCACCACAGTTTGTGTCAACAATGTAATGGACATTCTCACTACATTTTGGGTACAACCAGCTCATAATGGATATTCCCATGCCCATGACATTTTGAGTCAAACCAGCATGTAATGAGCATTCTCACCATATTTTGGGTCCAAACAGCATGTAATGGAAATTCATACTAAATTTTGGATTCAGAGATGGAAATTGCCATTTTATGTACCTGAATTTTTACCTGAATTTTTATGTACCTGAGTTTTTTTTACAATGTTTATGCCTCTCACTGTGTTGCTTACTATGGTGGCATCATAATCCAGTCATGTCTGTATGTCTGTACATCCACTTGTCCCAAGAAGCTTGTTAACAAGATTGTGCAAAAAATACTCAACATAGAATAATTTTTTTGACTCTATCTAAATGTAGATGTCCTGATTAAATTTTCAGACGATTTCCCGCATTTTTTACATACATTTTTTAGCTTTTTGGACAATGTATTTTTAAAACAAAACTCTTATTAGCATCATTTGGTAAAAAATGATGTTGACAAATGAAATTTGGTAGGGCTATTATTTTTGTTTTCAAATACAAACAACCTGTTATGTATATCTATATTGTGCATACATACATATTTGCACACACATAACATTTATATATATATATATATATATATATATATATATATATATATATATATATATATATATACATATATATATATATATATATATATACACACACACACACACACACACACACACACACATACATTATACAAGTCTAAGATCTGATGAATGAGTTTTATTTTTAATGAGTCGCATATAAATGTGTGCTGTTTCATTCATAAAATTTTTAAGGTAAGTGTTCTGGATCAGTGTAGTAAACTTCACATGATCCAAGGAGGACACTTATAATGTAGAAATGTCAGACCATCCTAGGTTTTGATTGGTTAAAACTGGAGCAGCTTGTTGACTGAAAATAAGACATTTTGAAATATGATGATTCACTGAAAGCCTGGATTAAAATTCTAGAAAAGGTGTTATTATTTGTTGCATTGTAAGCTTAATATATCTTTTTCTGTAAGCAAAGTGGAGTGTTGAATTATTCATTCTTATAGTTTATACCAGTCTTGTCATAGATACACTGATGATTTTGATTTATTTATTTAAATTGCTAATCATTTGTTGGAATTGCAGTGCTATGTAGGATATTTATTCAAAGATATTTGAATATTGATAGCTGAACTGGATTATTGTGAGTTTGTTCAATGGACACTTGGACATTTCCAATTATATTCAAAGAAGAATATTGTTTTGATTGGACCCTAAATTCATTAAAAAGACTATTTGGATTTTGAATTCACTTAAAGACATTTGGATTTACAACAGTGATTTCTTCTTTGGGTTTAGCACATAAATGCATAATAAGTTCTGATTCAGAATACTTTTGTAGCATATTCAGATGAATTCGTATCAATTGGAACTGATAGAACATTTTAAGAAATAGGAATTTATGCCATACTGTATGTTATTTTTAATTCTTTCACTTTGTATTGTAGGACAATAATGTTTTGTACTTTACAAAGCTTGTTGGTTGCCACTCTTTCTTGTAACATAGTTTAAGCTCCTAAGTCATTGCAAACCTCATTAGATTTTCATGACATTATGGCATTGTTTCACATTTTGCTATTTTGCAACTTGTAGACTGTTATATGTGTTTTAGAAACACAAATGTAGGTTTTAGCTTTTCTTTATTTTATTGATTATTCAAAATCTAATATTTAACTGGCTAGCTCAGAGATTGGCAGCCTACAGAACACATATCATAAGGTGGCACGTCAAGAGATTATGTGTGGCACACAAAGGGCAGCCAATAATCTTGATTTTAACTGTTACTTTCTTACTGGTGGCACATGCTTGTTCATTCTGTAATTAATCTGGATAAAATGGTATGCTGTGTAAAATAGGTTGCCTGCCCCTGAGCTAGCAGTTAAAACCAATTAGCTAGCAATTAGCATCACAATTTCTTGAGGTATAATGTGGTTTTTAAGTTAGAAGTTTATACAAACATTTTATATCTAGAACTGATTCATACAAAAAGAAATTGGGCCATAGTAACCTTGTTAAAGTGAAAAATGATGGGTGGATAGTGGGTATGACACCATTTATTAGCACATGATGGGCTATACATGGCCGTCAGAATATTTGGTGGATGAAGAACCTGGTAAAGTCTATGGTAACAACCACAAATCCATGGGAAGCTACTGGCAGGCTTTCTCACTTATCAATGCTGATTGGAGGTGATTGGATGGGTGAAGTGTCACCAGTTTATTTGTGTCTCTATGCACGTTAACCATAAAATGACCCATCAAATTTTATCTAGGATTCAAATCATTGGTGTTTGTTCTTAATGAAACATCTCTCTCTATTTCTATGATCCACAGTTTTGAAATTCTCTGTGAAAATGTTTTGAATAATATAAAATTCTGAAATACTGTAGTATCATTTATTTTCATGGGGCTGAATTTTCATGCTTTTGTGAAAAAAGACATTTGTGGATACTTCAGTTCATGGTTCTGCCTGTCAGAGGTTGCATATTAATAGGTATTTAATTTCATGGTTTAACCCAAAATAAAATATAGAAAAAGAATAAAGTTATACCAACACAAATGGCAGTCATTTGAATTTTTAAAAGAATACTACTACATGTATGAGTACAAATCAGAGACCTGACAAGTTCAATATGTATGTGTGTTCACCTATGTGTATGATTTGGAGTTTTAGAGTAACTTTAAAATTTTTTAAGTCATATCGCTATGATTTCTGCATCATGGCAGTTTATAGTGATGTCTATCACTGGGACATAATGCAGCAGACATGTAGCATGATGTCCCACCCAGTCACATTATCCTGATAACAGGCTGACCAGTCCTAAAACTAACCTCTTAATGCTGAGCACCACCTAGTCAGGCAGCTGTTTGTACCATTTTTATAAGTCTTTGGTTTGCCTTGGCGTGGATTTGAACACATTACCTCCATCATCTGAGGCAGGAGCAGCCTGATGTTTTTGTCTAAGTGAATAACATTGGAAGCTGATTCAGCCAACAACACTAAAAGAATATTACTGCTATAAGCACAAATAAAACACCTATGAAGATTATATTGTATTTTCATCTTAGAGCTGAACATCAAAGGAAGCCATTAGCACCAATCTGCAAAGATGCTAACTACATTAAAATACAGCAAGATCACTTGTTTGTGCTTCATGTACAGACCAACATCGCTGCTAGACAGAATATTTAAATTCACACTTGCACAATTGGTATGCTAACAGGTAATGGAGGCCCTGATGGAAAAGGAAGATGTTACTGGTGATGATCAGTGCACTGTATTAGTGCACCTTGAAACCTCATTAATCAAACTAATTAATGCTGAATGGATAATTTAAATTTGTGTGACAAAGAGCAAATCATTGAACCTAATTATTAGTGATTTTGAGAAAGCTGGACTTGTTTAATTCTGCAATTTGGAGATTATTGCCTGATAAGCATTTGTTTGTACTAGAAGGCTTGATTAACACAATATTCATACAATTGCTTTGCATCGAAAAACAGTGATGTGTGGGGTTTAATACTTTTGCTGTAATTTGTGTTTATACATTGCTTCAACAATAGTTCCAGCATTGTACAGATTTGTTATTCTTTTGGATTAAAATGAATTCATTAAAAGATACATAGTTCCAGGAGGATTACAATTTTTCAGCAACAATTGTACTCAAATCATGGGTCAATTTGAATTTTTGTTTTAAGTTTAAATTTCATAAAAAATAGCACTTTTTATTATTCTTTCTTTCATTTTCACTACTTTTACTAGTGTTTCACTAGCTTATGTCTTTTCTCATTTTTTTCTATCCTTACTTACCTCGCTAATCAATTTAAAGCAGTGAGTGGAAAAAACATCCATCAGATACCCTTGTCAGCATGTGTGCATTGAAACAGTATAATATGATTTAAAATTATTTTTTTCAGAGGATAAAATAAATACATGCAAAAGCTAATATTTTATTAAAGTATTGACTTTGATTTATCTAATACTAGTTGTTCAATAATCGTAAGGAATAAAACACATTAAGAAAATGGGAGGGGGTTATCATCGATGCTATGTGTCTAATTTTTCATTGAGTCTTTAAATTTATGGTTCATGGCCGCAACAAAATTAATGAGAATTAGTCCCCCACAAAAATTTCTGATACTATAGTATGAAAAAACAGTTTTACAACAATTTTTATATGTAAAAGATGAATACAAAATACCCAATGTTATAGCAGTATGAAGACACAGTTTAAAACATTTTCAGCATTTAAAAAGTTAATAAATTAAGAAATGACTTTTTCACCTGCCTGAATGGGATTGTGTAGTAGCATAGATTCTGTGTCAGAATGTTACTCTCAGTGTATGTTGCATTAACCTTGAACCATTTTGCAGTATTTGTCATTAAATGACAATTAGTTTGAAAATCGTCTTCACATAGATAATACAGATAGCTTTTTCATTTTTCTTCAGTATTTAATGTTTTTCTAAAAACCTTTAAATTAACAACGCCTTGTTTCTCATCTTATGAATGTCATAAAACTGCCATAAATTAGTTCTATATCTTTAAGCATGCTTCTGTTTTAATTTAAAAATCAGAAAATTAGAGGAAATCACCAGTCTTGAATAATTTACCCTCACTTGAGCTAGAATCAAGGATTGAACACAGTACCTCAAATATGTGAAACAATATTGCATAAAATCACTGATTTCTTGATTAAGATGCTCTTATTAATTTACTGTCTTTTTTAAAGGCTTTCTCCATCATAGCAGTCCTGAATGCCATGAAGTTCTCTCTTGGTGTTCTCCCATTTTCAGTGAAGGCTTTAGCTGATGTCTCAGTCTCTTTCAAAAGATACAAGGTATGATGTTAATGTAGTAGGTGGATGGGTGCTTATATGTAGGAAAATTGTCTTAGTTCATAGGAATTTACATTGGTTAAAGTTATTTCATCATAAAGTGTTCATGTACAGCATGACCCCGCTATAACATGGAAGTTGGGAGCGATAGAACTTGACCGTGTTATAGACCGATGCATGTTATAAGCAACCAGGTCAGTTAGCTGAAAAATATTTGTGGATGGTGGGGGGTAGATAATAAATGCATGTGCAAAAGTATGTGCTGTATTAGCACAGTTGCCATTTTAAATCGATGCATATTAAATGAGAAATATACCTGAAATGAAAACAGAGAAGGCATATAAAATATTTTACTTTATTTAGAGAACCATGCATTGGTACATATCTGTGTATACTATTTATATATACATGCCTAATTTATAGCATGAATAGAGTATCAATACCATGCACTTACCCACGAATCTCATCACATACATTGAATCCATAATACAAGTAATTCCGTCAAAAATATGGACACACATATTTAAAATATTCAATATTTTCTCACAGGTCATAAAAGTCTGAGTTCAGAGGGGAAATAATAGCATAGTCATGTAATGAATGATGAAGCACATTTACTTTTCAGCATATCCCATTTCGGTAAAAGTTAGTTTGTATTTTAAGCAGCCATTGGTAGCTTTCATAAGCATAAACTTTTTTCTTGCCAAAAGGAAACTTTCATGGCACAGTAAACATGTTCCAGTCACACTGAACAATGAAACAACCCATCAGATTCCATTGCTTTTATTTAAGTTTGGTACTGACTTCCTTTGAAAAAAGGTTCTTTGTTTATATTGAAGACTCTAGTCGACTTTCTTCGATGAAGGGTGTATGCATTATTGATGTCACCGCTAAAGGACGACTTTGGATACCCAAACAAATGCCCATTTCTTATTGTGGCACCAACATCAAATAATTGTATTGCATGATTGAGACAGATTTTTTTCCAATTGCTTAGTATGTTTTCATAACAATCGGTGCTTCAAAGGTAATGTTTTCTTTGAAATTTCAGCAAATTGTTTTATCTGGGTACATTTTTAAAATGGAATTGGCCATTCTTTGGTCAGTTGTAGTTACTCTTATTTCCTGCCTAATGAATAGACCAGCAAGTAAGATTTTTTTTTTTTTTACATTTTTGGGAGCATAATGATGCTACTTTCTATGCATGTGTCAGAACTTTATAAACGGGTCAATCAGTATAGAGATGCAGATGTTCTGGTTTGATGACAGGGATTGGTACAGAAAATGTGAGTGTTCTGAAGGATTTAATTCTGTGTGAAAAGAAGAGGAATTTTACTTACAATCCACATACAAATGTCAGTTTATGTAAATATATTAATTACTAGTGAGCAGTGAGCAGTTGAAAAGTTGATGAAAAATAGATTATGAGATAATGCCTCATCTGGTTGATCTCTGCTACCAGAAATGTAAAAAAAAACAGATATCTCACAACATATGTTACTCATGCTAGATGTCAAAATAAGTGAAATATGATATAACACTGAACTGTTAAGATGATTTATCAAAAAATGGACCAAGAATTTGTTTATGTAACAAAAGATAAATTTTGGTGCATTTTATATCAACTTTGTGGCTTCCTTTCATGGGGCCTCTGAATTTCTCCACTCCAAATCAATGATTGTATATGCAAGTTTAAACAACCAATAATGTCACCAACAAAAAAAATCACCAGATGGTATATTTTGCTGCCAATAACTTCCATCCTTCTGTCTTTGCAATGCAATAAATATGTGATTCAGCCTCAACCTCAGCACATCACATTGGAAAGCGCCATAGCCCTCTTGCACAGTGATAGACTGGACAACAATCTGCAAACACATGATACATCACAACATTTTGTTTGTCTAGGTGTGGAGTTTCAAAGACATATCAGCTATGATTATCTTCCACCCAAATGCATCAACAGTATTGTTCATGTGTCAGAGAAGGTGTCCTCCAGGAGGTTCATTCAGTGAGGGGGTTCTTCAGCCTCCTCATTTCAGTGACCCACCTGTTATACCTCACTTGCCCTTATATGTGCCCCCTGTAGATAACCCTTTTGGTGCCCAATACCCCAGTTGTTTAGATTATCAAATTATGCTCTTGGCAAGATGTGGAGTGGCCAATGGATGGAATTCATCAAAAAGCTTTGCAACTAGAAATTACAATCACTGGTTTGTCAAGTAGGCAGGGGTGAATACTTGCTATAGTACATTGTGATGGTAAGCATCAAGTGTTACACTGCAAGAGAAGGTTTTTCACATAAATCGGCAAATGAAGGCCATTCTGCATGCTTTCTATGCTTGAGTGGAATGCATCTGAAGGAAGATGAATCTGATAATGTCCAACAATCTGGCCATAGAGAACTACCTATTCAAACAAAGTGTAATGAAATCACTGGACCTTTGCATTATTCTATGAGAGTAGCTTCATTTGTGTGCCCAATTTTACATAAGCATACAAATTCAACACATTCTAGGCAGACTAAGTGTCAAGGCAGGAGAGGCCAGATGCTTCATACAGAGTTGTCTCTTTATCTTTGACTGAGTCTGCAACCTACAGGGCCAAGATCTGTTCACAATGAGAGTGAGCAACAAACTGGACATCTGCATTTCTCCATCCCCAGGTCCAGAGCCATGTGCCCTTTAAATCAGCTGGGTGGGGATATGTGCATATGCATACCTTCCATTATTATACCAAAACTAGGGCTTGTAAATTAGTTCTGATTGCCCTCTCTGATGTGACAGCCTTGATGCTCTGGCTAAAAAGAGTTATGCACCTTGATTGTGGAGAAGATCTTGATTGCTAGAGGCCTTCTAATTTAAAAGTATTTGAGGATATTGTAGTGTTTTCACTGACTGGATGCACATTAATGATGTCGCACCCCTCTGCCTCCATTCCTCAGTATGCAGATATCATTGAAGACATGATATTAGCTGCTACAAGGAACTTTATGACATGGCAAGTTTTGACAGATCAAGGCCTTACTCACTTATCTTGTTCCTAAAAGAGAACCTCCCCAGGATCTTGGCATGACTCGGTTAGAGCTCTTGCCCTCCACATCACTGTACCAGTTATCAAACAGGTTTTGCTTCCTGACAGCACTAATTTTTGATTGCAGGATGAGTGAGCACTGTCCACGGATTTGAACTACATGCATTTCTGCTCCTTAGTCATGCTCATGATGCAGACTGGTTTTGTTTCTAAATACAGGCTCTCGTTAATAAGCAGCCAACAAAATAACTACCTGAATTGAATCCTTCATTGAACTTTTGAGAGAGGCAATGCTTCATGACCTAATTTATGCCCTCAGCTGCTATTTGGTGTGCACAGAAAACATTTGCAGCAATTGTCAAATATTCCTCATACCAGTTAAGGCAGGAAAACAAGACATAACTCCACAAGCACTGGCCTTTTGGCTAAAGAGGGTTATTAGATTGGCATGCTCTGGATTTTATTGAATTAGAAATGACCTTAAGATTTTGACTGACAAAGTACAAGCAATTTCCACAAGCTTTGCTTTTGATCCTAATGTCTCAATTTGATAATGTGGAGACATTTGCTCAGTCTGCTTTCTCCATCTTCTGGTTATGTGATCATGGCTGTGCAAAAGAGGGCTGAATATTGTTGGGTCAGTGGTATCTGTCTAGATAGGTAACATGTCCTGGTCATGACAGAACATCCTCAGCTTTGCATGTTAAGGAATGTATAATCTAACATTGTGCTACCTTAACATTTGGAGAAAATGCATTTTTTTCAGCAGATAATTCATCATGCATTTGCAGGGTGATGTGTCCAGATGTTGGATGCTTAAGCTTGTTCACCTCTTTTAATATTTAATATGATAATGTAATCAGGTGATGCATTTGAAGGAGAAAGGAAATTATTTAGTAAATTATTTCTCTGAAAGTACTTAACAGATTACATTACTGTCAGTCCCTCTCACCACTACCTGCATTTTGCAAGCATCCTGTTATTTTCTTCTTCTAGTCTTAAACTGTTAAACAAGAGTTACTTCCCATTGTCTATGTTATAATAGAAACAAGCTTTTTCATTACTTATCGAGGTTGGGATTTGGAGGTAGCAGGGAATATATCCTACCATCAGTTCATTGGGCAAGTGATTTTGAGGAAACATAAACAGGAGACGTGAATTCCAAAATTTATGAAATATGTTATTTGTTTATTCAAGCAGCCTTTTCAGGAATAAAGGAGTTTACTTATGTCAGTGTTTTATTTTTAATTGTATATATGGATGTATGTTGTTTGATATTTATTATATTAAATTGATCTGTATATGAATCTGTTTATGATAATATGAAAATTTGTGACTGAATTTAATAAATTACAAAATTGTGTAATAAAGTTACCTTGAAAAAATCTAGATGCCTTGAACATCACTCTTACATTTCTGAATATCATTTTTGATCTTTTGACATGACATTACATGCATCTAATTTGAAATTAGCAAAAATATGAATTTTTTTTAATTTCATGTGCAAGGCATAATGTAATTGATTTATTTTCATGGTTACCTTTAGAATATTTTACTGATGGAGGAGGTCCAGCCACACAAATGGGACATTTTCAATGACAAGTTTGCCATAGTACTGAACAAGGCTGCATTTTCTTGGGATGAGGCCAAGATGGAAGTGAAAGAGACAAGTCTCGCTGATATTGAAGTCAGTGTTACAATGAATGATATGAAAAGCAAAGGTAAGACGTTTGCATTACATAACAAATAGACCTATATTAATGTTTAATATTATATATCTTGAACAGTATCATATATTGAGGTGAATTAAACCAGTATATGTTCATATATCTCCTGTTTTCCACATATCAGGGAACTTTTTAAAATTATATAATTTGCCATATACACTCATTTGTTAGACAGAAGGCATAGACCCAGATCTGCTATTGCAGACAGATGTGGGGCTGTGCAGTTTGTGTAAGGAGTATTCAATAAAACAAACATCATTGACCTTAGATCTAATGGCACATTATGTGATGGCAGATCAGGGTCTATGCTGTTTGCAGTTAGACACAACTTACAAGTGGATTATGTTAGGTAATATGCATAAATTGAAATGTATAAAATGTTGTTGTTGTTGTGGGGCTTAGCGCCAGTTTTCAGCACACGATAGGCTATACATGGCCGCTAGTAATTATGGTGGATAAAGAAACCCCGAAATCACCGGAAAGAATCACCAACCCACGAGAAGCTACTGGCAAGCTTTCTTACATATCTATATTTGCCGAATCTTAGACTCGAACCCACACAGACAGAGGTGAGATGGCAGTGATTGTAACGGACAGCCAGCGCTTTAGACCACTCAGCCACTTTGGGCCCAATGAACAAAATGTAAATTGTTGGAATGTCAGAAAGAGTCATACAAATAGATGGCTTAGAAATTTTTAAGAGATAAAACAACTATGATAATCCAGTACTATTTGTACTATTAGTGTAGTCAGTAAGATTAGTGATCAGTATTTTAAAAAGAGTCCTATATTTTTAGATAGGATTATTGATGACAATATATAATTCAGTTAATACTTGAAAAAACATTGCTAAATAAGTTGATATACCAGGAATTTCTCATATATTATTGGAAGGATGTTTGTGAAAACTCTTTTTACTACATGTGTAAGATTTGTGATAATGTTTCTACTACATGTGTAATGTTTGGAATGATATTATTATATGCATATAGCTTGTCATGCTTTCTCTACATGTCTGAGGTTTGGGATTAAATTACTTTATGTGTAAAATTATGATAATCTTTCTACATGCATAAAGTTTGGGACAATAACTACATGTTTAAAATTTGGGACAATAACTACATGTGTAACATTTGGGACAATAACTACATGAGTAAAATTTGGGACAATAACTACATGTGTAAAATTTGGGATAATATTACTACATGTGTAAAGTTTGGGACAATAACTACATGTGTAAAATTTGGGACAATAACTACATGTGTAAAATTTGGGATAATATTACTACATGTGTAATGTTTTGGACAATAACTACATGTGTAAAGTTTGGGACAGTAACTACATGTGTAAAGTTTGGGACAATAACTACATGTGTAAAATTTAGGACAATAACTACATGTGTAAAATTTTGGATAATATTACTACATGCATAAAGTTTGGGACAATAACTACATGTGTAAAGTTTGGGACAATAAATACATGTGTAAAGTTTGTAACTTGATATGCTATTATTCTTGACTTGTATAAGCATGAAGTTAGGACATCATAATGCATTCACAGGTGAGACACCACATTCCTTAGAACCCTTACTTTCGTATGTGAACTCAATAATAGACTCCTCAGGTCCATATTTCAATTTTATGTCTGAATATATATTTTCCTTAAAGCATGGTAATAATTGCAATACAAGGATGTCCTGATGTTGGAGTCATATAGGACTCTATATATTGACCCTAAAGCATGGTAATAATTGTAATGCAAGGATGTCCAGACCTTGGAGTCATATAGGACTCTATATATTGACCCTAAAGCATGGTAATAATTGCAATACAAGGATGACCAGAACTTGGAGTCATATAGGACTCTATATATTGACCCTAAAGCATGGTAATAATTGCAATACAAGGATGTCCAAGCCTTGGATTCATGTACGACTTTATATATTGACCCTAAAGAATGGTAATAATTGCAATACAAGGATGTCCTGATGTTAGAGTCATATAGGACTCTATATATTGACCCTAAAGCATGGTAATAATTGTAATGCAAGGATGTCCAGACCTTGGAGTCATATAGGAGTCTATATATTGACCCTAAAGAATGGTAATAATTGCAATACAAGGATGACCAGAACTTGGATTCATATAGGACTCTATATATTGACCCTAAAGAATGGTAATAATTGCAATACAAGGATGTCCTGATGTTAGAGTCATATAGGACTCTATATATTGACCCTAAAGCATGGTAATAATTGTAATGCAAGGATGTCCAGACCTTGGAGTCATATAGGACTCTATATATTGACCCTAGCATGGTAATAATTGCAATACAAGGATGACCAGAACTTGGAGTCATATAGGACTCTATATATTGACCCTAAAGCATGGTAATAATTGCAATACAAGGATGTCCAGGCCTTGGATTCATGTACGACTTTATATATTGACCCTAAATAATGGTAATAATTGCAATACAAGGATGTCCTGATGTTAGAGTCATATAGGACTCTATATATTGACCCTAAAGCATGGTAATAATTGTAATGCAAGGATGTCCAGACCTTGGAGTCATATAGGAGTCTATATATTGACCCTAAAGCATGGTAATAATTGCAATACAAGGATGACCAGAACCTGGAGTCATATAGGACTCTATATATTGACCCTAAAGCATGGTAATAATTGCAATACAAGGATGTCCAGGCCTTGGATTCATGTACGACTTTATATATTGACCCTAAAGAATGGTAATAATTGCAATACAAGGATGTCCTGATGTTAGAGTCATATAGGACTCTATATATTGACCCTAAAGCATGGTAATAATTGCAATACAAGGATGACCAGAACTTGGAGTCATATAGGACTCTATATATTGACCCTAAAGAATGGTAATAAATGCAATACAAGGATGTTCAGACCTTGGGTTCATGTTGGACTCTATATATTGACCCTAAAGCATGGTAATAATTGCAATACAAGGCTGTCCTGATGTTGGATTCATATAGGACTCTATATATTGACCCGAAAGCATGGTAATAATTGCAATACAAGGATGTCCAGACATTGGATTTATATAGGACTTTATATATTGACCCGAAAGCATGTTAATAATTGCAATACAAGGATGTCCAGACCTTGGATTCATATAGGACTCTATATATTGACCCTAAAGAATGGTAATAATTGCAATACAAGGATGTCCAGACCTTGGATTCATATAGGACTCTATATAAATTGACCCTAAAGAATGGTAATAATTGCAACACAAGGATGTCCAGACCTTGGATTCATGTTGGACTCTATATATTGACCCTAAAGCATGGTAATAATTGCAATACAAGGATGTCCTGATGTTGGATTCATATAGGACTCTATATATTGACCCGAAAGCATGGTAATAATTGCAATACTAGGATGTCCAGACCTTGGATTCATATAGGACTCTATATATTGACCCTAAAGAATGGTAATAATTGCAATACAAGGATGTCCAGACCTTGGATTCATATAGGACTCTATATATTGACCCTAAAGAATGGTAATAATTGCAATACAAGGATGTCCTGATGTTGGAGTCATATAGGACTCTATATATTGACCCTAAAGCATGGTAATAATTGCAATACAAGGATGTCCAGACCTTGGATTCATGTAGGACTCTATATATTGACCCTAAATCATGGTAATAATTGCAATACAAGGATGTCCAGACCTTGGATTCATGTAGGACTCTATATTGACCCTAAAGAATGGTAATAATTGCAATACAAGGATGTCTTGAACAGTATTTCCTTAATGTAATGAGATCTTGTTCATTACATGTAAAAACTATACTTTGGTTTTCACACAAATGGAGAGTAAATGAAGGAGATGTTTGTTTGAGATTTGTCTCTGATGTTTTCTGCTAAACGTTACAAAATTATCTCTGGAAGCAAGCCAAAGCCACCTTGTTTTCTCAGTCACAAAATATCTGAAAATAATATTCTGATATGAAAAGGCTGAAATAATATCTGTTACAAATAATAATAAAGCTGAAATAATAATATCTGTTACAAACATAATGTCTTTCAATTTAATCCAAAGCAGCTTGTGAAAAACTTAAGACTGTTTTCCATGCAAGATTATCACAGGATTGAAAAAAATTGGTCATTTGTTTAAAAGCTGATGCTGTTTTAATTTTGAATAAGTAATTCGTTCCAAATGAATTCCAGTTTCTGAAAAATCTTGAAAGCTAACTAAAAACAACCAAACTGCTTTATGAAATCAGACCTTGCACTTTTATCATTTTACTGTCATAAAAGGGATTGGTATGTCACAAACAAATACTTGAATATATCACTTCAGTCTCTGTCTGATTAAGTATGGGTAGGAAGCAGCAAAATAAATACCTTTGAGTCTACTGTAAGCATATATGGCAGCCATCATGCTTTTGGTGTAATCATGATGCATCTTTTAACAAATCTGATTCTTACAGTTGCTTGTACCCGTATAAGGACTACCCTATTTTGGTATATTAAAATATAAAAACAAAACAATATAATGTTGTCTGGCATTTTTATTATCATCTTTTTATTTTAAAACAAGATTGCTGTGAAGGAATAGCATATGAATACATTGTCTTTTATATATCTGCATGTATTTTCATTAATTTCTATTTATCACAGCTTTTGTATGTTTGTGATACATTTCCTAGAATACAGATAGATTTCTTCAGTTTGACAACTTGTCTCACAGGTTCATTGTATTTTGATAATATATTTAGACAGCAGACCAGTCTATACTTAAGAATCATTAGATGTTAGGCAAAAGAGGCTTTATCATGTGACTCAAGGCTGTCATATGACTGAAAAATGTTAAAAGAGAAGGATCTTGTTAAACTTGAAAACATGTTGGACAAGAAAAAGGACAAATCGATCAAATCAACAGCACTTTACAAATTTAAATTTGAATTTTGTTTGGTGGAACTTTTCTGGTGGAATGTATTGGCCTTCTGTTAATTAAACTAGCACTCAGTAATAAAGATAGTAATTACAATAAACTATCATCAAAGATAAAATATTTTTCATAGTCGACTTCATTGACAAAATGTTTCAGCAAAAGAAAGAGTTAGATGATGAGATCTAAATTTGAATATGGTCCATATTTAGTACCTGAATCCCAGCAATGCAGTTTTATTATCAACTACCTACCCCAAGTTCAGATAGTTCTAACCCTCACTCAGTAACAAACAAAATATCAATTTTTAGGCAGGTAAACAGCTTGGGGATGATTTACAATCTTAAAAGCTATGAATTGTTTGTGTTTCAATTTCATTGCTTCTAAGTAATACTCATAATAACAAAGGTCTGCACCTTTTATGATATGTAGAACTGGTACCTGTTGTCTCCTGGAGTCAAAGAACTTGAGATTTCTAAGCAATCATATTTGTAAAACATGATACAATTCTCAGATGAGTGATCTCCCTTGTATAAGGAAAACCCTTTTTGCAAGAATAAATGGTAGTTTCAGTCACTTTTATTAGTGGGAGGTGGGGACAAAACTTTCATGCAGGCAAATCTAGGCAGGTGGTATATTGTTAGAATTATATTTGAATACAGGCCTCTCTTGAGAATGGGGCAAGGAGACTTCACACAGACACACACACGAACACACACACACACACACACACACACACACACACACTTTACCAGTAGAAAAATGTTGGACTACACTCACTATTAGGATCTACTTGCAGTTGAATAGAAAAATTGTAAAAGTTTGATTTATCACTACTCATGGAAGGAAAATAGATTTGGATAGTGAATGTGGTTTGGACAATAGTAATGATATGTTTGTGGATAAAATTATGTCAGACTTTAGATATGTACTTTCTTTAGTATTAACTTTTTCCTCATATTCCTAGAAAAGCAATACATATCTAATGGCATTCCCTCCCAAGAAGGGACAGTCACTAGTGATGAAAAGGAGAAACTTGTCGATAGAAAGACAGTGCAGATGGGTGATGGTTCAGTGACCACTGTCCAGATACATGTGTCAACTATCATGGACCTGACATTAATGATTGAGAAGGTAATCAGAATTTAATATTGTCAGTTGACCTTTGTTTAGCTTTTTCTTCAGTACACCCACCTGTATCTGACTAATGTTTTATATGATATTTTTAGTATCAACTCTTTGCATTGGAGCCTCAGTGTAAAATTACAATTGATAGTACTGAAGGATCCATGGAAATGCCAACAGAAATCCTATTTTTCATTGGTGAGAAGTTTAAACACTACAGTTTATCCAAGAGACAGCAAAACTATAAAATGATTTTTTTTTAGAGAAAGATGGAATTTTTTCTTGATGTCTGCAGATTTGCATCATTCAAGATTGTGTTAAATAAATCCAAATAAATTCTTAATTCAGACAACTTGTATGGACTATTTAAATAATGTTTGTCAGTGAAAATCCTTTGATGGCTTTGAAGAGCATTCAGAATTATTGCCATTTTGGATCTGTTTCCTTGATGACAGTTTTTTTCTCTTTTTTATTCTATTCATTTGTCTATGTCTAGTTAATTTTCTTCCATTCCATCTCTGACTTTCTTCCTTCCACTCTATCCATCAAGATGAACAGTTTGTAAAATACGTGAATACTGTGGCATCTATAAATGCAATGAGAAGGTGCCATAAAAAAATGTCTAACAACAAACTGTAGACTTCAATAAGTTGGTTTAAATTAATATATTTAAAATTAGTTTTCCACATGAATCACGTGAATTGTCAGTTACAGCTTGCTATTCATTCTCACGCATACAGTACCTATTTATACGCTGTGACTAACATTACAAGTTTTGGGGAAAGAACTCTTTATTTAAAATAATATTTAAATTGTCTAATTTGTGATTTTAGCAGTCACCATGATGTTCATTATGTTTGCAAATGATGCAGAAATCAGGGATAGATGAATGTTGATTGCAAACTGAAATTAGGTGATAATTAAAATTTGTGCAACAGAAAAGTTGCCTTATAAGATGGGTGGCCTTTTCAGAGGGGTGCTAAATTTTTTGTGAGAAGTATATTTAATGTACACAGTAAGAAATCTAGATTCTTCATTGCATTTAATATCTTTGTTTAAATGTAACATAAATTATTAATAGGTTCTTGTTATAATAATTAACATTTCTCTTAACTAAATATGCATTAATAGTTTTTATTCTGGCATAAGTGTGATATGCGAGTGGATGTTATTGTCATGTACATTGCAAAACCATTCAAAAATGTTACTCAAATCTTGGTACATACATAATTCTCTTTCCATTTGCTCCATTTTCCCACTGCTGCTGACTAAATTCCTTATCGGTTACGATGGTTTTTTTTGAGTTTTTTCTGCATGAAATTGTTTTATTTATTGAGTCTTTTCTACCTACAATTGTTCAGCAAGCCCCCCTCCCCACCCAAAGTTATAGACTATAATAACAAACTTTTTTCTAAAATAATCTCAGTTTATGTGATGACTTGTTAATATTTGGCAATGATTTGTTCAGATGTTGCTAACTGGATGCAATTTAATTATGTAGACAAAACTTTTGTAGAGCGGATGAAATGTCTTCTTCGTAAAGGAAGTGATAAATGTGTTGCCACATGATTGTTCTGTCTTTGTCTGGTACACCATTTTGTTCAAGGTTAATTTCTCTGCACAAAATCTATTTTTAGCCTATGCTTACCCTGTTATGATATTGACAGTTATGACTGGTTATGTTGCCCAATACAAGATTGATGAAAGAAATTTTCTGCATTTAAACAAAATGCCAGGTATTTTTAAAGGTAGTAATTTTGTCACGTGATTTATTAGTGGCAGTCTGGTACCCTATTGTTTTTACATTTCTAGACACTAAGTAAGAGAAGCCAAAACAGCTTCATTATGTATGCAGATTTAACCTGAACAATAGCACCTCACCACCATTAGGAGTTGTAAACTTGACAATTATTGTCAACAGTAATAGCCACTAATTATGAAAGTGAACAAGCTCAACCACTTACTAAGGAAAGCCATAAAGGCTATCAAGCCATTTTCCCCATTGACTTATGTATTGTCAATCAATACTGCCACTTCTCAGCTGTTGCTACTGTTCAATAATTGTAATCTTAACAATTGTCAGAGTGACTAAAATGGACACCTCCTGATAACACAGCAGTAAGGCTAGTCATCAGATTATGTGTACTCACCATTTTGTATGGATTAAAATTTGAGTCTTTCTCAGCTTTTTGGAATAAATGTGGCTTCTCATGAGGCATAAATGATATAATACTAACTTTAGTGGTTCATGTACTTCAGTTAACACTTCTTTCAGTAATGAAAACCTGACATGGGAAACAGAAATTTGATTACTTAACACATGTTATAGAATAAAATACTGGCTCTGGATACATATTAAAAATAAAATGCGGCTTCTTGAGTGGGAAACATTTTATATTTTTGCACTAATATGCTGGCTGCTGGTCATATTAGTGGGGTGTCTTTTTGTGAAGGGTACTTTTGAACACAAACTTGTCGGTGCTGATGGATTCTGGCCATAAGGAGTAAGTGGCTGCTGGTCAGGGGGGCCATTTAAGAGGGGGACCAGTGTGTGTGTGTATATATATATATATATATATATATATATATATGAGTTAAATTTATACATAGTCATCTACCTAAATAAATGTGAAGTTTTGAAATGGCTTTTTTTCAATGTAGCAATGCAGTCAATAATTCCATTAGCATGTAATGGTATAAAATCCATGCAAATTTATGACTTCTTCAGAAATATATACAAAATGAAACTTTATCCTTTTTTGAGTATATTTATGGAAACATCATATCCACATTTTTCAATCAATAAAGATGGTGGTATTATTTTTTGCGAGGTATTTTTCTACCATGCTTTTAATTTTAAAAGTTTTATGTTACCCTAAAGCAGCTGTATGGAAAATTAAAATTGAACATATTTCAAGAATCTGTCTGGATACAAAACATTTTATATGTCTTTTAAGTTATGCAAAATGTTTTGACAGTGTTAACTTATATTGATGTTCGTTAGCATTTCTTTTTTTATTAAAATAATTTTAAAAATATCACCAGTTAAACTGACTAGGATATGAAATAAAGAATATCTACATTTTTACTACATATAAGGAAATAATTTTCAAATTGAAGTTAAAACATTGTATTGTCACAAGTAACAAAGGCACTACAAGATTGCACTACTTCAAAACTTATATAATTTCATACATGTCAACTATTATGATTTTGTGGTAATCATTGCACTTTTTGTTCACAGGAGTACATCTTATGTACACCTATATGATTGTTTTTTCCAGTATGTCAAAATGTTTAATGAAAATAAAACAATAGAAAGTTGTGTTTGTCTTTTATCAATTCTTTAATTCCACTCATCAATAGAATTTGAGAATATTCAAAAAGTAAGTCTGCTGCATAAGAATAGAATAGGTGATAATTTAATCATCATAGAACTATGTGCTCTAACTAATTTTCTATTTATATCAACTGTATTGACCTATTTCCAAGAAAACAGATGAGATTCTTTAATTTGATTCTTTTCTTCTCAGATTTATTTATATTGATTAACAAGTTAGTTAGCCAGTCTGTTCTTGTAAAGAAAATTGTGCCAAATATTATGCAAAACTAGCTTCTACGGTTTGACTTGTAGGTGAAATGTTTTAGAGCAGATGAGTCTTTTTAAACTTCAAAACATGTCTGATCAAAAACATGTCTGATCAAAAACATGTCTGATCAAAAAAGGAGACATCAACACCACTTTACAAATTGGTGAAGATGAGTATGAGAGTGGTGCAATACAGTAATTGGACTCGGCTCTTTGCAGAATTTGTGGACTTCATGACTCTTCAGCACTTAGACTTGTAGCTCATTAAAGTGAGAGTTGAAAATAAATAGTTTTTCAGTATGTTTCACATTTGTTTTCTAGTTCTAATGTACATGGATTTTTCCCACTTTTGACCATTTTATTAGTAAAAATAAATACATTTTTCATACAGTGTACTGTAATTATGGCATGTGATATTATAGCCTACCAATATTAGTACTGTTAATATATAGATTAAACATTTCTTCATCAGATTACACTTTTGTTTGCTACTAGCAAAAATTACGATTAAACCTCTCTCTGGGTTTGGCATTTATTTGTTTTCTGTACCACACAATATTTACAGAATTTTTTTTA
The DNA here is from genome assembly GCA_016746295.1 of Potamilus streckersoni. Lineage (NCBI taxonomy): Eukaryota > Metazoa > Mollusca > Bivalvia > Unionida > Unionidae > Potamilus > Potamilus streckersoni. The sequence continues at coordinate 332,884 of JAEAOA010000493.1, forward strand.
AAAACAATTGTAATAAAAAATATCTGGCACATTATGTTGTAAATAAAAAGTTACATCACACTTCCTTTAATTGCATTGTTCTAATGAAAGTTGCTTTTTATCAGGCAAAGAAATCATCGACTGATAAAAAGTAATAAATTGTCTTTTTACTAATTTGCCAGTGTCCTTTTATAAGGTTAGGACATAATTCAAGATATTTTTAAGACATGCAAAAAACCTTCCAGATTCCTGAACTACAGTATCATAATCTGATTTTATCTTGTCCTTAACAGGGAAAACTAGTTGGTGTCTGTGGATCTGTCGGTTGTGGAAAGACTTCACTAATATCAGCTCTGTTAGGACGGGTAAGATATACAGTCTACTTTGTCTGTTGGTAGAGGATGAATGATATTATATTTTGTTTATGTGATAGTCACTGTCATATCATATATACATGTACTTTGACAATGAACATTAAATCCTATCGGATATTTAGGCAATGACAAGCAACTGTGTCAATTTTCGTAAAACCAATATTCGTCGGTAAGTGAGACACAGCAGTCATTTTTATAGTGCTTGCAGCATAAGCATCATCAATAGCTCATAAAGGTTTTGGTTCAAGTTTTTGATTTGATATATTCTCAAAAACCTGGCATGAATCATTAGACTAAGATGCTTCATTCTGTGACACACTAACTTTCCTTATGACCTTGGGATCAAGGTCACAGTTATAGAAAATTTGCATTAAGATTTTGGTCAAAGCTTATTCATTTAGTACTTATATTTCCAAAACCCCTTGATGGATTTTGTTCATAATTGAAATTAATAATTATTAATCTAAACAATTCAATCAGTGAAATTTGTTCATACTTAGGCTGAATCTTTATGAAATTAATACAATTCATTCTGTGACATGCTCACTCAACTTTTGACCCTGAGGTCAAGGTCAATTGTTTTACTTTCTTTGTTGTTGTTGTAGGACTTAATGCTATTTTTCAGCACATGATAGGTTAAAATTGGTGGCCAGTATTAATGGTAGAGGAAGAACACGGGAAAACCCTAGAAAGAACCAGCAACCCATGAGTATCTACTGGCAAGCTTTCTCACATACCCACATTGGCCAAATCCGAGACTCGAATGCACGCAGACAGATGTGAGATGGTAGTGATCCATAACAGAGAGTGTTAGACCACTTGGCCACTCAAAGCCCCCAAATGTTTTACAGTTGAGCCTGAATTCTGAGCTCAACTTGCAGGTCTTTTTTTCTGCCTCCATCCCATCCTCACCATCAATGTGAGGTTACCATTGCCAATATACACTTTCTTATGTTTGGTTTATTTTTGCATTGGTCACAGTTGTAGGGCTTTTTCTATGATCTAAGTGTATCTGGTTTGAATAAAACAATTTTTATATCCCACTAGCAAATGTTCTAGGGTATTATAGTTGTATTACTGTTGTCCATCTAGGCAGGCTGAGAGGTATGCATTTTGGTTTCCAGATATTATTTTCTAGGTAACTGATTTCAGTGTGAATTGGTACATACATTCCCCTTAAACCAGGAAATATACATTCTAATTTAGATGACAGCATCTCAGTGGTGAAGGTAATACTTTGCTAAAAATAGATTTTGCTTGTGAATTTCATTTCTGGGTGATAACTTAAGTTCTTGATAAAATAATTTATTATATTTTCCACTGTGCCCAAAGAAGGACCCATTCTGATTTAGGAACAGTAGCTCAAAGGTCAAGTTGCTAAAATTTGATTTGGTCATTGCATTTCATTTTTGGACAATAACTACTCAGCACATTTGTATGAAATTTTATACATGCATTTCATATATTTATATAACTATAACTGTACATAAAATAACTTATTTTTGGTGAACTTTAATTCTTGCTCCCATTTGCTTACTATCAGTAATTAGGGAAAAGGACTATGTAAAATATTTCTTTACATTATTTGTGTTGAATTTGAAGGACTGTCATTTAAAGTTTTCTTTAAAAAAAAAATATGATTCACAATTACATGTTCAAGAAAAGATAAAGAACTTCTCGCATATATACACACTTAAATGTTGATTGCAACTGCAAACTACATAAATACTGATCTACCATCACATCAACAGATCAGGGTCTATTTAGTTTATTCTACTGATTAGTCCAGAATCACATGACACATCAACAGATCAGGGTCTATATAGTTTATTCTACTGATTAGTCGATTAGTCCAGAATCACATGATACATCAACAGATCAGGGTCTATTTAGTTTATTCTACTGATTAGTCCAGAATCACATGATACATCAACAGATCTGGGTCTATATAGTTTATTCTACTGATTAGTCTAGAGAAGCTGCATAGATCAAGAAAATTATGTAACAGCAGATTTGAGTCTATACAGTTTGAAGTTGTGATTATGTATGTGTCAAATACTGATCAAGATTTTTCTCTCCTTTTTCTGCCCTTCCACTTTTTTCGTACAATATAGCACTTAACTGAAAATAAATTAGAACCAGGCCTGCTTTTGAATTTCTCTGATGTTTATGTTAAAACTTTCAAGTCATTCAGATTTGCTGGATATTGCTTACAGATGATTCACAAGTCAGGGAAAGTTGCCATGAAGGGGAGTGTGGCCTATGTCCCACAACAAGCCTGGATCCTGAATGACACAATCAGGGAAAACATTCTGTTTGGAGAAGAATATGAGGAAGACAGGTATAGCTTTTAAACATGCATATTGTATTATTCTGTGTTTAAGTGACTAACACTGTGTATCTGTTTTTTGTCTATCTGTCTGTCATTGCTTCTCCTTTTAAACTTCTGAGTGGGAATTTATCAAATTTTAATAAATAGAATGTTTACATTGTGGCTATTTTTGAGAGTGGTATGAATTTTGGCTCTCTTATTGGTGATCATTGAAATGGGGTCAAGAGGTTAAATGTACAAAAAGTGCAGTTAAATTGACATTTTTGAATATTTTTGTTCTAGACTTTTTACTTCTATTTGTTGAAAGAAGACATGTACAGGATATAAGATTGTGCGAATCCCTCAGATTTACTGAACAGTACCATACCATAAAATTGAGTACATTTGAATACATTACACATGGTTGCTTTGCCATGAGCATAATAAAGCCTATAACATTCATTAATATTAACAATTTGGTCATGCAAATGATTGACTTACTTTTGTATTAACTTTCATAATCAAGTGCTTATCTAGTGACTTGACCATTTTTTTCTGTACCGGAGTATCCCAGTGGTCAAGTGATATAAATCACGGATCACTGCCATCTCACCTCTGTCTGTGTGGATTTAAGTCTAGCATTAGGCAAATGTGGATATGTGAGAAAGCTTGCCAGTAGCTTCTTGTGTGTCAGTGGTTCTTTCTGGTGATTTCCCTATTTCTTTCTCCACCATTAATACTGGCCGCCATGTATAGCCTATCTTGTGCTGAAAAATGGCGTTAAGCCTCACAACAACACAACAACAACTGTACCAGAGCAATGAGACAAAAGCATTTGATTATTTGTTAGGTTAATCATTTTGCTAGCTGCACTTGGTGAGGTTGTACAATGGGGGCATGCACTTTTTGGTAGACTCGCATATCTCATCTGTTATCTGGAGTTCTAATACATGCAAAACAGATCCATTGTCATAATACATGATTACTGCCTCAGTGCTTATAATAAAGATGAACATCTAAGTTTTAGTTTTATTCATTAAAACATATGCCTTTAAATGAAAAAATTAACAAGGTTTGTAAAATGAGTTTTATAATTTAACCATATGTTATCATTTGTTCATATATATATATGCACATGCAAATTGATAAGAGTGTAAAATAATTAATATGGGATTAATTAATCCTGGAAGCATGAACATTAAATTAAGTGTTTAGAGTGTGACTGATAATTCATGATCCTATTTGCAGACTTCTAGTTTGAAAATATCTGTGTCTTGTTGAATCAGAACATATTGTCTATGAGTTATGTGGCACATTTTCCAGTACATATAATTGTAATCTGTCCTTTTCTACAAGTTTTTAAGGTTGGTATTTTTTAATTTTCTCTGTATTAGGATTATTATCTTTTTTTTTTTTATCATGCTAAACAGTTACCTAAAATTCTTTTGCACTTAAAATGTATACAATTTGCTCATTGTTAACTCTATTCTGACCTTAAAATGTATAAAATTTGCTCATTGTTAACTCTATTCTGACAGGTATAATGCTGTTGTAGAAGCTTGTGCATTGAAGGAAGATTTTGAGACCTTCATTTGTGGCGACATGATAGAGGTATGATTTTGTGTTTTATATGATGAAAAGAAATAATAAAAGCATTTGTATTTTTTTGGGTGATACCAAATTTTGCCTTATTTTTGTTGGGGATAAATAGGAAGAAAGTTCAGATTATCCATGCATTGTGCAGTGAATTTATTTGTTTTTCAGGGTGTAAGTTTTCATGGCATTGCAAAAAGTGATATTGTCTTTGATTCGTTGATCCATGGATTAAGGATGTTTTTTTTAGGATTCCATGAAATTGACACCTCAAGAATAATTATGAAATTCAGAATGTGTTTAGAATGATTTGAATAATAAGAGGTTATAGATAATATATTGAGTACAACAATCGGCAGTTATGCATTTCTCCAAATTTAAGTGTTATCATTGTAATTCAGAATAATACCTTGACTTACAGTTTGCTGGAAATTCTGAAAAGTTAAATTTCAGAAAATTTATGTTATTAAAGTACATTTTTGTCCATCTGGGGAATTTGTCATTTTCTGAAAAAATCCTTTTTGTTTTTGTCTGGCGTGTTAGGACACTTCCACCTATAGTACATGCATGATTACGGATCTAGTTAAATAGGTTAAATTTAGGTTCAGTTTTATCATTAATACTTAATTTTTTTTACTTATTGTTTCTTCTTGACTAATGAAAACCAATTATAAGGTAATTTCACTTCTTCATTTCCCTCATTTAGTGTTACGTGCACTAATATGATATGGCCCAGTTTGAATATACCTTATTGTAAGGGTCTTTAATCTTTATGTTATATTCACCATTATGATGCAGCCTTGCTACAGTATACCTCATTTGTGTTCCTTATTGTTGTGTTTGTCGGCACTATTACGAATGAGCTTTGTTATGGCTAACCTCATTACAGACCATTCCAGTGTCCTAGTGGTTAGTGTATCTTCCTCGGATGTATGAGGTGATGGGTTCAAATCCATGCCAAATCATACCAAAGACTAATAAAAATGGTACAGACAGCTGCCTTGCTAGGTACATAGCATTAGGAGGATAGTGTAAGAAGTGGTCAGCCTTTTATCAGATAATTTTACTGGGTGTGACATGATGCTACATGTCTGTAGCATCATGCCTCAGTGTTAGACAGCAAAATAAGCTGCCACACTGTAGGCATCTTAGCAATATGACCAAGAAATTATTAAAGCTGCATTAAAAATCCAAATCACACACACACACACACACACACACACACACACACACACACACACACACACACACACACACTGACACCAAAATACACACACAAACACACACACAGTCACAGAAATCTCACTATACAGGTGCCTCATCTAGGTTTTATATGTACTATTATAATATAGCCTTGTTACAGTATACTTTTATTATTAGGGTCCCACATATTTGTGTTTGTATTGCACTATTATCTTGCTGCCTTGCTGCAATGTACCTCATTATAAGGGCCCCTCATCTTTGCATTATATACAGTATTATGAAAGCCTTGTTGCAGTATTTCAGTATTTCTCACAATAAGTATCCCTTATTGTTGTGCTATATGCATTTTTATAATACAACCTTGTTACATATAACCCCATTATAAGGGTCCATCTTTTTTGTGTTATATATACAGTTGTGATTCAGCCTTATATAGCATACCTCATTATAAGGGTGTCTCACCTTTGTGTTATATACACTATTATGATGCAGTTTTTTTTCTGTATACCTCATTTTAAGGGTGCCTCATCTTTTTGTTATATTCACTATTATAATACAGCCTTGTTACAATACACCTCATTACAAGGCACTCATTTATAATACTGGTGCCTCCCATGAACAGCATTAAAAAGTGGGAGTACATTTGTGTCACATTAGCAGTTTTTATGTCCTAGCATAGGTTTTGAAATTACACCGCACACCATAGTTTTTTATGTCTGCCAAGATTGTTGGAGTCCTTCATGTATTGGATAAGAAAATTCCACCCAAGATTCAGATCATTGCATATACGCAAAGTTTTGATGAATTTCTGAAGCAAAATTCTTTTCCTGAGGATGAATGCATAATGAATGGTTATTTATCTCACACTGAATGAATGCATAATGAATGCTTATTTATCTCACACTGAATGAATGCATAATGAATGGTTATTTATCTCACACTGAATGAATGCATAATGAATGCTTTTTTATCTCACACTGAATGAATGCATAATGAATGGTTATTTATCTCACACTGAATGAATGCATAATGAATGCTTTTTTATCTCACACTGAATGAATGCATAATGAATGGTTATCTCACACTGAATGAATGCATAATGAATGGTTATTTATCTCACACTGAATGAAAAATGAAGGTCAGAGTTAGAATGACATACTGTGAGTATTGATGTAACTTTAAAACAGCAGAATTCAGACTTATTGTCCGTCACATAAGCAACTTTCAATATATATCATATGCAAATTTAAATTGTTACAATTTTAAATATTTGTCATTTCACATGAATCCTAATGATGCATTACAAATTTATTGTTACCTGACATGGGTAAGTGCCAATACAGTGCTTAGTTATTTTATGATGTGCCATACACATGAGTTAGGCATGGTTATATCTGTTATAGAGTTAGGTCAGTTATGTGAAGAGTGCACAAATTTATCAGCCACTATGACTGGTTCTTGCAGATTGGTGAGCGAGGAATCAATCTGAGTGGTGGACAGAAACAACGAATCAGTCTGGCTAGAGCTGTATACAGTAACAGAAACATCTATCTTCTGGATGACCCACTCTCTGCCGTGGACATCCATATTGGACGACACATTTTCTCACAATGTGTTTGGAAATTATTGAAAGGGAAAACAGTTATCTTTGTAACACATCAGCTTCAGGTATGCCATCTGTTTAACCATTGGTCATAGGTATGTTATCACTGTAATCATCAGGTATGCTTATAACAGGATTAAGTTTATTGTAAGAGATGCAACATCTACCATATATACATATATACATACAAATCAGATCCAACTGTAAAACTGCATAGACCCAGATCGGATGTTGCATAATATGCCACGAGATCTGGGTGTGTTAAGTTTGTTAGTATTAATTAGTACAATAAACAATGTAGATCCTGATCTGCTAGTGCATTATGTGATAGTAGGTCATGGTGTAAGTTGTTTTCAGTAAAACCCAAGTATTTAGTTGAGAAATAATATGTTTTCTTGCTCAGTTATGGTGTATTCATTCAGTACAATAAAAATAACGTTGAATGCAAAATGAATTTTTAACTTGTTTGCTTCATGGTAAACAGAAAATATTTTAATTTGTGTATCAAGATACAGTTAAGAATTGGTGTAATTTTATCTATTTACCTGCCATACACCCAGTAGTTGGTTTATTTCTCAGAAATGACAGGTATTAAGTTGAATGATTCACAAATTTAGTTATGTCTCAATAGATCTATAAAGCTGGCTGGCTTGTAAGTCACTCACATATATCAAGCAATTTACATCAGCTTACCAGGAGTCTGTGCTGGCTTGGAAAATAATGAAGTAAAACCATCATACTTGATTGGCTCCTTCACTGAAACTTTAAATTGCATCTAAAAATTTCACAGATATTTTTCATTATTATGAAAGGATGTGAATAGTGATAGAACATATTTGTTTTTGTATCAATGTTTGTTGAATATGGAAATATAACTGTAATTCTTAATATTACATAATTATTCAATTTTACACAGTCTTGTACATGTATCATATCATCCACATCAAATTGTCTCTTTTTGACCATCAGTTTTGTGCTTCTATGTGTCAAAGATATTGGAGTGAAAAATATTTGTTAAGACCTATTATTCTTGCTACATTATCTGCTAATTTTTTGATTCTGAAAATTAATTGATGTACAATAGTTGTTACTGCTTGACATTTCAGTATTTGAAACAGTGTGACAATATCGTTGTGATGAAGGAAGGCAGAATTTCAGAGGTTGGAACTCATGAAGTGCTGATGGAGAAAGATGGAGAGTATGCCAGTCTGATTAAAACTTTCTACACACAACATGAAGATGAAGAGGAGAAAAATTCCAATCTTGATCCTATTGGTAAGGTTTTTTCTTGACTACATTTCTGACTCAAACCCATCTGTCAAAAAGCTTAGAGTTTTGTCAACTTGACAGTGTTTTGTGCCACATACTTATCTGTCAAAAAGCTTAAGCTCTTGTCTGCCTGACAATGTTTTGTGACACGTACTTATCTGTTGAAAAGCTTCAGGTCTGGTCTACTTGACATTGTTTTGTGACACATATCCATCAGTTAAAAAGCTTAAGGTCTTTCCAAGCCTCTGACTAACTTATAAAGCAAATATTAAAACAAACCAGGATTTTCTTGGCTCAAAGAGATTGGAGTAAATTATATGCATTAGTACAATTGACCAATTAAAATGTTCTCACTTAAAACATGAATTATATCAAAATGCCCTTTAAAAATATTCTCACCTTAAGACAGGCATAGTACAGAACATTCATTAAAATGTTCTCACTTTACAACATTAATTAATGCAGAAAAAACTCATTAAAATGTTCTCACCTTAAGATAAGTTTACACTGGAACATTTAAATGACTTAAATCACATATCAGCATTCATAAAACACTGGATGAGACAATGGAGACAATATCATTACAGTATCTTGAGTTTTGTATATACCAAAGATAAATTGGCTATGAGAGAAATGTGAACAAGATAGGAAAAGAAGAAAATCATGTCCATATCAGATTTTCCCACACTGGACCATATCAGATTTCCCACACTGGACTATATCAGATTTTCCCACATTGGTTACAAGTCCCTTGCATGTTCACAGGGTCTTTTTTGATGAATCACCATGCTTGGTTCTGGAATTTGAATGACTTTTATTGTACAGTCTATATTGTCTTTTAAGGTCACCCCTCCACCTGGCAAAATTAGACCACAATGAGCAATTGACCTGTATTTGGTCGGTAAATGTGCACTAACAGAAGTTCAAATGAGACTTAGTTTACCTTACCATTACAGAAAGATGGCAGAATCAGAAAGGAGGTTGGACAGTAAAAAAAATGAAATATATTATGTAAATATCAAGCAACTATACTTATATATGGGTGGGGTGGGATGTATGTGTGGGTGGGAAGTGAATACATCACTGTAGGTTGGAAGTTACCATTTGAGATAGACAAGTAAAATTAAATCAGTGAATTTTATTTTATTATGTAGATGATCTCATTGTATATCAAGTCAATAAAAGAATTGTTCCATTTTCAAATATATTTTAACGTTTTTGACAAAATCCTTCACTTCATTTTCTGATAATTGAATTGGACTTGATATGACCAGCAAAATATATTTTCATTGCATGATGAAAGTTTCTTAATTCTTAACTCTTTAACCACTAGTTATACTTTAATGGCTCATGGCTCTAACTAGCTGCTGGGGTCACTACTACAGCTGATTTCAGAGTTGACTAAAAGAACCTGATGTTCCTGCAACCATAAATAATTTGTGGATATGGGCCAATTGTTTTAGTCATTTTCTAAATAATAGATTCATTTATTGGCTAAACAATGCACATATAAAAGTTATGACTATGTCTGTTGGTTTCTTTTATACTGCTGATATCCACAAGATTGGTCTTAAAATCCATGAATAAGCACAAAAATATTTTTAAATGCTAAAATGCATTTGTAAGTCATTTATACAAAGTTGTTGGTAAAATACCTACATATGATTATTTTAAAATCTTTTCTAGTCAAAGTGTTGTACATATTAAGTTCATTATGGTGTTTGAAAAAGCAGTTATTCTTAAAACACAGACATCACAATATTTACACATGGACACCACTTGCCACCTTTCTCTTAAGAGTACCATTTTCATCGGCTTATGTGGACCAATGAGCATTTCCAGAGTTATCAATCACAGATGGAGGCTTTCTCTTTCATGATTCTTGATTTGTCCATCTCATCTGCTGAGCAAGATCAATACAAAATCATAGAGTTGTCTTTGTTTTATTTCTTTCTGTTTTTTGGGTAACAAGTTTGTGGTAGGGTTTTTAATGCATTCACTAAAGCCACATCAAAGCAGCAACAAACCAGACATTTCCACCATTTGATAACTTTGCGACAAGTGAAGTACTGCATTTTTTTATCTGTCAGTTTCAGTCAAAAATATGTATTTATTATACAGTTCTGAGACAATCAGAGTTCTGGTAGATTCCAATTTATGCCTCACATGCTCCATCCTGCTCTCAATTGGATGACAGCTTCTTGAAGGATAATGGACTGCCTCACCACTGCACAAAAATTGCCTTTTTTTCATCATGACAGCATGATACTGCCAGACCTGTTCTTTAATTTGGCAGATTTTAAACTGTCTTCATCATTTGATTCTGTATAATTTTGAGACAGACTTGAAAAAGAGGATAGATCACTGTCACTGCCAACATTTTTTAATTTAGCATTGTCATGTTCATCCTCAGAAAAACCTTAAAATTTGGATTCTGAAATACTGGCATAAGCAAAAACTATTGTTTCCACTTTCGACTACAAATGCATGTATTAACACATGGTACAAAATTGGAGAAAATGCCAGTATTTAGTAAGAAGAAAACTTTGTTAACTCTACTTTAATTGGTTAAGTGTCTTTTTACATTCGATTATGAACCAATAAGACTAATTGTAACATGACATACAGAGCAGATCTGCCTTTCACTAATGACTAGAGAGCATAACCAGCAAGCAGATATATCTGCTGTGGTGGATAGTATTGTTTGTCTACAAGGATATTTATCAATCACTTCAGAGGCATATTTGTGGAGCGGATATACACATCACAGTAGGCAAATTTCAGTCAGATTAATGACACACTGGACTAGACTGTACATTAAATATGTGTGGTCATTATATAACCTCAGAATTGATGTTTAAATTGATGTTTGAAATGTTTAAATTTCTGGAATGGATAGATTATGCAAGGCCCAAATCTGTCACAGTGAGTTCTTTTCCAGTTCATGAGATGAACCAGATGAATATTCCTCATTTTATATTTTGTTTACTTTTCATTTCCAGTAGAATGTGAAAGATCATGGTCCATTAAGTCACAGGAAAATGTTGCACCAGTGCTTGCAGGAAGCAGAGATAAATTATCTTTACGTGGAACACCTGAAACTTCCAATGGCCCAGGGTCGCAAACAGAAATGGTGATAAGACAAATGTCATCTAGATCAGCAAAGAGTACAAGCAGTGATGGGGGAAAATTACCACAAGGTAGTTTGGTGTTTATGAGTGTAGGATCTTTTGTTGAGAATCTGAAAATATCAATGACACTTTTACTTTGGCAATTTCGATTTACTAATAAATTTTCAAGAGACCTGGTAAACAGGTATCATCTACCATCAATGCCTTAAAATTTTCCATTACAAGACTATAAGCCTTGGTATAACACATTATACCAAATATTCTACAGTTATTATTACTAATATATGGAATGTAATGATATTGCATAGTTTTTATATCTGCATTTTTGTGACATTTGTATTTGTAAAAGGGTAATGTAGGTTTTGTCTCCTCAATATTTATCAAGAGTAATATAGGTATTGCCTCCTTGTATTTTCAGAAGGTAATATATAATATAGGTATTGCCTCCTTGTATTTTTAGAAGGTAATATATAATATAGGTATTGTCTCCCCTGTATTTACTGAGGGTAATATATAATATAGGTATTGTCTCCCCTGTATTTACTGAGGGTAATATATAATATAGGTATTGTCTCCCCTGTATTTACTGAGAGTAGTATAGGTATTTTTGCCCCTAAAAGTGTTGTTGGTAATTTAAGTATTGTGTCAGCAGTATTTAGAGCTGTCTCATGTGTATCGACAAAAGGTTATTTAGGTATTGTCTAATGTGTATCTACAAAGGGTTATTTAGGTATAGTACCACCTATACATTTCAGAGAGTGGCCAAGTGGTCTAAGGTGCTTGCCCTTACAGATCACTGACCTCTCACCTCTGTCCTAATGGGTTTGAGTCTTGGCTCAGCCAGCCTAGGTACGTGAGGAATCTTGCCTGTAGCTTTCCATAGGTAGCTGGTTCTTCCCAGCATTTTTTCCAGATTCTTCCTCCACCCAATATACTAAATGCAGTGTATAGCTACAATATGCTGAAAATGGCATTAGGACCAAAAACCAATGCATTTACAAAGGATAATATATGTATTGTCTTCCTGGTATATACAAGGAGTATACAGGCATTGTTGCACCATATTTATGAAGGGAAATATAGGTAATGCTTCCACTAAATTTTGCAAAGGGTAATGCAGTGGAACCTGTCTTGAAGGACTACCACTTCAGCCAAAACATAATGGTCTCTCATTACATGTGGTCTCTCATGACAGGTCATAAAACTGTATAATCAATAAATCTGTACATGTAGAACCTCTTCTCTCAAGACAGGTTTTACTATACAGTTATTGTTTCATCTTTCTTTTAAAATGTATGAAAGTGAGGGTACATTATAACAGTTTTACAGAAACCTTATTGTCTTTCTTCATGGATTTTACAGTAAATTTTGATTTTTGATGGTTCAGATAATAATTTATATTTTCAGATTTTAATTTTATTCTCTCTTTAGAGTTGTTTGATAAGTTTTATCACAATAAAAGCAGTAATGGTCATCAATTTCACAAAAAATTGTTTTACTAATTAAGTTTATGTCAACTGTTTGCAGATTAAAAGATTTGCTTAAATGCAACAATTTAACACATTAATTTTTATGGCTAACCTTCAATTAATTTATTCCTTGATTTTTCTTTTGAAAAATAAACAAAAATAGAACAAGAAAAAAAAACAGGGTTACAAAATTGCAACACATTGTAATTTGATTACTATTTATGCATATATATAAAGCTTAGTAATTTTATCACAGTTTCTACATTTACCCATAATGTGGTCACCTTCTTGAATGATTCCCATGACTAGTAGTCACCTGCTTTGTATCTCCAGAATTCAATGGTATTGACAAGTCTTTGTTCAAAAGTAGCCCTCTTGGATTACCTCCCTTCTAAATCAGCCTGCAGCTAACATACTTGTACAAATATATCAAATTGATCTCATGAGCATCCAGATATAGTTACAGATTGGAATCTCTCAAATATTTATTGATTTTTATAACTTAATAACATTGACATTTGATCCAACATATAGATAAAGAAAACTTTAATTTAGTCTACACAAAGATGCAGTTAATCCAGTTATTTTTCGTGATTTGTCTTCCTTCAGAGTTAGACTTTGCCAATTTGGTAATTACTGGCTACACTTACCACCAATATTTATTAAGGTTGTGAAAGCTAACTTCTGAAAAACACAGTATTGTTCAGATGAAGCTAATGCGACATATGGTTGCTAGAAACTAAAACAGGTATCTTGGCTGTTATGGTTTCTTACAAATTATACTCGAAGGATACAGATTACATGACAAACTCACTGCTTTTTTAAACACTGAGAATCTCTTGTAATAAGTACAAATTGCCAATGAAGGAATAAATTGTTGTAGAAAGTGCAAAATATTAAGATTTTTTTTTTTGTTGAAAAGTTGATTTTGCTCTTCAATTGATGATTATTCATGTTTATTTTATGTAATGCTAATATAATTTTTTATATTGATTCCCTAAGAATCCTATGATTTTAAATACGAACAATAAACATTTAAAAATTATTTATACCTCTCATACTTTACATATAATTACTATTCTAGTATTGTGTGATCTTCTTGAAATGCTGCTTCAAATTGGGGTGGACTTATGATAGGGGAAATACAGTAATGATACAATATACATCCTATTATTTCCAGAAGGAAAATTGATTGTGGCTGAGGAAAGACAGGAGGGCAGTGTAAATTGGCAAGTGTACTGGAGTTACATTAAATCAACAGGCGGTGTTTTCATCTGCAGTTTCATAATGTTGTTATTCATTATCACCATTGGAGCACAGACAGCAACTAGTTGGTGGCTCTCATACTGGTTCAATCAGGGTAGTGGGGTGAGTATCTCATAAAATTGCATGAAAGAGTCATTTGTTTCAATTAATATTATAATAGTTGATTTGTTTGGAAATATCAGGCAAGATAGCCATGTTTTTGAGCAATATAAAATCATCAAAGTTGTTATGTGATAAACATTTACAGTATAAAATCTCCATAGTTTTATGATAGATACTTCTATCAAACTGCACAGACCTAGATTTGCCATCACAAAATGCACCAGCTGATATGGATCTGTGTAGTTTGATTGGAGTAATCAGAAGAAAGTACAACATAGACCCTGATATGTCATTGCATTCTGCTATGGCAGATCAAGATCTTTGCTGTTTGCATTTTGAGTTGACCTATAAATAAGTACATACATTTTTTTACAAATGGAAACATTGACAATATAAACCTATATCTGTTAATTTAAAAGGTGGTTTACTGAGAGCAAACCACTGGCAGAGTTACAGCTTCTATACAACTGTCAGTGCTGTCATATACATTCTTGTCTCATAAATCCAAATGTGTTTATATTTCGCATAGGAACAATTTTAAAATCAAAGCTGTTAATCTGGAACTTTGTATGTTATATGATATTTGAATGGCAACATTGTACTTAGATTGTAAATTAATGCTACCTCATGTACCATATATACCTACTTATTGTCATACCAAACAGCAAACAACAAAGATTTTGTTCTGCCACATTATAATGTTCCTGCAGATCAGAGTCTGTGCTGTTTGTTCTGCTGATTAATCCTAACAAACTACACTGACCCAGATCTGCCAGCACATTATGCGATGACAGATCTGGGTCTGTGTAGTATGCAGTTGGACTTTTCTTTTAAGCAAGTACATACAGTACTATTTTTCTTTATACCCTCAGAATACCAGTATCATTGTCAAGAACGAGACCATTATAAGTAGTAACATCTCGGACCATCCCAGAAGCAAACTGTATGCTGCAGTGTATGGTGGAATAGCAGTAATAATGATCATTTCTACGGCAATCAGAGCACTTTTCTTTATGAAGGTACTCAGTCACTTTAGCTAGTCTGTACAGTGTACTTTTATTGCTAGTCTGTACAGTGTGCTTTTCTTGCTTGAATTTACAATGTGCTTTCCTTACCTGTCTGTAAAATGTGATTTTATTGCTACCCAGTACAGTATGAATTTCTTGCTTGCATGTACAGTACTATTTTTGCTGGTCAGTACAGTGTGCTTTTCATGCTAGGCTGTACAGTGCTATTCTTGCTAGCCTGTACAGTGTGCTTTTCTTGCTGGTCTGTACCTTGTGCTATTCTTGCTGGTCAGTACAGCATGCTTTTCTTGCCAGTCTGTAGTGTGTAGTTTTCTTGCTTGCATGTCCTGTGAGCTTTTTTTGCTTGCTTGTACAATGTGCTTTTATTGCTAGTTTGTAGTGTACACCTTTCTTGTTAGTCTAGTCTGCACTGTGTGTGTGACAATTTTGTTTGGTTTTGGCCTTTGTCTTTCCCAAACAGCTTCAGGAAACATAAATGCCATTCAAGGATCTGTTTCATAATGTTAAAATTCAATGTCCTGTGGACAAAATCCAACCAAGATTGGTATCACATAAACAATATGATACCCAAAGTTATGTTTAGCAATACAGGAAATAACTGTGTGAATCTAAACAGTATATGCATATTCCACAAGTTTTCTAGCCACTTCTTTTTACCGCTTCTTTTACACAGAAACATTTTTAGTTCGTATAATTGTTTTGCCGCTACTTAAGTTGAATCTCAGCTGCATGACAATTTTGTCTTCTTAAACCAAGCCAAATCAATACAGTTTGAAAATAAATTAAATACATCATTTGCAGCAGTTGTTTGTGACAATAAAAAATTGTCACATGACCAAAGATGAAGCTGAACAGGTAGCACCAGTGGCTAGAGGTATTTAAACTTCTCACTGACTAGACTCAGTGATCAGTTGAAAAAAATAAATCACAAGACCATTTCCCTCTGATGAGTTACAAAGATAACCAAACTGGTCAGGGACTAGGGTTGACTAGACCACCTCAGCAGTTGGGAGGAAACATATCCGCATCCTGCCAGGCAGTAGCTTCATATACAAATTGGATGGATTGACAGGGTTAGGGTGACTTATACTTCTCAATATTTCAGTATTTGTTCCAGTTTACTGCCAAATCAGGCCCAAATAAATATAAGAAATTGCACAAGATACATGTTCATGTTCAAGACCCTTTTTGAAGAAATTGATCCTAATTTTTATTTAACTTAGCAGTGTATTTTTTCACAATTCTTATGCATTTCAACTATTTGATTAAAAACATAAATAGAAGGATTTTGGATGTTGAATCAGCAAACAGAAAATTAATATTTAGTCAAACTAAGCAAAATTATTGCACAAAATGTCCAATTGTTCATTTCATAAAATATTTCTTTTTTTTTTTCAAATGTGCAATATTTGGACATAAAGTTGCAAAAGTTTAAGAAAATGGTGCCAAACCTTTGAAGTAATGTTCCATCCATAGAACAGATATTCCTTACTTTCATTCTCACTCTTACAGAAAGTGCAGTTATTGTTTGATATGTTAATTCTTTTCAAATAATTAATATTATATGAATTGATTTAAAATTAAAAGAGATGAACTTTGTATCCTTAATATAAAGTTTCACCTGGCTTTATATCAGATTTCTGCTTGCTACTTATATTTTTATCAAATACTTACATTAAAACTTCTTGCTTAGCAGTGTGGTACCTATTTGCCTTTTGCTAACTCATTCTTGTATCCTCCTGCTTATCAAACTTCTTGTGATTCAAATGAATTTTGATTGTATCTTTTCATGATTTCAGAATTCTGGATATTAAGGAAAAGAATTTCAAAAATTTGTCTGATCTAGTTTTTCATTTTAACATTTCAAAAGTTACTAAATAAATTATCATGATCATCTCAATTGAGTCTTTGTGTTGAAGGACACAACCAGCTTTAGATGGGTGACATTTTTTCCTTATGCTCACAGAAGTGAGAGATCTAACCTTTCACAACAGAGACGCAAAGCAAATGCGGTACCATTGTTGTAGTCAAGCCATTTATTTGTGCCATAAGAAGTACTTTCTTTTTTATCTCCACAAATTTTTTAAAAGCAGTCATTATATTATAATTAGACTGTCCTTTTGTCAATTCAATTCAATGAATCTTAAAGAGTGATTTAGATATGTAGAAGGTGTTGGCCCCTGCTTCTGTCCTTGTTCCTGTGTCTGTCCTAATCCCTTTCTGATCCATAGGTTGGAAACTGTTAAGATCCTCACTCCTCAACCATGTATAGTGGGTCGGTGATTCTTCCCAGGGTTTTCCAGGGTTCTTCCTCCACCATTAATACTGGCTGCCATGTATAGCCTATCTTGTGCTGAAAAATTGCATTAAACCCTACAACAACAACAACAACAACAACCATGTATAAATTTGCTGGACAGAAAGAGGTGAATTTGCATGACAACTAACAGTGGCCTTAGGAATATATAGTACCTTCCCACAATGAGAGCAATAAACTTTGCCATGAATCATAACTTGGAAACTATTTAGATGACCATACCATAATGATATATTCACTTAATGGTATTAAGACAAGTGCTCACATATACAGAATGCATAAGCCTACTGCACGTGGTGGGATACAAATATATATGGAGCCAGTATTGGCCTCTAGGCCTGTCTTCACCTCTCTAAGGACTTATGTGGTGCTCTGTGTCTGTCTTTACCTCTCTAAAGACTTACATGGGCCTCTAGGTCTGTATTAACCTCTCAATGGACTTATATTGGCCACTGGGTCTATATTGACCTTTCTGAGGACTTCTGTTGGTCACTGGGTCAGCCTTTATCTCTATAGGCCTTATATTGGTCTCAGGGTCTATCCTTGCCTCACAGAGGACTTATGTTGACTTCTTGGTCTGTCTTTATCTTTCTGAGAACTTATGTTAGCCTTTGGGTCTGTCTTAATCTTTCTAAGGACTTATGTTGGTCTTTGTGTGTAACTTTACTTTTCTAAGGACTTATATTTGCCTCTTGGTCAAGCTTTACCTCTCTAAGGATTTATTTTGGCCTCTGGGTCTGTCTTAACCTCTCCAAGGACTTATATTGACCTCTGGGTCTGTCTTTATGCCTCCATGGACTTAGCCCCTTTATCATTACTCAGAAACTGTCAGGATCTCCACCATATAATGACTTAATGTGCATATGGACATGAAAAGTAAAAGGCACAAAGGCAGCTCACATTAGCCCTTTCTTGAGTTATCTTTCCTTGAGATGTAAAATATGGTGGTGTGGCAAGGTCAAAATGGATATGAATGGGATTTGAGTTTATCAATACAATCTTCTAATTTAAAAACCTTTTAACTTGAGCCTAAAAATAATATCACTTTTATTATATGTGCAGATCAATGAATTTACAGTCAACTCTGATTTTGTTGAAATATGTTATTTCCATTAATACATGTATGTTACAGAATTACATTTCTTTATATCTTATTCACACAGGTAACACTTCGTGCCTCTAGCAACATGCATGACACAATCTTCCTCAAGATGTTGTCCTGCCCTATGAAATTCTTTGACACCACACCTGTTGGTAGAATCGTCAACAGGTTTTCATCAGACCTTGATGAAGGTTGGTAAACTTTTGTGTATTATTGTATATCTCATATAAACCCAGCATCAGTTCATTGTAATGATAATTTTAATTTTTTTCCTGTCCAGCTAAAGCAAACGCTGTTCAAGAACATATCCCCATAATGACCTTGTTGACTCCAGGTGGCAGGGTTACATAGTCTGCATCTGTTTGCCTGAGCTAAAATAGTTTATTCTAATATTGTTTTGTACTCAGAAGTGGGGAAAATGTTGGAATAACTGGCAAATGCATTGATTTTAATAGTTTCAGATGGTAGATAATCCATTTTGAATTAAGGAGGTTTGAGCTTGAGCCATAGTCTGACAACAGATTAGTTCTCTCTGACTTTTGTCATTAATTTTATGATTTTATGTGTGTGTGTGTGTGTGTGTGTGTGTGTGTGTGTGTGTGTGTGTGTGTGTGATTTTGATTTTGATTTTTAACTTCACTTTAAAAAAATTTCATCCATAACACTATGATGTCTCCAGTTTGGCAGTTTAGAGTGATGTCTAGCACTGGGCATCATGCCACAAACATGTAGCATGACATCCCCCCAATCACATTATCCTTGCATGTTGAACTGGCAGATTGGAGTACATGCAATTTGTTAGGAGTTAATCATACAAGAAAAAATAAACAGATCCAGACCTGCCAGAGCATGATGCAATGGCAGATCAGGATCTATTATTTGCATTTGGACTTGGCTTTTTAGTGAGTGAATAAAATGATTGTAACATATTGCTCATAGCAAGCAAATGTAAAGACAATGTAACAATAAAAGTCCATTATTTAAACCTACAACTTGAATTCTTTATACATATAATTGGGGGCCCCGAGTGGGAGTGGCCTAGTGGTCTAAATCGATGTCCGTTATGGATCACTGCCATCTCATCTCTGTCTGTGTGAATTCGAATCTAGGATTCGATTCGGTGAATGTGAGAAAGCTTGCCAGTAGCTTCTCGTGGGTCGGGTCGGTGGTTCTTTCCGGTGATTTCCCTGTTTCTTCCTCCACCATTAATACTTGCTGCCATGAATAGCCTATCGTGTGCTGAAAAATGGTGTTAAGCCCAACAACAACAACAACAATTATATATGTAATTAGTATTTCATGTTGTCCTAATTAGTGTGTACTTACAAGACTAATTAATTAGCATTCATGTTGTTATAATTAGGGTTTCAATGACTAAATTAGATGAAATCACAGTTCTATCACAGTGGACAGAAGATATATCTTAGTAACCATTATCATCTTCATTATCATCATCATCATCATAGTTGTTATCCTCCTCCTCCTTGTCATCATTATCTTAACATGCAAAACAATGATTCATTGTACTGAGAAAAGGATGCAAGGAATCAGCATGTTATAGATATTTTTTAATACATATTTGTTCATTTTATTCAGAAGCAATTACTTGTTGCTGAATGTAATGAAATATTTTATTGTATTTCTTTATTTTTCAGTGGATATTCGACTCCCAAGTATAACTGAAATTTTGATCCAGAATTCTCTACAAATTATCTTTGCTGTAGTAATGATTTGCTACGTGTCACTGTGGTTCCTTCTTGCATTGATTCCGTTTGTAATCTGCTTTGTCCTTCTACACAAAATCTTTGCATCAGGAGTGAAGGAATTGAAGAGGCATGATGCCATTACAAGATCCCCATTTCTAAGTCATGTGACTGCCACAGTGCAGGGAATTTTTACTATTGGAGCATACCAGAAAGAAAAGCAATTTTCTGACAAGTAAGTCCTTACAGTCTGTCTGGTCAGCATATACTCCAGATACCAATCAGTCTTTTAAATTGAAAGTCAGTTCAACAAAGTTCATATTAAACCTTAGTACCAATTACAGACCTCAATGACACAGCTATTCTCCATGTCCACATCAAAATGTTTTG
This sequence comes from Potamilus streckersoni, assembly GCA_016746295.1. Classification (NCBI taxonomy): domain Eukaryota; kingdom Metazoa; phylum Mollusca; class Bivalvia; order Unionida; family Unionidae; genus Potamilus; species Potamilus streckersoni. Next base: position 353,724 of record JAEAOA010000493.1, read on the forward strand.
TAAAGGTTTCCAATAATAGTGGACAGGTACCTGACTACATGTCAGGATGGTTTGTTTGGACAAATAACTTTGTAGAATTGCTTGAATTTAGCTTTTAAATGTACAGTGAATAGAAGTCGTGTGATTAGATTAAATGCAGTGGTGACAATAAAATTGTCATAAAATGATCCCCGAATTCTACTTTGACAATTACACAAAAAGTAGATCCATCTTTGTTTGGAAACTGATTTTTGTATGCTATTTAGTCAATCACAGTAAAATAACACATAGAGTATTAATTTTGTCAATCCATTATCAAATATTTTTGGATACCTGGGGTGAAACAATCAATTAATATATTGAAGCATCAATCTTTTAATATTTGCTGTAACAATACACATATTGATGTAAGAGATGGAGAGTTGATACAACATGATACCTACCATATGTAAGTTATTTTAGTCTTCAGCAGTCATGAGTAATTATTATTAATTTGCCTTGTTATTCATTAATTATGTAATTTATTAGAAACATCATTTTGCAGTCCTAAGCACTCATTTTTATGACATGGTTTGTAATCTGCCCCCCCCTTTCCATGCTCAATATCTTAACACAGCAGCATCTTCAGCATATATCACACATTCCAAACATGTTCCACATGTTTAATGGAGTACTTTATTCATCATTTAATAACCATTTTTATGTGAAGTTTCTTTGTTGTATTTTATTTTGTCTACTTTGGTCAATTTGAAAGCTATACTACTAGTGTGTCACATGTCGAAATATGTTACATTGAACTGGTGGTTATTGCTTGTTCCTGTCCTGGTTATATAATAACTACGAGTCAGGAATTTGTGTAGCTTATTCTCTTCATGACAAACTTGAATTACTAGCAAAGCAAGAGAGAAACATCATGCAAAAGTCATTGATATGTGAAGTACTTAAACAGAGATGTCATCAGGGCCTGCAGTTGTGTGAATTGTACAATTTGTATAAATTTGCACACTTGGAGAACAGTGTTGTGCAAGAACTCCCACAAATGCGTTAAAAGCCCAGCATATAAAAATCTGGTTAGCAGACTATACAATTTTTATTTAACCTTTCTTGTCACAACATCTGTTTTTTGGATAGGCAACTATTTTCACATCTGGGTTCTTCAGACATGACATGAAAGGTTGTTAAACTAAATCTGATTGGCACATTATGACCTTTAATAAGCATTATGGCATAGTTTAAACCTTATATGAATGAAGATTTACAAATGCTTGTTTAAAATAGGGCTACATAGAAACCCCAAACTGTCTGATTCCCAACATGGTTCGGGCTGGTGATAGTGATAATGACAACAACTTTTAAATTTATACAGTAAAATATATTATATTATTGGAGCTGAGAATTTGATAATGGAGATACCAGTAACTGATTTGAACCTGAAAATGGTGTTAAATAGGAATCAGATGTACATGTTAGATGATAAAGGTGGACAGAATGATGGTCATTTCCTTTTTCAGCAGTATTTCAAATTAAATGTTAAAAAGACAGAATATTTAGCCTAATTAAAATACAGACAATTTAAAAGTAGAAATACAATTTTTTTTTTTTATCAATCAAGTTAGCCCTGCAGATCATTTGGTACAGCCATATCAAGGTTAAGATAAAACGGAATAAATAAGGATGACACAAATTAAAGTGACAAGTAAAGATTTTTATTTGAATATCTGTCTGCACAAGCAGACTGTGGCACTGATCGACTAATAACCCTAACTAGAGCATTGTGGAAGAGATAAGAAATCAGGCATGGTAAGTCAGAAAACTGCTGATTCAGGTAAGTATGTTTATGTTAGTGAAAAAATCCTATTATTGAGCAGATGTATCCAATATCAGTCAGCCCTGGAAAACTGTAAATAACTGCCACAAAGATCAGTTCTCCAACATTTTCATGCTGACAGAGCTAGCTATGCACATACCCCTTCCGAAGGAAGCACAGATTAAAAGTCATACACAGATAAGGACCAGATTAATATTTGCCCAACTAAAAGTGATATCTTTTTAAAGATTATAATTTTAATAGAGCTCTTAAAAGTCTAAGAAGAAAGACCGACAGATATTGAAATGTTAGGTAAATGTTAAACTATGATCATTTCTTCTTCCCCCTCCTTCTTTTCTACTCTCTCCTTCTTTCTTCTTCCCCCTCCTTCTTTTCTACTCTCTCCTTCTTTCGGTGACAAAGGGTGAAATCTCCCTTACAAAAAATACCTGGCAGCATATCTCTTTGAATAGTATATGGGGAACAAGTTTGAGTTTTTCTTCTTATGCAGAGATATTTAAACATTGAATGAAGGTGCTGTTGGAATAAATAAAATTAGCACAGAATCAGCCAATTTATCACCTTGTGTAAAAAAAAAATTAAACATTGTAGAACAGGACTTGTTGTTGTCATTAGTTTTCCTTCTTCAGTAGTAAATGCATGTATCTAAGACCACAGCAGTCTTTTGCATCTGCAGGAAGTACAATGTGATAGATTTTGTTGGTATTCAACCTTATTCCAGGGCCTGGACTTGTTCTAGATGAGATTTTCTTTGCATGAGGAAATTGCTTTATTTCTTCTGTTTTGAAGATTATATTGTAATGAATTCCAAGTTTAAGTTAGACATTAAATTGGTAATAAGATGTTTTCAAAGCATTCAAGCCATGCAAAAAAAGACCTGGTGGCTGAAGTGAGTTAAGCAGATCCACCAGTAAATGGCCTGAAACATTGAATAAAACAACCAATAGTTAGTCTGTTTGACAGTATGTGTGTTTTCTTGTCATTGATGAGGATTGCATATAAATATATGATTACTATATCTTTGTCTTAATCTGCGTATTGGAAATACATAAGCAGCATGAAAAATACATAAATTGGCACCACCTACCTTTTGGAGATGGAAAGACCATTGAGTTCATATGTGTATCGATATGTATTGTATTGCAGGCTGTGTGTAGTGAATCATATTGATGTATTTTGTCACCCGTCTTGGATACCTAGGTATTTTTGAGTGTGTTATATATGCAGTTTCAAACCAAAATGCAAATGAAATTAAGAAGTTCTGCAGACCCTTAAGTTTGGTTCAGATTTGTCTTCAAACTTTATTCGACTTAAATCTTACTCATTATTTTGGCCTATCAAAAGACTACATGGGTCACTTTCAAGTAAGATTGTTTGGATTGTTCAAAAGATTGCATATATATGTCAGTTTCAAGTAAGACTGGTCATTCTAAAGGCTGCATAAGTCAGTAACAAGTAAGACTGGTCATTCAGAAAGCTGCATATGTCAGTTTCAAGTAAGACTGGTCATTCAGAAAGCTGCATATGTCAGTTTCAAGTAAGACTGATCATTCAAAAGGATGTATATGACAGTTTCAGGTAAGACTGATCATTCAAAAGGATGTATATGACAGTTTCAGGTAAGACTGATCATTCAAAAGGATGCATATGTCAGTTTCAGGTAAGACTGATCATTCAAAAGAATGCATATGTCAGTTTCAAGTAAGACTGATCATTCAAAAGGATGCATATGACAGTTTCAAGTAAGACTGGTCATTCAAAAGGCTGCATATGACAGTTTCAAGTAAGACTGGTCATTTAAAAGGATGCATATGTCAGTTTCAGGTAAGACTGGTCATTCAAAAGAATGCATATGTCAGTTTCAAGTAAGACTGGTCATTCAAAAGGATGCATATGACAGTTTCAAGTAAGACTGATCATTCAAAAGAATGCATATGTCAGTAACAAGTAAGACTGGTCATTCAGAAAGCTGCATATGTCAGTTTCAAGTAAGATTGTTTGGAATAATATTTATTGCTTGAAATGCTGAGCAAAGTTTTATGATAAAAGGGACATAACATTACAGGTAATATTGTTTTAGATCAGGAATGAATGTGTTATTGCAGTGTTCTTAAGTAATTGATGTCTGAATTATCATGACTTTATTATATATCACATCTATTATCCAACAGTTGTAAACAATTTGATAATAATGCATAACTTCTGTGTGATTGTTTGGTACTTTTTTATATAAAAATCAGTGTAGTAATATTGACCGGACCTGGTAAAAGTTGGTTAGTGTAGTTGATGTTTTGTTTTCTTGCAAGTTGCACCTATTTTGCATTTCATCCTAAATTAACTTAATAACTTAGCTGTAATTTATCACATGATTTCGTTAATTTGATATTGTGTTGGCTGATGGTAAGAATTTTGATATGTTAAAGTGGGAAATGGTTGATGAAGCATGGTAGGTAGATTCATCATATCTTTATCATATGGCAATAGTAGGGCCTTATTTAATTTCTTAATAAACCAGTGCAAAATCTGATTACATTACTATCTATACTATACTGAGAAAATTGGAATTTAGTGTTTTTCTTGAGGAAGCTTAGCTGGGCAGGTAATAAACCTGAAACCCTTGGATTACATGTCAAATGCTCTACCAGCTGTGCTATCCTGTCATCCTTATTATGAATGAAATTTAAAGAACTCATAAGATCTTTTCTATCTTCTTGCTTACCAAAGTTCATAAAAGAAAAAATCATTTAGTTCACAAAATAAATTTTTTCTTTAAAAACATTACTTGTATAAGATTTTCAATTTTCAGGTTTCATAGGTTGTTGGACATCAATTCAGCTCCCTTCTATTTGTTTTACTGCTCCAATCGCTGGCTGTCTGTCCGGCTCGATCTGATGAGTGCTTTTGTTATTGGCATCACCGGGATGTTAATTCTTTTGACATATGAAAACATTACACCATCTCTGGCTGGACTTGCCATGGCCTTTGCCATACAGGTATAATAGTTTTATATTAGATGATATAATCAATTTAAAATTAGCACAAAATTCAAATTTTTTTATATTATATACATGTAATATGTTATTACATCTCAAAATATATAGGATATGCATTGAACTGGAAGCATCCAAATGAACTGTTTATACTTATAAGTCAAATTCAACTGCAAACAACATATACCTAAATCTGTTGTCATATATTGTGCCAGCAGATCAGGGTCTTCGTTGTTTATTCTACTGATTAATCATTACAAACTGAACAGAACCTGATCTGCTGGCAGATTATGCAACAGAGATCTGGGTTTGTGCTGTTTGCAGTTGGATTTGACTTGTAAATGAGCATATATGGTAACTTAAGTCTGTTTAGCACTTCATTTATCAAAACACGATATAGCTTTGTGATTTGATCTTGATTAGTTTTGTATTTTTGTATCTTACATTGAGCATGTTCTATATTCCTGAGGCCCTCAGTGGGTTTTATCATTTTGCAGTAGTTGTTGTTGTGGGGTTTAATGCCATTTTTCAGCATACGTTGGGCTATACATGGCAACCAGTATTAATGAAGGAGGAAGAAACCAGGAAATAACCAGAAAGAACCACCGACCCACGAGAAGCTACTGGCAGGCTGTCTTACATATCCACATTCAATAGAAGACATTATGTTGTACAATGTCCTCTTAGTTTTGATTTATATTTGAAGTTCGTAAACATGCTTCTAAATATTTTAGATGTATCTATTTTCTTGCAGAAACTGCAAATAATGGTCTCACAATTTGATATTTGTTTGCAAATGTTTATCCAGTTAGGCATAGGTGTTTGCTAGAAAACTTAGCTCATATTAATTGGTTACTAAGTTTACAACTAATCCTCTGTGTGTCAGAATTGGTTGATCTTGAAAATCAATTTAACAATAGGCCTGAGATTTTTGATTGCACGTGCTTCATTTCCTGAATTTATTAATAATTTCATTTTTGAAAGAGTTAGTATCTTCATCCATCTTTGCTGTTTCATTAAAAAATTGTATGTTTGTCCAAGACTTTATGAATTTTACCAAGGTTCATTTCCTGCACAGTAGGACTAAAGAGACAGTTGTTTTATTTAGGGCTGTAATATGTGATGTAGTAAGGGGAATGTTGGAAAGATATATGACAAAATCAGAGACATGAATTATTTTTATTGTTTGAATTATTATTGAGGTTTGCTAAATTTGCCAAGAATCTTCAAGATTTTAGGAAACCCAGATGAGTTTTATTTCTTCTTACAGAACCTCTGCTTTCCTAGTTTGATTTCTGGGTTTGGATCCTTCTTTATATTTCACCCATCATCTAACTTTCTTGTCTTCCTTTACAAATGTACCATATTTCCTATGGTAGAATTTTGATAAAGGTATGTATCTACATTTTAATCAGTTGAACCTATGAATCAACCCAAATGTTTTCCCTCCAATGAGCTACAATAGTAAAGAAAGAAGTCA